>OY755206.1:23663328-24263328 GCA_963576765.1 Draba incana
GCTGAGCCGTTGGTGATAAAAAGCATGAGAGATCCTAAGGAATTTGCAAGGATTGGTTCAATCAATGTTGAAGCTGTTGCTCTCATGGCTAGTATGCAAGAGTCTGAGCCGTTGGTGATATCCAACATTTGTTCTCCACAGGAATCTGCAAACATGGAAACAATTGTTATGAAATCAGAGACTCTCATTGCAAGTGTGCAATATACAGAAAGTGAATGGGTTATGGACTCGGGATGCACATTCCACATCACTCCTAGCAAAGATGTATTAATTGATCTTAAGGAATTTGAAGGAGGAAAAGTGTTAATGGCTAATAACACACACAGTGATGTTAAAAGAATGGGGAAGATTAAGATTACAAATCTTGATGGCTCACGAGTGATACTAACGGATGTGAGGTATATGCCAACAGTTGGAAGAAATCTCATATCGTACGGCCTTCTCGACATGGCAGGTTGTAGATATGAGGGAGAAAATGGAAAAGTTTAGTTCTATCAAGGGAAGAGAAAGGTGATTTCAGGAAAGTATATTGATGGGCTATACTATCTTGAAGAGACAGTGACAAAAGACGAAGTTGCAGCGGTAAAATCAGACATTGATATGACTGCAAGATGGCATTCAAGGCTAGGACATATGAGTCTAAAGAGTATGAAGTTATTAGTGAAGAATGGCTACATCACTGACAGAGAAGTGAAAGATTTAAAGTTTTGTGAAACGTGTGTACTGGGAAAGTCACACAAGCAGAGTTTTGCAAAAGGTAAACACACTTCTAAAGGGATTTTAGACTACATACATTCTGATTTATGGGGTTCTCCTTCTACACCCATGAGCCTTGGAAAGGGTCAATATTTTGTTACTTTTATAGACGACTACTCTTGGAAGGTTTGGATATATATCCTAAGAACAAAAAATGAAGTGTTCTTGAGTTTTAAAGAATGGAAAGCTGCTGTTGAAAATCAGACTGGAAAACGAGTTAAGTGTTTACGAACCGATAACGGTTTAGAGTTTTGCAACAACCAGATGGATGAGTTGTGCAGAGAGTCTGGTATCAAGAGACATAGAACCTGTACGTACACTCCTCAACAAAACGGAGTTTCTGAACGTATGAACAGGTCTATCATGGATAAAGTCAGGTGCATGCTTTCCGAAATGGGTTTAGAACAGAAGTTTTGGGCCGAAGCCGCATCTACAGTAGTTTATCTTATAAACCGATCACCAAATGCTTCAATTGAGTACAAGCTATCGGAAGAAGTTTGGACAGGGAGAAAACCAGATTTGTCTAACTTAAGAAGATTTGGGTGCACTGCTTATGTTCACACGATTCAAGCAAAGACAGAACCTAGAGCTGTGAGAGGTGTCTTTATAGGATATCCACAAGGTGTTAAAGGGTACAAAGTGTGGATTCCAGAAGATTTGAAGTGTTTAATCAGTCGGGATGTAGTGTTTCATGAAGAAGAAGTTTATAAAGATGTTGAGAAACCTATGGAGCAAAAGAAGAAGACGACTAAGAAAGTCACATTTAGCTCAGAACTGATTAAAGGTCCTTCAAATCAAAGTGATCAAGCAGAGAGTTCTATTCAAGGTGGAGCTAACCCAGAAACAGCAAGTTATGATCAAGGTGGAGCTGTCTCGGAAATTGAAAGTTCTGATTCGTCAGAAGAAGGTGATGAGGATGATGAAAGCCCAGCAGATCAAGGCAACTTGGATAATTTTCTCCTAGCTAGAGACAGGTCTAGAAGAGAGATTAAACCACCTTCAAGGTTTATGGATGAAAATTTTGTAGCATATGCTCTATCTGGGGCAGAAGTTGTTGATTTGGATAAGCCTGCTACGTATAAAGAAGCTAAGAAAAGCAAGGAATGCAAGTTGTGGGATGCTGCGTGTGATGAAGAAATGGATTCTCATCGGGTTAATCAGACTTGGAATCTGGTGGAAAAGCCTAAGGATAAGAAAGTTATTGGCTGCAAATGGGTATTCAAAAGAAAGACAGGAATTCCCGGAGTCGAAGATCCTAGATTTAAAGCTAGATTGGTTGCTCAAGGTTTCTCACAAGTGGAAGGCATAGACTACAATGAAGTATTCGCTCCTGTGGTGAAACATGTGTCTATTAGATTGCTATTATCTGCTGTAGCTAATCAAGACTTGGAGTTAGAGCAACTCGACGTAAAAACAGCCTTCTTACATGGCTATTTAGAAGAGGAAATCTACATGCGCCAACCTGAAGGATATGAGGTTAAAGGCAAAGAAGATAAAGTGTGTCGCCTGGTTAAATCACTTTATGGCTTAAAGCAAAGTCCTAAACAATGGAACAAGAGATTTGATGAGGCTATGAAAAATCAGAAGTTTCAAAGAAGCGAATATGATCCGTGCGTCTATTTCAAACGATCGAATATTCAGAATCAAGTCTTCTTATTGCTTTATGTAAATGAAATGTTGGTTGCTTCAAAGGATAAGAAAGAAATTCAGAAGGTGAAAAACAGTTTGATGGAAGAATTCGAGATGAAAGACTTAGGTCCTGCTAATAGAATATTAGGCATGGAGATTATCAGAGATAGAGAGAAGGGAATTCTTAAGCTATCACAAGGAAGATACCTAAGTCAAGTGTTGAAAACATTTAATATGTTTGAGTCAAAGCCTGTGGTTACTCCCATAGGATCTCAATTCAAACTGAAAAGTCTGAGTCAACAAGAAGCAACTGAAGAGGCTAAACTCATGGATGAAATACCCTATGCTAGTGATGTTGGTAGTTTAATGTACGCCATGATAGGATCCAGACCTGATTTGGCGTATTCAGTGGGTTTAGTGAGCAGATTTATGGGAAATCCAGGAAGAAGTCACTAGCAGGCAGTGAAATGGATCATGAGGTACCTTAAGGGTACGCTGGATCTTAATCTGACTTTTAGCAAAAATTCAGACTTCAAGGTTCAAGGGTTTTGTGATGCAGATTTCGCTGCGGATCTGGATAAGAGTAGATCTATAACTGGCTATATATTCCAGGTCGGTGGAAATACAGTGAGTTGGAGATCGGGTTTACAACAGGTGGTCTCTCTTTCAACTACCGAATCAGAATACATTGCACTAACAGAAGCAACTAAAGAAGCTATTTGGTTAAAAAGAATCTGTTCTGAGTTGGGTTTTACTCAAACAGTGGTTAAAGTGTTTTGTGATTCACAAAGTGCTATATGTTTGGCTAAAAATGCAGTTTTTCATGGGAGAACCAAACACATGGCGACAAAGTACAATTTTATTAGAGACCATGTTGAAAAGAAGGATATTTTGGTTGAGAAAATTCACACATCAATCAATCCAGCAGACCTACTTACTAAATCGCTACCTGGAACTCGATTTGAAGAAGGTTTGGTGCAGCTCAGAGTCATTTGAAGCTGTGGAAGGCTGCTCAGGATCAGTGGGTACCTCAGACTAGCAGAAGAAGCAGGTTAGTTTCTGGTTTATGCTGAAATGAGGAATTGATAAACTGAAAGTTGCAGGCTATAGTAGCTGGAAGTTACCTGAGCATTATGGCAGTGGTTTAGACAGCAAGAAAGGGTCTCGAGGATCTTGTTGTTGAGCTGCAAAAGAATAAGAGACAGAGTATTCAACAATGAGTCTTGAAATTACAAAGATAATGGATTGTTCTATGTGATGTATTTTGGGGTTCTGGATATGTTGAAGGTTACCTTGGATAGTGTTACAGTGGTTTATGCACCAAGACGTGTTCACAGAAGCTTGGTGTTGAGTTGTAATGTTTGTCATGGCACAAAGAAAGGAAGACAAAGTTTTTTATCAGAAGCTGTCTACTTGATGTAAAAAAGGCAGGTTCTAAGATCAACGGTTAAGTGGTTTTAGAAGGTTACCTGGTTCTGTGAGGCGTTGCTGGTAAATTCAGAAGCTTGAAGTTGATATTAGGCGTTGAAGAATCTCGCAAAACAGTAAAGAGAACATTGAGTTTCAGCCTTTGTTCTAAGCTACTAAATTGCGTTGATGGAAGAATCTAAACTGAAGCTGAAACTAAGTTTAGAAAGATTTACCTATGGAGCATCAACTGGAATTTTGGATTTCGATATCTACCTGTGAAGATACAAGCATGAAACAGGAAATTGATCACTTTCTGTTTCTATATCGTGTGAAGGAATAAATCTCTAAAGGATTCTATTACAGTTTAGAGACTCACCAAAGGTTGTCGAAGAAGGTGGAGTTCATATCGATATTTCAAAGAAAATTTGAAAATTCAGAAGCAATGTTAGGGTTTTCTGGGTTTGAAGAGGAAGAGAGAAGACTGAGTTTATCACAAAGGAGAAGCAAGTTTTTTGACTTACCATGGCCTCGCCGTGAGCTAAAGAGTCGCCGGAGATGGGGACAAATCGAATTTTGTCGATGTCGGGATTTGCAAGTGAATTAAAATCGGGAAGAAGAAAGGTTTAATCTTTAACCCGTGGTGAAAGAAGCTTGTAGAGCTTCGAATTCGAGTACTCTATGAAGCTAAAATGATTCAAAAACGAAGTTGGTGTTTTTTTGATTTCACAAGCTAGAAGACATCGAAGGAGAAAGAATAAATGGCTGGAGCTTTAGGATTTACCTAAGCTCGAAGATCGGAGTCGCAAGGCACCAGAATTAACGACGTCGGTGAACTGTTGAGACGTCGGAGATCCACTGGAAAGGAAATCAAGAAGAAAGTTTTTTGTTCGTGAGAAGAAAAGTCACGGTGGAGAAGACAAAGAGCAAAAGGAAAGTGTTGGTCAAAGGTGGAGAATTGTGAACGTTGACTCACACAATTTCCTTTGGGCCAAGTTAATTGGGCTTTTACAAGAGATTAGCCAAGACAAGAAGAAGAGAAGAATGGACCTTCGGATTATTGAAGCCCATTTACATGAGAACGTACAAACCAACATAGAGAAGCTTTATATACAATCTAGGTTTTCTCTTGTAGGGTTTATGCTTGACAATCTCTTCTTGATACTCTTGTAAACGGCAAAAGAAACTCTCTTTGTAATACCTTGATTTCTAGTGGATTTGAGGGCAGAAGATCCCTCCGAGACGTACCCGTAGCCATTCGGGGAACTCGTTAAGTCTTGGTGTTATTTAATTACTTGTTTATCAAAGCAAACGCATAAACCAGTTAAGTAGGCACTAGAGCAAGGTCTTGTTATCCGCTGCGAACCTGACATTTCTCTTTTCACAAATTACATACATTGATACATACTTACATACATACACGGTACATGATGGATACATATACATACATAACCGGCCTTGACATATTTAAGGTCCCAACTTCCAAGCAAGAAAAAAAGATTAGCCCCAAAAAATCAATGTATCAAAAAAAAATGCAAAAAAATCAATGTATCAAAAAAAAATGCAAAAAAACATGTATATACATACTCGAACCCACAAACATAAAGGTGTGTTATATACAACGTGGATGGCGTAAGCCCACGTTGTAACGGTAAACTATATATTGGGCTTTACGGCCCAATTTGTTTTTTGCTTTTTTTTTTTTTTGAGAAAAAGATTACGAGTTGGTAGTTTATTGTTCTTGTTGGTTCTCTATGTTACTTTTCTCTCTCTCGATGAATCCTCTCAAGCAAGCTTCTTCTATTTCATAGCTTGGTTTCGTTTCTAAATGTAAGCTTTTTTCTTCAATCTATGATTTATATGTGCTAATTTTTATTCTTTTCTCAGTGGTAGTTAGTCTGTATCGATCTCAGAGTAAGAAGATCGATAAAAAAAAAAAAATTTCAACTTGATTAGTCTGTATTCGAAAATTGAATGCCTTATAGAGATTGATTGATTGATTGGTCAGGATACGGAACCTAGTTAATTGAATTACTGCAGAAATTTTGGATCTTTGGGTAATATATGCGGAATCTGTTGTGTCTTAGCTATCAATTGTCTTAAGTTTCTTGCTATAAAGTTTTCCCTTTTGTAATAACCAATTCAAATCGATTCTGGGTTTTCTATGGGATTTTAAAAATGTTCATTTCTTTCTTCTAGAAGATAAAGCTTGTTGAATCTTTGCTTATTGCTTAATATGACAGGTTAATTGTGTTGCCTTGAATTGAATCGAATTTAGAACTGGAACCCGATCAGTGAAAGCTTCTAAAGAAGAAGTCGACAATGATGCAGACTTGCTGTATCCATCAATCTTTAAGTTTCCCTCATAGGTACTTGTTCCTACACTCTCTTCCCTTGCTTCACCATTTCATTTGCATCTTAGTGAATAGAGAAACATTATTTTGCAGACTTCTTCCGAGGTGTGATGCTTCGATCGGTATTAAACCTGTAAAGCCTTGTCGAGTTGGGTTCATAGGAAAAACTCGGTCTTCCGGGAATTTAAATCTTATACGGCAAAGAAGATTATACGTGAACTTGAATGCTAATGACGGTCACCCGTCCATGTCTACGTTGGAAGAGACCTCCGCTCCGACTCCAGAAGCCGAGCTTCCATTCAGCAAATGGTCACCTTCTAAATATATATGGAGAGGTTTATCAGTCCCAATCATAGCAGGACAAGTCGTTCTCCGGATTCTAAAGGGTAAGATTCATTGGAGAAACACTCTTCAACAGCTCGAGAGAACAGGACCGAAATCTCTAGGAGTTTGCCTTCTTACTTCGACATTTGTTGGCATGGCTTTTACAATCCAGTTCGTTAGAGAATTCACTAGACTCGGTCTAAACAGATCCATTGGAGGCGTATTGGCTCTAGCCTTCTCCAGAGAGCTAAGTCCGGTCATCACATCAATCGTTGTTGCCGGACGAATGGGAAGTGCATTTGCAGCTGAACTAGGGACAATGCAAGTCTCAGAGCAAACCGATACGCTCCGTGTTTTAGGAGCAGACCCAATTGATTATCTAATCACACCAAGAGTCATCGCCTCTTGTCTTGCTTTACCGTTTCTGACTCTCATGTGTTTCACTGTCGGGATGGCTTCAAGCGCTCTACTCTCCGATGCGGTTTACGGGATTAGCATTAACATAATCATGGACTCGGCTCATCGAGCGCTCAGACCATGGGACATTGTGAGTGCCATGATTAAATCTCAGGTGTTTGGAGCTATAATATCGGTCATTAGTTGTTCTTGGGGAGTTACCACTACGGGAGGTGCTAAAGGCGTCGGAGAATCTACAACTTCCGCAGTTGTCATGTCTCTTGTCGGAATCTTTATCGCGGATTTTGTGCTTTCTTCCTTCTTCTTTCAGGGTGCTGGAGATTCTTTAAAGAACTGTGTTTGAACATTTTTTCCTGCCTTCTTGATCCAATTTAAATGTTGCGGTTTAGATCATTTTCTGTAAATCAGTTGTCTCCAGTTTGAAGAAATTAAATCCGAAAATTCAGAAGGAACATCAATTAAAAAGAACATATGATGTGTATTTATGTAGGATTCAAATTTTCTTTTACTATACTTAAAAACTCTCTACATTGCATTCAGCATTCAGTGTAACACTTTTATGTTATAGAAAACACGAAAAATATGAAATTAGATTGGACCATGAACTTAAATAGTGGAACAAAAAAAATTCTAAACTAGCTTCTTAACCAATAATCCAAAGAATGAACCTGAATATAAAAAAATAGGATGGAAGTGAAAAAACATGGGTTACTCTTCTTCTCTTCACCTGCCGAAACTCTGAGAATTTCTGATCGTACTCTCTTACTTGCTGTTTCGTAAGAAAAGGTTTGAAGCTAGTCCAGGCTTCATCAAAATGAACCATATTGATCCTATGGTTCGAGCCTTTCTCACTGTCTCGAGCCTCTAGCCCAGCTGCTTGAACCAAAGCTTTAAGATTACTTCCACTAAGATTTTCACAACGGTCCATTCTCGCTATAGCGTCCAAATCGACACTTGGGTCTATAGGAAACTGCCTCGCAAGAGATTTCAGAATCAAACCACGTTGAGCAGAGTTTGGAAGTGGTACATACAAATGTACCCCAAACCTTCCTGGTCTTAAAACAGCAGGGATCCAGCACTTCCGGTCTATTGGTTGCGCCAATCACAATCACACCATCTCAGTTTTGACCACCGCTCAATTCAACGAGCAACTGATTCAATGGCCGTTCAACAACCCAAGCACCTTCTCCTCCACGTTTTGTTGTCAATGCATCAATCTCGTCGAAAAATATTATTCAGGGCGCACACGTCCTTGCGCGGCTAAATAGTTCCCTTATCGCTTTCTTGGTTTCTCCAACATATTTGCTCATAAGTTTCGGACCCTCGACATGTATAAAGGTTGGCTCCAGCTTCGTTAGCTACTGCTTTCGCAACTAATGTTTTTCCACATCCTGGTGGTCCATAGAGCAAAAAGCCATTCGCTGAACAGAACTCGAATCCCACGCACTCTTGGGGATATTTCAACTGTTTGATCACATGACGATAAAACTCTTTTCTTAGATGATCGAGACCGCCAACATGTTCCCACGTTTCGTCAGGAATAGTTGAGAATCCTTCTCTTGCTCACGTCGGTTTAAGAATTTTCAGTGCTTCCTCGAAATCCGAGGTAGTGTAAACGAGCTTCTCAATCACTTCTGTTGGAAATGTGCACGGCTCATGATCCAGCAAAGAATCAATGTCGGTTGAAAGTTCTGATGCTCTTGAATCCACAAGTTTCTTTGTCGCCACATTTGAAGCCTCCGTAGCCAAAACTTCGAAATCTGCTCCGACAAATCCTGAAGTCCGACGAACAATCCTAGCACTATCAAAACCTGGCTCAAGAGGACAGTTACGTGTTTTCAAAGCGAAGATCTCTGCTCTTGCTTTCTCATCGATAAATATAATCGAAGGAGCGGTTCTATACGCTTTCAAGAAGAGATTCCTGATATTCTCTTCGGATTCACCCGAAACACCAAAAACAACTTCAGAACCAGAGATCATATAAAAAGGAACATCATTAGCAAATGACTCGAGCCAGTGTGGATTTGCCACAACCAGGTGGTCCTGGAAGTAAAATCCCCGAAATCGGCTTCACTCCAAGACGCTCAAGAATTTGCGGAAACATCAATGGGAACTTTTACACAAACAGTTAGATAATCCAAAATTTCCTTTATCCCAGCAATATCCTTAAATTTCTTATCAGCTTCACAATTTCCTCCTCTTACATTACTCCTACTTCCAACAACAAATTTTTTGTTCTGTGTCTCTAATTCCACATCTGAAACCCTAATTCGTTTACTAGAATTAGCATAAGAAGCCCTAATATTATCATTCGTCAAATCAAAACTTACCATTATCATCTGATACATTTTCGTTTCCGTCGACAGCTTCCGACCACGACGAACCAGACAGGGATAAAGCGGCGATTCTGGGAGAGGGTTTTGAATTCTTTGCATTGCTTTCCTCTTCGTCGTCATTTTCGCCAAAAATTCTGGATCGGAGGATTTTTGTTGACGTTAAGCAAGAGTGTGTGAGGACTCGATCGAACCCATTGACGGTGCTTGGAACGGATCTCATCGGCGATCTCCTCCGCCTTTAACCCCTTCCAAGCAGATTCGTTACCTATGTTAACAAATCGCTGATCTGAAACGCCGCCGCTCCGACCTCTTTTCGCCATCGCCGACTTTGGAATCCGATGGATATATTAGGTTAGATTTTCTTACTGAATAGTATTTAAGAAGGTTCAATAATCAATGTTTTGCCGCCTAATATCAGAATGGCCTGCGCAAGCCCAACAAATTGGAACATAGAAGATCATAAATCATTCAAAATTAAACTTGTTTACAAACTTGTACTGCACGTAAGCATTCTCCTTGACCTTTTAACACTCTTTTTTTTTTTTTTACATATTTTTGTAATATAAATTTGTTTTTCCATGATGTTTTTTAATAATTTGGTGAGTTTTTTTTGGGAATTCATTATTTGTTTGGTTTTTTCACTGAAGGAACCTATTATGAGCTTAGGAAAATATAATGTACTGAAATCACAAAACATTTGCAACTATGAGTGACGTAAGTTTAGCTACAAAATGGTATAATTTAGTTACTAGATTTAGTCACAAGCTCGTAACATTCTTTGTACTAGCTATGGAAGTCTTTTCTAAGCTTTTTCAGTCATGATTTCATGCTGGTTACATCCACTACCATCCTAAGACTTCTTACTTGTCTATCTCCCACCTGATATTTGCTGATGATGTCATGATCTTCTTTGACGGTGGCAGCTCCTATTTACATGGTATCCGTGAAGCTTTAGACGACTTTGCATCTTGGTCTGGACTGCATGTGAACAAAGGCAAAACGCATCTCTACCATGCAGGTTTGGACACAACTGAAACCTCCGCCATTGAAAGGTATGGATTCCCAACTGGATCTCTCCTTGTAAGATACTTGGGGCTGCCTTTAATGTGTAGAAAAATCAGAATATGTGAATATGCGCCTCTATTGAATAAAATCACTTCTAAATTCAGGACTTGGGCGGTGAATTGCGTGTCTTTTCTGGTAGAGTGCAATTGATTGCTACTGTAATCTTAGGAATAGTAAACTTCTGGTTTTCAACTTTATATTACTTCAGGTCAGCCTTAGAAAGATTGAATCTCTTTACACTAGATTTCTCTAGTTATGTAATATTGATGTTAGCAAAGTGGCTAAGGTGGCATAATATATTGTTTGCTTGTCTAAGAAAGAAATTGGTGTGGGATTGAGAAGGTTTACAATGCTGAATAAAACTCCATGTCTTAGGCTTGTTAGACTACTCTTTGTTGATAATGGCTCCCAATGGGCATAGTTGCACAAACAACATCATATAAGAAACATGTCTTTGTGAGAGATCACTGATTCCAAGAAAGAACCTTGGACTTGGAGATCCCTTGTGCTCCTTAGGCCTTTAGCTCAGACTTTCTTGAGGGCCAGAGTGGGGAATGGCGTCAAGTCTTCCTTATGATTTGGCCATTGGACTCCACTAGGCCCTCTTATCAAGCTGCTAGGTGATGGTGGTCATAGAGCTCTATGTCTGCTTATATTGGCCAAGGTTTCAAACTCCTGTAACCTGAGTGGTTGGAAGATTCCTTTCGCAGAAGCAGATGCTGAAATGTTACTAAACACTCACCTTACTTGTATCCTTGTTCCGAGTGCAAGTACGCAGAAGGACTCCTTCTACTGGTTTTCTGACAACCATTAATCTCAAGCCTTGTCCACTCCTAAGACTTAGGAAGATATGAGACATACCAACTTGATGTATTGCGCTTTTGACGCATTCTAACTAATGTTTTCAAAGGTTTTTCGAGTCTTTTCATTGTTTCTTGAGTCTTTTTTAGGATAAAACACGTTTGGATGGAGTTCAAGGCAAATGAGCAAGGAATGGAAGAAAATGAACACAAAAAGTCATAAGTTTGGCATTCGTTGAAGGACTTTCTACCATTGGATAGACGTGAGATTTTGACACAAGATAGAGTGTTGAGTCACCTTTCATTTGGAAGTAATTTAAAGTTATTCCAACGGTGGGATAGAAAGTTATAGAAGTTTTATTGAAGACATGCAAATCTGCCTAAACTGACCGGTTTGCTCGAAAATAAGGAAATTGCAGATTTTCTTATTTTGTCTCGGTTTGAACCAAAAACGTGATTTAGCCTATTCATTCTAATTTTCAACCATTGTTGAGACTACGATTTATTTTACATTCATACTTTCAATTTATTGTTTTGGGAGAAGATCTTTGAACCCTCTTATCTATTTTATTATTTTGATCATGTTTTTCATTTATTCTTCTTATGCTTTGATTTCTATTATGTTTGAGTAGTTTTCCAATTGGGTTTTAGGGTTTCAAAGGGATTTCACGGTTTGATTGAATTAAAATGTTGATTTAGGGATATTGATTACTTGATTTCTTCATATATGTTGTTGTTATTGCTCAAACTTGATTAGCTATCTAGTTTCCGATCTTAGGTTGTTTAGCGCACCAAAAATGTTATAAATCCTCAAAGAACTTATATGAGTTAGGGGTGAGCATTTTAACCAAACTGAACCAAACTCGAACCGACCCAAGCCGACCCAAAGTTTACATACAAACTGTTTGGTTGGCTTTTTTCTTAACCCGAGCGGTTTGGTTTGGTTCGGTTCAGTTGAAAACTAAACCAAAGCATAACCCAATGTGTTTTTATTAATACTTAATTATAGTTTATGATATTAAAGATCTTTAAAAAAAATATAGGTTCACTTTTGATTTTGTTTTCTTTTTTCCAATACAAATGATTTAGATGTTTGAGATTTATAGTTTGTTTTAATTTCCCATGATTTGGTACTTAAGATATTTACTCTCAGTAACTAAAGTCATAATTTTATTGGTCATATTTTCTTTAATGAATTTGGCTAACCGGATTATAACCGAACCAATTTAACCAAACCAAACTTAACCCAAACTGAACTAAACCGAACCAAACACAAACCAAACCAAACTAACTTCGGTTGAGTTTGGTTAGAATTTTATCTAACCCAAACTAACCGAACCGAACCCAAATCGAACCCGAATATAAACCAAAATGCCCATCCCTAGTATGAGCAAGGCATCCCTAGCCAACGAAAGCTTACGTTAGGGTGTTTTGTGAACATATCATATTTGACTCTTATGCATGTTTAATCTTGTGAATTCAAATGACAGTTTAGGATCTTAGGTTGTTAGATATACTGGTTTATGCTACGACAGTAGATCAATTTGATTTCGTGATTTGAGTTCTAGAACAATTCATAAAGGTGTCCCTGTTATTTGTTTAAATTCGAATCCGTGAATCTTTGCGAATTCTCTAATGTCCAGTGCTTTTTAATTCATAAGTTGACACCGTTTTATTTGCTATTTTCGTTTTCTTTTGCAACCAACCATCATATTTTTGTCTTAACTTAATTGCCTTCTTATACATTCGTAGTGTAATACTTAGTCCTTGTGGATTCGATCCTTACATTGGGATCCTTTTCTATCAGATAGGAAGGGCTGCTTCTTTGTTTGATGTGCACTAGCAGTAGATTTTATAGGGTTAATACCTCTTTTATCACAATTATGTCTCATATCTTCCTAAGAATGCCAAGGCATCATCTCATTTAAACAAGCTGCCTACAAGGCATCGTCTTGCTTCATGGAGTGTCACTCTCAACACAGATTCCTGCCTCTGCTCTATGGACATTAAAACAAAGGACCACTTACTAATTCGATGTACTTTATCTTCGGTTATATGGGATTAGGTTTTCTCAAAATTGGATCCCAGCCATAGACTGCATAACTAGCTTTTTAATGGAAAGGAGATATCATCTACAATTACGCTTCAAGTTGCCCAGTTAAAAGAGAAAAGTTGGAGAGTCGCGAATTTGGCTAAAGAAGACGAAGAAGATGAAGGAAATACTATCCAGATCTAAGATAACATCCGCATATCCCGATCTGTCAAGTGGACGCATCATGGACATATCATAGGACCACTAGCAGTCTCGGATGGTGCCTCACCGACACTTTAGGGAGGACGCACACAGGCAAGCAAGGATGTCGCAGAAGCCTTTCAGCTCTACACGCAGAATTTGAGGGACTCTTCTGGGCAATGGAGTGCCTAATTAAGAGGTGTTTACCTACGGCCCGATTTGAGACCGAATACTCAAACCTATAGAAGATGATTGATGACCCAATGGATTGGCCATTTTTTAGACTGAGCTAGATCACTTTACCGAGCTTATAGCTAGATTTACTACTTTTTATTTATCTTATATACCTCGAGCATCAACATGTAACCATATCTTTTCCAATGTAGATCCCTATGAGTTGGTAGAAAATACCCGTTCTGGGATACCTTCTATCAACCGAATGTGATTTAATATATAAAGTTAGTTGAAAATATATAAATATATATATATATATATATATATATTGTCGGCTTGAGGATAACCTTTTATCATGCAAAGACTCTGCCCATTTATCGAACATATATATACTAGAAAAAGTCAACGCGTTGCGCGGTAAACTAATTAAATAATTTTAAAATTGTTTTAATATACGTAAGTGATATGTAAGATTTATATGCACAAGTTATATTTCTTAAAACTGAAATTGGATAACCACATATTTGGTTCACAAAATTTATCTAATTATAAAACTTCTACTATGTTTTTATGACGCCCTGATTTCAGGGCATATATGGTATATGCGGAGAGACTTAAAAGAATTGATTTGGCTATCTATATCACCAAAGTGCACTTATCTTTTCGGTCACAGGTCTTAAGAGAACTCTAAAGTTAAGCGTGCTTGAGCTGGAGTAGTTTCAGGATGGGTGACCTACTGGGAAGTGATTTTCAGTATCGTGTGAGTGAGGTCAAAACACGAGAAAAGATCGCGTGGTGATTTGCAGGGTCAGTAAACATGACTTTCGGAGCCTCCCGGACTAATGCATCGACCATCGGACATAGTGGGCCCACGGGCCTGTGAGTGGACGGGGGTCCATGGGAGGAGCGGTCAGGGCGTTACAAGTGGTATCAGAGCGAACCCTGAAAACTCTGTGAGCCAGACTGTTGGGGGTAACAATCTTGGTATGCGCAACGAAGACGTTGCGATCTGTTAGTGGGGGTGATTATGACATCCTGGTTTCAGGGCATATATGGTATATGCGGTATATGCGGAGAGGCTTAAAAGAATTGATTTGGCTACCTATATCACCAAAGTGCACTTATCTTTGCGGTCACAGGTCTTGAGAGAACTCCAGAGTTAAGCGTGTTTGAGCTGGAGTAGTTTCAGGATGGGTAACCTACTGGGAAGTGATTTTCAGTATCGTGTGAATGAGGTCAAAACACGAGAAAATATCGCGTGGTGATTTGCAGGATCAGTATTCATGACTTTCGGAGCCTCCCGGACTAATGCACCGACCGTCGGACATGGTGGGCCCATGGGCCTGTGAGTGGACGGGGGCCCATGGGAGGGGCGGTCGGGGCGTTACAGTTTTAGTTAAATGACAATCTTCTACATAAAATTTTATTTTTATTTGATGTCTCTTAGTTATTTGCATAAAACACTCTTCAATTTATGTAACATCCCAAAACCAAAATATGAAATTTTGGCAGGGGTGTCGATCGACACCAAGAGTGGGTGTCGATCGACACCAATGTTGAGGGTTGGTTTCGGTTTGATTTTTTCATTGTCGATTTGAGGCAGTTTGGTTAAGGGAACCCTAGGCTCACGTTTTATAGGCCTTAGACGTCGAGCAGCTGTAGGTTTTTAGAGCAAACAGTAAGTTCATGAGAATTAAGGAGAGAAAAGGAGAATTTTAGTGTTCTTGAGGTTTTGTTGATAAAAAGTGATCGTTTTCGGTGTTTTGGTGTGAAATCAAAGATTGTCGTGATTGTTGAGGCTGTTTGTGGCGGATGTGCTCATTTAATCCTTTTCCTTCGATTTTTCCTTTCTGAATCCCTAAGGTGATTGTGGTTACTTAGAATAATCAGATGTTATGATGATGATTGATTGTTTTGTTTATGGAATGGTTATTGTTTGGGTTTCCTGTGTGATTTTTGTGTGTTTATCGTTCTGTTCATCGTTGAATTATGCCGGGTGACGAAACGGAATTGAGCCGTGTGAGGATTTGGCCTGTTCAGGTTACTTGTACTCCTATGCCGCATTATCAGAAGGTTGAGTATCAGAAGAGCGACTATCAGAAGCCGATTCAGAGTAGTAATTACACAAGGAACTACGGAGCATCTACTTATCAGCCTCCACCTCCTCCATATGTGACTAGTAATATGGAGTCAATGATGGAGCGGCTTCTAGAAGGGCAGCAAAAGATGACTGTGGATTTCAATAGAAATTTTGATTCACTCTACACTGACCTGAATGGGAAGATAGAAGCCCTGAACAAGCACATGAAGAAGCTTGATACTCAGGTTGCTCAGACTGCAGAGTCTATGAAGAGACAAGAAGGATTTCTTCCATCCCGAAAGGATATGATTCCTAAGAATGGTACCACAAGAGGTGTTATAGCCATTGTAACTCGGAGCTGAAGCAAGCTGGAGCCAGTTCAGAGCAAGGAAGTCAATAAAAGTCCAGTCGACGAGCCAATCAAGGACAATGAAGAAGGAATTTCCGAGTCAGATGACTCCATCGAGCGATACGAAGAAGTACGTCACTCGACACGACCATAAACAACGAATCGATCGACAGATAAGGGTAAATCGATCGACAAGACAAAAACAAACGTGTCGATCAACACAGATACCCATGTCGCTCGACACGATCTTAGACTGATCCAAAAGTCTCAAATTCTTCAGTATCTCCGAGTGTAGCTGCTTACAAACCCAAACTCCCTTATCCTAGGAAGCAGAAGAAGTTGAAACAGGAGCTGGATGAGGCTAGATGCAAGGCTATGATGGATAAGCTTGTTATTGAGATGCCTTTGATAGATGCGATAAGGACCACTCCGGTTATCAAGCGATACGTAAAGAAAATGGTCACTAAGAGTTTGACTCATGAGGAAGGTTGTGCTATGATCAGCGAGCAAGTCAGTGCTATCATTCAGAACTGTATTCCAAAAAAAGCTTGAAGATCCGGGAAGTTTTGTGCTTGATTGTTTGATATTTCAGAAGAGGTTTCCGCAGTCTTTATGTGATTTGGGTTCTAGCATCAACTTGATGCCTCTATCTGTTGCAATCAGCCTTGGAATGACAGACTTTCAACCTACTAGGGTCTCTCTTATCCTAGTGGACAGATCAGTGAGGATTCCAGAAGGTATTTTGGAGGACGTGATGATTAAGGTTGGAGAGTGTTTGATTCCTGCAGACTTTGTGGTCTTAGAGTACGAAGTAGAACCAAAGGATCCACTTATCCTGGGTAGGCCTTTCTTAGCTACAACTAGTGCTATGATTGATGTGAAAGGAGCCCGAATTTCGCTGAATGTCGGTGATCAAGAGATGCAATTCGACATAGACAAACTAATGAGAAAGCCTACCATAGACGGTCATACTTTCTATGTGGATACTATGGATAGCCTAGCTGAGGATTACCTTCGTGAGATGAGTTCTAAGGATCTAGATGAGACTTCTAAGGCCAATGCAACTATTCTAGATGCGAGTGAGGAAGTGATGCAAGTGGGTATTAGTAAGGAACTGGTTCGAGTCTCAAAGAGAGCTGCAAAGCTTGGCGATTGGAGTGAGGAAAATGCTCCAAAAATCGAGTTAAAACCACTTCCTGCTGGGCTAAGGTACGCATTGTTTGGTCAAAATTCCACTTATCCTATCATCGTTACTGCTTTATTGAAAGCTGCGCAAATTTCGCAAAGCTCTTGGCTACTCTCTTGATGACATTGCAGGTATCTTGCCAGACTTGTGCATGCATAGGATAAATCTTGAAGACAAGTCTAAGTCATCAGTTGAACATCAGAGAAGGCTGAATCCGAATTAGGCTGAAGTGGTCAAGAAAGAGATCAAGAAATTGCTAGAAACTGGGATCATCTATCCTATTTCAGACAGCGCATAGATCATTTCAGTTCATGTAGTTCCTAAAAAGGGAGGAGTCACAGTAGTAAAAAACGAGAAGAACATGCTCATTCCAACAAGAACATTCACTGGACACCGGATGTGTATTGATTATAGGAAGTTGAATGCAGCGACAAGGAAGGATCATTTTCCCTTACCATTCATTGATCAAATGTTGGAGAGGTTGGCTAACCACCCTTACTACTGCTTCCTCGATGGATACTCTGGTTTCTTTCGGATTCCCATTCATCCGAACGATCAGGAGAATACTACATTCACCTGTCCCTATGGTACTTTTGCATATCGCATAATACCTTTTGGACTATGTAATGCTCCTGCGACATTCCAGCGCTGCATGATGTCTATCTTCACAGACATGATTGAAGACTATATGGTGGTCTTCAGGGATGATTTTTCTGTCTACGGGTCTTCTTTCAAGGCATGCTTGGATAATATGGAGAAGGTTCTAGCAAGATGTAAGGAGAAATACTTGGTGCTAAACTGGGAAAAATGTCACTTCATGGTTAAGGGTGGCATTGTTCTTGGTCACAGGATTTTAGAGGCTGGTATTAAAGTGGATCGCGCGAAGATAGAGGTTATGACTAGTCTTCAACCACCAAAGGACGTGAAGTATGTGAGGAGTTTTCTTGGACATGCAGGTTTCTACAGGAGATTTATCAAATACTTTAGTAAAATCGCGAGGCCATTGACTGCTCTTCTCTACAAAGACGTGAAATTTGAGTTTTCTGCAGAATTTTTATCAGCTTTTGAGCAGATCAAGAAAGCTCTAGTGAGTGCTCCCATTATGCAACCTCCAGATTGGGATTTACCTTTTGAGGTAATGTGTGATGCTAGCGATTATGCAGTATGAGTTGTTTTGGGACAGAAGAAAGACAAGAAGCTACACACTATCTACTATGCAAGCTGGATACTAGATGATGCACAAAGGAATTATGCGACTACCGAGAAGGAGTTGTTGGTTGTAGTGTTTGCTTTTGAGATATTTTGTCCCTATCTAGTTGGTGCTAAGGTAATAGTGCACACGGATCACTCGGCGCCTAAGTACTTAATGCAAAAAAAGGATGCAAAACCAAGATTGTTGAGATGGATTCTGCTTCTTCAAGAGTTTGAAATTGAAGTCAAAAATAAGAAGGGTGTTGAAAATGGTGTTGAAGATCATCTCTCACAGATCAGGATAGAATGCGAGGTCCCAATTGACGATTTCTTACCAGAAGAAACAATAAATTTGATCGAGCATAGAAATCTGGAGCACGTGTCGAGCGAAGAACGTGTGTGTCGCTCGACAAGAACAAAGTTTTCAAAATCCGAGTGTTCAGATTTCAACGTGTCGATCGACACAGAGAGCCACGTCGCTCGACAGGCAGACATGAGGACAACTTTTCTTCCGGATTTTGTGAATAAGATTCTTAGGGAATTTGCTTATGCTGTCACTGAAGTTGATCGTCCTTGGTACGCTGATATCACCAATTATCTTGCTGCAGATGATGAACCCGATGATCTTAAAGGATATGAAAAGAAGAGGTTTTTCAGAGAACTAAGGAGATATTACTGGAATGAGCCTTATCTCTATAGGCATTATTCAGATGGGATGTACAGGAGATGTATCGGTGCTTCAGAGGTTCAGAATGTGTTGTTTCACTGCCATGGTTCAAAGTATGTTGGGTATTTTGCGACATTCAGGACAGTTGCTAAGGTTCTTCAAGCAGGATTTTGGTGGCCTACAATGTTCAAAGACGCTCATGCTTTTGTCTCCAAGTGCGACGCTTGTCAGAGGAAAGGGAAGATCAGCAAGAGAAACGAGATGCCACATAACTTTATCCTAGAGGTTGAAGTCTTTGACTGCTGGGGAATCGATTTCATGGGTCCTTTCCCGTCTTCTTATGGGAATGAGTATATTCTAGTGGCTGTGGACTACGTCTCTAAATGTGTTAAAGCAATTGCTAGTCCGAAGAACGATTCAGTTGTGGTTCCTAAGCTGTTTAAGACCATCATCTTCCCTAGATTTGGAGTCCCTCGGATAGTCATAAGTGATGGTGGCCCGCACTTTATCAACAAGGTATTTGCAAATCTCTTAAGCAAGTACGGTGTTTAGCATAGAGTGGCTTCTCCTTATCATCCCCAGACTAGTGGACAAGTCGAGTTTTCAAACCGATAGATCAAAGAGATTCTGGAGAAGACAGTGGGAACTACTACGCGCGATTGGTCTGTTAAGGTGGATAATGCGCTTTGGGCGTACAAGACTGCATTCAAGACACCTCTGGGGACTATGCCATTTCATCTGATTTATGGGAAAGCATGCCATCTTCCAGTTAAGCTTGTACACGCAGCAACTTGGGTGGTGAAGCGAGTGAATTACTAAATCAAAAGTGCTGCAGAGAGGCGTCTGATTCAGCTGAATGAACTAGATGAGATTGAAATTCATGCCTATGAGAACTCCAAGTTATACAAGGAGCGTACTAAGTCATATCACGATAAGAAGATCGCCTCCAGTAATTTCGAACCGAATGATCAAGTCTTGCTCTACAACTCACGCCTGCATTTCTTTCTTGGAAAGCTCCGTTCACACTGGTCCAGGCCTTTTACTGTAAAGGAAGCCAAGTCACATGGAGCGATTGTGCTAGTGAGTTTAGATGGTCGTGAATTCATTGTAAATGGCCAGAGGGTGAAGCATTATTGGGCACAAGCCAAGATTCAAGAAGGAAACATCATTCCTCTGGAAGATGCACCCGAATCCTAAGATCAGACACAGTCAAGCTAGTGACTGAAAAAGAGCGCTTCGTGGGAGGCAACCCACTTGTGAGTGTTAATATTTGTTTTTATTTTAATTTTTTTGGTTTTATTTTTCAACATTACGCTTCGTTTTGGTTTTGATTTTGTTTTGGTTTTCAGAAAAGCGAAAAATCGGATGCAAAAATGTGAGTGTCGATCGACGGATAATCCGTGTCGCTCGACACGAGTTAAAAAAACGTGTCGATCGACGGACTGGTTATGTCGCTCGTTACGACGACACGGCCCAGGTAAGTCTTTTAAAACCCAAGACTCATGTTCTTCACTCTTTTAATTTTTTTTGGCCGAAACTCGTGAACCCTCTTCAAACCTTTGATTCTCTCTCGATTCTTCACTGTTTTTAGTGATTTTTGGTTCTAAATCCATTAGAATTTCATCCTCTATCTATTTTAATCATCCATTTGTCCGATCTGAAAGGTATGTGCTCTCAATTTTTGATTTTTCAATTCGGCTCAAGGTTTGATTTCCCGAAATTTGGCTTGTTTCATTCGTTTAAATGCATGAATCCAGCTTGTTTATGTTGTTTTAGAGAGAATTTGGTATACCCATGGTGTTGAATTGAATAATTTTGCAAGTTTTTGGGATTTTGTCGATTCATGAACAAGTTTGGGGATTTTGGAATTTAGAGCATTTTCGGGAACAAATGGTATTGAATTGATATTGCTGGAAGTAATGTGGTTGATGTGTGATGAAGATTTGGTCATGCACTATCAATTTTTGTAATTTCAGATTTTTCGGTAAAATTCCTATGACTAATTTTTGATTTTTGGTTTTTGTTGGGATTTTTGTGTTGTTTTGCAGATAGCTTCGCGTAAGAGACGGTCTCCACCATAACCTACGGGCCCTACACCAGTTGACACTTAACCGGAGGAAGAAAGGACACGCCACCAAACTCTGGCCGGTGAAACGCTTCCTTGCCGAACGTCATGGCCGCGAAATGAGGATACAGTGATTGATTTTGACAGTCCTTGGGAAGACTCGCTTCACGAAGTGGCACTTAGTGGAGATTCAGAGAGGAGAGAATTCACGGATGATTGGGATGCCTTTGATAGTCTTTTCTATAATGGCTGGTTGAGAGTAAACTTGGAACCGACTAGATTTGGTGACGAATACGCTTTGAGACATCTAGGGATTAAGGATGAGGTCCTTAAGTTGTTACAGAATGTGGGATTAGGGAACATTACTACTCGGTTCTATCCATATTACCCAGACTTGGTCCGACAAATGCTGTCTACATTTCGTATAGATTAGAACGGGCATGCTGGTTATCCTCCTGGGCATGGAGACGTCACTTTCAGGATTCTAGGTGTCAGCTACACTGTTACTTTTGATGAGCTAGCAGACATTTATGGGTTGAAGAAGGGTCGCTCTAGCTTTCTTCCCAACAGGTTTGCTGAGAAGAGAGATTTTTGGACTTTATTTGGTACAGGAGCTTACTCAGGCAACTCCAATCTTACAGATATTCGACATCCGATTCTTCAATACTTTGTTCGCGAACAAAGTAAGGGAGTTTGAGCTTATCCTCCTCTATTACGCTCTTCAGCCATACCTTCCTGATTTCCAGACTTCTTTATACATAGATGTGCACATGGGTGCCGCCTTTGCTCATCATCTGCTCTCTTTGAAGACGATCCCTTTTAAGAGCGGAGGCTCTAAGCCAGTCATTGTAGGTAGCCTTTTCACTCCTATCTTCCGCCACCTTGAGATTGACATTACTGACCATACAGAGGAGGTCGTTCCCTACCTTCTTGATCTTGAGTCCTTGCAGAGAGCCACGTGGCTCAAGATGCCTACCACGTGGATTTATCGTCCAGCTGTTGGACAGATGGCTCAGGTTGAGTTGCCTATTAGTGCCTTGATGGATATTGGGAGCGATAAGACATTGTTGCGGTTCTTGCCTGATCTGAGGACTGTTTCTAATTACCATGGACGCAAAGCTAGTAGAGGTCCATCTTCTTGTGCGAGCACTTCTGCATCTACATCGCAGAAGCCACCACTTGAGTTTCCTCCAGGGCCAAAGGACACAGAGGATCAGGCTGCGATTCTCCGATTCCATACGACTGCACTCAAGAGGATCTGGGATGCCATAGTTAGGACTGCTGCTTGTGGCTGCGTTCGTCCTCGACTTTCTCCTCTTGCACCTTCTGCTGGTTTTGATGATGAGGCGACAGAGTAGTTCTTCATGATTGCCCGTTTTTTCATTTCTTTTTCTTTTCTTTTTATTTTTCTTCTTTTTGAGTCAATTTTTTCTTTGGTTTGAGTCAGTTGTTTCTTTATTTTTAGAATCCTTGTTTAAACTTTATGGAATCCTATCTATGTGGTTGCATTTGACGTGTTTCTTTGAGTGATCTAACAGTGCCGAGAGAGAATACTAACTTAACAATTAGACGAGCACTTAGATTTCATACATATGTTCGTCTGACCTCTGTGTCGAGCGACGTAAGGAACGTGTCGCTCGACACGTTTGGAATGTGCATGTCGATCGATGCACAGTGTCGTGTCGCTCGACACGACCATCATGTAACAATTTCCATTCGATTTCAACATGGTTCTGTTCTTATCTATTTTGTTTTACCCACTTCGGATTTAATAACATTGGGGACAGTGTTGTTCAAGTCTGGGGGAGGTGGTTGCTAACATTTGTTTTCTATTTTGAGTTTTATTGAGTCAGTCCAGTTTTTGTTTTTATACCGGGTCAAAACTCCCCTGAAACTGAGCTTTGAATAGCACTCAAGGACCATTTCAAATGGAAGATTGGTTGGTTTTGTTAGGTGGGTAACTGGTTGTGGATCGGTTTAACGGAGCTAGTTCAGACTTCTGGAGAATGCCAGAAACGATGTTGCAGACCCTGCCCCTAATGAAATCTAATTTCTTGTCTTGGGCGTTGGTAATCGTGGGACTTGATTCCTCTTTCAGCACTACCAAGGTGAGGATAAGCTCCCTGAGTTTTTCCTTAACAGAGTAAAAAAAAAGTGTTTAGAACAAAAGTCTTAGATAGAAAAGCATAAAGATATTCGTGACCCTGTCTTCTCACAAGAAACAACAGTAGCGAGGCCTCGTGACCCTGTCTTCTCACAAGAAACAACAGTAATGAGGGCTATTCTAAGAAAATATAGTGATAAGCTGAATCCTATGAAACCATGAAAATGGATAGAATAAACTAAGGGAAACGAGAAAAGGAGCAGTGCAGAAAAATGTTTAAGTAAGGGAAAAAATCTATAAAGTCATGCGATCGATATTCCCTCGATGAGACCGCACCTAAATAACTAAAGGGGTTTGCAGCTGAAGAGTCTGAGTTTCTCTAGGGGGTTTGGAATCAATCTGGATGACTGCTAAGCTTCTAGGGACACATCGAAGTATTACCAGATATTGACTGCGGTATGTGGTTCCTAAAGGGGTGAGTACAACTATTTTGCTTAGGGACAAGCAAAAAGCTAAGTCTGGGGGAGTTGATATATCATGGTTTTCACGGTTTTTAAGCCATGATATAAGTATGTTTTCTCGATTCTTTCTAGTGTTTTTCGAGTCTTTGATTTTCTTATTAGGTACTTGGGCGTTTGGACTTAATTGCTGTTTACTAGAGCTATATGGAGCATTGCGGAATGAGCTGTTAAAGTTGTAAGTTCGGCTTGAAGAAATGGGGACAGTGTCGAGCGACAGAGACTTTGTATCGGTCGACATGAAGCATTTATGTGTGTCGATCGACACATTATCAGTGTCGATCGACACGACCTTCGGACGGACCAGATTACCAGATTTTGAATACTTCCATTTTCGCGTCAGAAAAGCCCAGATGTTTGCAGTTAGGCCCGATACGTTTTTGTACCCTATTTATAGATATTTTAAGCCATTGTTTAGGCTAAGCTTTATTTTACTTAGAGATTTTAGCAAGAGATACTTCAGAGATCTGTTCTTCGTTTCCAATCGGTTTAGATCTTTGTATCATTCTCTTTTTTTTAATAATGTATTATTCAGAAATCATGTTTGCATCATTCGCCATGTCTGAGTAATCCATGAGTGAGGTTTTAGGGTTTTCAAAGGATGATGAAAAGCTGTTAGGATTTATTTACTATTGGGATTGCATCATATAGAATTCTTCACCTTGATTGCATTAACTCTGATTTAAGATTGATCACCTTAGGTTAGATATTTTAGGTTGTTTGGTAGATACGACAGTATTATTGAATCACTGGAACTGAATCATAGGTGAGCAAAGATTAGATTCACAACGACAGTTGGCTTTGAATTTTTGTGAACTAATCGAACCTGAACTTAATGCTTGTTCTAAATTAATCTGATTTCGCAACGACAGTTGGTTTTCTAGGATTTAGATATAGATAATATTTGCAACGACAGTTGATTTATTTTACATTAGTGTTTCGAGTTCTAGAATTGCACTTCATCAATTATCCCGATAGTAAGTTTATCCTTCAGTTTGGAATCATTCCTGAGAATTTCTTGCTTGCCTCTCATTGAATTAAAGCTAAATCAACCATCATTATTTACTGTTTTTGCATTTGTTTTACTTATCATCTTTATTGCTTAGCAAAATCTGAACATTGAAATCTACTTTGTCAACTTGATTCTCTGTGGAATTCGATTCCTAAGTATTACACGATCTCTTAATTTGAGAGAGTGGTTCAAAGGGATAATTTGAGCTTATCATTCAACTAGGAACCACTAAACGTAACAACTAAACTACTTTATAAAAAACATAGAGTTAAATGAATAGTAATAAATTAAATAACGTTAATTTATTGGTCATCTTCTTTTTGGTCGAACTTATACATCGAATTATGTTTCATGTATTATTTTCCTAATGCAAATTTTATGTGGCGACTATTTATTTCGAAACCAATTTTGGATTTTAACATGAATTTCCCAATGAACAAAACAATAAATAAAGAAGAAAACAAATGGGATGGGCTTTGGGAGTGCATGCATGTGCATACATAATTGCAGTAGCAGGCATATTAATTGGGGAAGCCTTATTTGGTTAGAGTACTGTCCTTCGTCCTTGACATTTGCATTTATTTGTCCTTTTCACGATCTCATCGATTCGCTGCTGTTTATGGTTACTAATTATAGGGATTTGATCCCTTCTTCTCTAATCACGGAATTGGTTTGTATTGAGCAATAAAGTAAAAGACACAGAGATAACCAACGAGACAGACCACGGTATGTGATCTAAGTCTCTATCTGGAGCTTTCCAGTAATTCACTATAACCACGAATTACAATAGTAGGGTTCTCACAAGATCTCTCTAAGTACAAGAAAAGACCTCTAACAAAAGCTTAACCTAAATCACACACATGCTTAGCTTTATATAGGCTAAGGCTATTACAAGAATAAGGCAACTCTAAAACCAAATTGTAAGCCCATAGAGAAACAAGGAAACAAGCCCATTCCTAACTCTAATTGACATTACCAGTCGCGGGCCTATGTTATGTTGAGATTAGAGATCACCAAAGCCCAACAAATCTCCACCTTGATGACAATCACAATCATAACACCTTTGTTCTTGCATAGATGTGCAGCTCCAGACCATACCAGCACCTTAGTGCTCTCCTAAGTTGAGAAAACTCAGAGCCTTCTCAAACTTATCCACAGGAAGAACCTTCGTCAACATATCAGCTGGATTCCGTTCAGTAGGAATCTTCGACAGCTTCACTTCACCAGAAGCAACAATATCCCTAATGAAATGCATCCTTCTTCTGATATGCTTCGTTCTCTCATGATGGACGTTGTTCTTAGCTAAACACAAGGTGCTTTGAGAATCACACCAGACCTCCACAGAATCATGTTTGTAACCAAACTCCTCTGACAAACCTCTTAGCCAAATTGCTTCTTTCACAGCTTCTACCAACGCCATATACTCTGCCTCAGTTGTAGACAGCGCGACAACAGATTGAAGACTCGATTTCCAGCTAATAACAGTTCTACCTGCCGTGAACACATAACCTGTAATCGACCTGCTTCTGTCCAGATCAGATGAAAAATCAGAATCACAGAAATCTTCAATCTTGAACTCCTTCGTTTTCCTGAACACAATCTTTCGATCCAAGGTACCTTTCAAATATCTCAGCACCCACTTAACAGCAGTCCAATGTACCATGCTCCGCTTCCTCATGAACCTACTAACCAAGCCAACAGCATACGCGAGATCACACCTAGTCCCCAACATCGCATACATGATGCTTCCAATAGCACTTGAGTATGGAACATCATCTAGAATCGTCTCAGCTTCATCATCTTTTATAGCTGATAACTTGAAATGCGAACCAATAGGTGTAGTAACAGATTTAGAGTCATCCATACCAAATACCTATAGGATCTTCTTGATATAACCAGATTGAGACAAGGTGAGAACTCCACCTTCACGATCTCTCTCAATATCCATCCCGAGAATCCTTCTCACAGCTCCTAAATCCTTCATCTTGAACCTACTGCTCAACAAATTCTTCACTATCTGTATCTCCTTCATATCCTTGGATGCGATTAGCATGTCATCAACATACAAGAGTAGGTAGATAAAACACTCACCTTTGCTCTTCTTTATGTAAACACATGAGTCATACTCACTCCTTGTAAACCCATGACTAACCACAAACTGATCGAAGCACTTGTTCCACTATCTCGGAGCTTGCTTAAGTCCGTATAGTGCCTTCTGCAACAAGCAAACATAGTCCTCCTTTCCCTCAACAACAAAACCTTCAGGCTGCTCCATATAGATCTCTTCTTCAAGTAAACCATGAAGAAATGCAGTCTTAACATCAAGCTGCTCCAATTCCATATTCTCTTCTGCAACAACTGATAGAAGAAACCTGATAGAAACATGTTTCACTACTGGTGCAAACACTTCCTGATAATCAATACCCTCCTTCTGAGAATATCCCTTGGCGACAAGCGTAGCTTTATATCGTGGTTCTTCTATCTCTGGTATACCTGGTTTCAACCTGTAAACCCATTTGCAACCGATGACCTTTCTTCCTTTAGGTCTCCTAACCAGCCTCTATGTTCCGTTCTTATCCAGAGAACTCATCTCTTCACTCATACCCCCATTCCAGAAAGTTTTATCCCTGCTTTCTATTGCTTCCTGATAGTCCCTTGGTTCTTTATAACCCATCTCCGTAGCAGTAATCAAGGCAAAGCTTGCCATATCAAAATTGTTGAGATAGTTAGGAAGCTTCGTGATTCGTCCAGAAGAAGTACGAATCTGAGGTATAACTTCTGTTTCTGAACCTCCAATAACTCCACCTAAAGATGAACCTTGGCCGTTATCTTCATCTAAAGGAGCCGACGGTTCTGTACTAATGTGTCGATCGACACCAGATGGTGTGTCGATCGACACACTAGCTTCTGTCCTTCTCGACACACTTGTTTTTGTCTTGTGTCGATCGACACCAGATGGTGTGTCGATCGACATAGGACCTTCTGTCCCTGGAGTCGGGTCCTCCACCGTTTCTTCCACTGAAACTTCATTCTTCAAGTCTTTGAACACTTTATCCTCCACAAAGACTACATTCATGTTAACCACACATCTTGATTCATCCAGGAGCCACACTTTGTACCCTTTGACTCCTTCCGGATAGCTAATGAAAATACCCTTCACTGCTCTTGGTTTTAACTTCCCTTGATCTATATGCACATAGACCAATGACCTAAATCTTCTCATGTGTCCATAACCAGGCTTTCTTCCCAGCCATAGTTCCTCAGGAATACCGCCGTCTAAAGCTGATGATGGGCTTTTGTTTATTTGGTACACAGCTGTGCTCACTGCCTCAGCCCAGAATTCTTCACCTAAGCCACTCTCATCAAGTATACAACGCACTTTCTCCATTATCGTTCTGTTCATGCGTTTTGCCACTCCATTCTGATGTGGAGTATAAGGACACGTCTTGTGTCTCTCAATCCCATGCTGCCTGCAAAACCCATCGAAGTCCTTGTTCACAAACTCCAACCCATTGTCTGTTCTTAGACACTTAACCTTCTTGCTGATCTGATTCTCAACCAACTTCTTCCATTCACAAAACCTTGTGAAAGCTTCACTCTTAGCAGACAAGAAAAATGCCCATACCTTTCTGGTGTAGTCATCGATGATAGACAAAAAATACTGCTTACCCGACAAGCTATGGGTTACCGATGGAGATCCCCAGAGATCTGAATGCACATACTTCAGTGCTTCACCAGAGTTGTGCTTACCAACGTTGAAGCTCAGTCTTTTGGTCTTCCCCATTACACAACTCTCACAGAAAACTATCTCCAAAATCTTCCTCTTGTCAATGATACCCCTTTTTGCTAGGATCATCAGGTTCTTCATGCTCATGTGTCCCAACCTTCTGTGCCACAAAACAGTGTCATCTCCCCACAGCTTTTTGGTAACACTATTTGACTGTCCTGTTACAGTCTCTCCATCAAGCAAATACAGAGAACCACATAAAGTGCCTTAAAAACTCAGCTTCCCGTTCTTGTAGAACCTTTTCTTTCCATTGCCTCCAGCATGTTCAAACCCAAGCCTGTCCAACATAGTAGATGAAATTAAATTCCTCTTGAGTTTTGGGATATACCTGACATTAGTCAATGTCTTGACCGTGCCACCTCTTGCAGTAATGTTGACTGAACCAATTCCTTCAACAGTCATGCTGTAATCGTCGGCCAGTAGTACCTTTCCAGAGTTGATTTCCTCATATGTAACAAACCAGTCTCTCCTTGAAGTTATGTGATATGAAGCACCCGAGTCAATCACCCACTTCTCTTGATGCCAATTGTCTGAGACTGATAATGCACTAACTCCTGCTGATTGATCGATGACCACTGCTGCAGTGGCATCCTCATCATCGCCGCCCTTCTTCTTCCAGGCATAGCAATCAGCCTTCTTATGTTCATCCTTCTTGCAGTACCAGTAGGTAATCCTTGAGCCCGAATTAGACCTGCTTCTGCCTCTACTTCCCGAGTTCCGTTGATCTCTATTTGACTGCCTCCCACGAGCCACATACGCTTCACCAATCTTCTGTGAAGTTGAATAACCTTTAGCTTTTAGCTCGGTTTCCTTGGATTTTGCAGCATTCACCACGTCTTCAATAGAGATAGATTCTCTACCATACTTCAATGTCTCCTTCATGGAGTCATACTGGGGTGGCAAGGAACTGAGTAAGAGAATCGCCTGTACCTCATCCGCGACAGTAACCTTCACACTGGCCAACTCCGAAACAGTCTTCAAGAAGTCATCGACGTTTTGATCGATTGACTTTTACCCATCTATCTTGAATGTATAAAACTTATACAATAGATGAATACGACTCGGTAGAGTCTTGGTGTTGTATAGCCTTTCTAGTGCTTCCCAAAGTTCACGTGCCGTTGAACACTCTTCTGTTTTTCTCAGAACTAGATCTCCTAGATGGAGAGTCAAGATATCCATAGCGTCCTCTCCTCTTTTCTTCTTCTTGAGTACTTCTGCCTTAACTCTTTCTGCAAAATCTTCAGCCGTTTCATCCTTTTTCTTCTTCGGCTCTTCTGACACAGTTAATGCAATTAATTCTCCTTTCAAACCCTGGAGATTCATGTGAGCTAACATCCTTCTCTTCCACATAGAAAAATCACCCTGACCATCAAAGATGGTTATCCTCACATTCAACTTATTTTCTGTAGACATCTCTGATCAAACGAAAAACTGTGTCAGCAGTCACTGTGTCGATCCCTTCGACGCAGAGAACCTTAAAATCTTCACCGCCTTTGTTCCCTGACGATGACGCCACTTGTAAGGATTTGATCCCTTCTTCTCTAATCACGGAATTGGTTTGTATTGAGCAATAAAGTAAAAGACACAGAGATAACCAACGAGACAGACCACGGTATGTGATCTAAGTCTCTATCTGGAGCTTTCCAGTAATTCACTATAACCACGAATTACAATTGTAGGGTTCTCACAAGATCTCTCTAAGTACAAGAAAAGACCTCTAACAAAAGCTTAACCTAAATCACACACATGCTTAGCTTTATATAGGCTAAGGCTATTACAAGAATAAGGCAACTCTAAAACCAAATTGTAAGCCCATAGAGAAACAAGGAAACAAGCCCATTCCTAACTCTAATTGACATTACCAGTCGCGGGCCTATGTTATGTTGAGATTAGACATCACCAAAGCCCAACACTAATCATCATTTTAGTCTCTACTTTGTGTTATAGATGTTTGTTGTGATTTAGGATCAACAAGCATAAGCGCTTGCATAATTAGTAAGTTCAAAACTGATGCGAAGAAAAATTAATTAGTTAATCACATTACTAGTTTTGGCTATTCTTTTCTTCACAAGCAACTACGTCGAGTTTAGTTATTTACGCTCCTTATTCAAGTATATTGTACATATTGTAGACATGCAAACAAACTATTATATGTATGGTTTTGAAATTCTCACACGTATCCGTGCGTGGGGCCTTACTTTGCAGATAATATTTTACATAACTTTCATTTTGCTGTGATTAAAATATTAAAATTAAACATGTGACTTCAGTGTAAGACATATGTTGACAAGTCGAGTACATATATACTTAGAGCATCATCAAAGGGGTAAAGAGACGTATGCAAATATAGGAACGGAAGAGACGTTTGTTACATGGGTATGGACATGTGTCAATAGCTCATTAGTTAATATTTAATAAATTAATTAAGTTAAATATAAATGATTAAATTATTTTTTTTGAAGAGACGGTGGAAGAGACTTGGGTTGATGATGCTCTGGACATTTTTTGTGTGACCGTCACCTGAAGTTAGCAAATTTACAATTTCGAATCCTATTTGAAAAAAAAAATTTGGAAATTAGATATAGTCTGCAGCTAATGTGTGCCATTAATTTCCATTCACCAAAGTCTTATAACATTTCATATTTATCTATGTTTTTGAAGCTAAACTAGATGAACTAAGAGTCGCTTTCTAATTAACTTCAAAAAAAATGAAAAATTGTCTACACTAATTAAACGCACAACAAATAAATATAAAGAAAAAACATACAAAAATATCTATTCCGTAGCAACACACACCTTCATATATCGAGACAAACACATATGACTTCACACCAAACTTCAAAATCACCTCTCTTTATGTAAATATGCATTTTATTTTATTATGAACATATAACATGTTTAAAAATAATATACGCTTTATATAAATATGTTGCGATGTCTTTATATAAATATGTTGCGATGGATAATCCAAACTCGATTTTGGCAGACTCTGTAATTCATTTCTTTTAGCCGGTTTTTATGTTTTGAAGTTCGGTTTGGTTCAGTAACGAAGTTATACAAGCCAAAAAGCGATTGACCGTTAGATACTAAAAAAAATGATAGATTTGACGGATCTGATTCGGTATTTACATAATGACCTAATTGGTCTTCTATTAACAAAGACTCCAGAGATAAAGATTAAAAAAAACTAAGAAATGGTCATGTCCGATACAAGAATCTGTCTAGTGACCATTATAGACCCATCACAACCACTAATTTTACAAGTGGTATATAACATTATTTATAAAAACTCTATAAATCTCTCTCTACATATTCCATGAAACCGTCCATAAATACCCTAAAACCACAACTCAACGAACCATTCTTCATTCTCTCTCATTACTCCTAAAGTCACACACACACAAATTATCAAAAAAAAATCCAAAAAGAAAGATCTTCAAACACATAAACAAAGAAATCTCGAGATTATTTTCTAAATTAAAGAAAAACCCATTTTATTCCCTAGAGATCTAAAGAGAATGGCGATTATAAACCGAAGCAAGCTGACACAAACGGCAGTGATAAAGCAAATCTTGAAGAGGTGTTCGAGTTTGGGAAAGAAACAAAACAGTGAATATAACGAGGAACACGAACATGGTGGAGATTATCTTCATCTAGATGTGCCTAAAGGTCACTTCGTAGTCTACGTAGGAGAGAATCGGGTCAGGTACGTTTTACCCATTTCGTTTTTGACCAGACCCGAGTTTCAGGTTCTTCTACAACAAGCTGAGGAACAATTTGGCTTCGATCACGACATGGGTCTCACCATTCCTTGTGAGGAAGTATCTTTCAAATCTCTCGTTACATCCATGCTCTGATCAACGTATATTTAAGAAGGGTTTCTATTGTCTTTTCGGTTTGGAGGATGAAGATCTATTTTAGCTTTTTTTATTTTGGATAATTTGGGGGTAAAATGGGGTTAGTGTTTCTATTAGAATGAGACTAACTCTAGAGATACCTCTAAGAGTGATCTATAAAACCCTTTTCGGTTATTATCTTAGATTTTGTAGGGAGGAAATAAGCAAGTCTGATAATTATTGTTCACCTCGTAAGGAAGGGTTTTTCAATATATAGTTTTATCACTACATATCATATGATATCAATTTTGCTCGTCTCAAAACTTGTTTTATTTTTTATTAAAAAAAACATCAGAACGTTACTGTTCGACCTCGTCCAAGAAAGTAATCCCAGTGATGCCATCTTTGGGAATCGGCAGTTTTTTTAGCCGTTAAAAACTGTTGAACTAATAAACAAATGTTCATTTCAGAATCTTCACAAGGCCTATACTGTGCGTAACACACATGCAGAGGCAGTAAAATATAATTTTCTTATTCAGCAAATTCATGAGAAATTCTGGCTTCTCCGCCACCCACTACAAATCTACAATAGAAATCTAAATGGCAATTTAGATTGTTTGTTCCTAGCTAGCATTGGTATTCACGTCTGGAATTAAAGTTCCTGGCCTATCCACAAGTTTTTTCAAAATTAATTTTACCAGTTTTAAGGAAAAATTAGACCGTAATAATTCTATATCATTAGCTAGTTGTGTGTTTTAGTATTGATGAATTGTAGCACAATTCGTCGATCTTCTGTAACATGTAACTACTAATAATATAACTACACCGACTGTAAAAATTAAAAATCTGAATCAGTCACCTGACAACTTTTATTAACAGAGTCAGGAAAAAAAACTATGATAAATGAACTGAATAAATATATATTCTCTCCGTTTCATTATATAAGATTTTTAAGAGAACTTTTTTAGTTTCATTTTATAAGATGTTTTACTAGTTTCTGTGCAGATTTTAATGTGATTTGATACTTTTGTCTTTCTAAATTTTATAGTATTATATATGATTGGTTGAGTTATAATTTTAATTAATTATTAAATGAAATTTTGTTTATATTTATTGTTTTCTTAATTCTCGCGAAATAAATTAAAAAAATTTATATAATGAAATGAAAGGAATATATTTTAAAATGTTTAAACGACCAGTTAATAGGACGAGCAAACCAAATTAAATTGGGGTGTTGATGTCATATCAATGTTGGAAGATAGCACATGCAAGTGGGACACGCACACTTTCTAAAATTGATGGGAAAAAACGTAAAACCCTACATTAATATTTTTACACTCACCAAGAATGGTCCACATTTTTAAAGATTTTAACGGCTCAGATATAACGTAAATTTTTTAGGATATCCGCATGAGGGTTCATTTATATTCATCTAATTACCCTTTCCTCCGACCGTACCGTACTTAATGGGCGGTCGAGTTTCCTTAAAACCTTATACGAAGAACTCTCGCAATTTATTTTCTTCCAACATATCTTACGGATAATAAAAAAACTTTATTTTAACGGATATATTTACTGATAAAAATCCGAGAGTCAGTATAACATTTTTCTAACATGACTTTCATACATAACTTTTGGTATCAGAAAGTTGAAAAAGAAAAAAAAAAAAAACATTTTTGTGATACGGTGTGGGAATTAGAGTCTTTGTAAAGACAAGGTACCAAATGCAACTGTTGCATTAGAGCATTTTCAATAATGCTCTATTTCTTTTTATAATCTCTATTTTTAGAGTAAAATTATCTCTAATAGTACTCTATATCTCACTCTAAAAATAGAGAAATGAATAGTATATCTCTATATTTAGAGGAACACTATTCATTCTTCTATTTTTAGAGTATAACTTTTTTATTTACAAAATGATCCTTTCATTTTAATATACTTGCATTTTATACCTAAACAAATATTATAAGTTTTAATTTCATATTTGAATAAAACCATATTAACAAAAATTAGTTTTCTAATTGATAAAATTTGTAACTAAAAGAATGAAATTCATTTCTCATTTCAAAATGCGTTAATTTAATATTTGTGGGACAAATACACTAATGATAATGCTTAAACAAAAACATATTAGTTATTCTTTTTTCTTTCTATGTGGTATGACAAAAAAAAATTTACCTTTATCACAAATTTTAGTTTCAATAATATTATATTTTTGTTAAATTATTGGTACAAATAATATAAATGGGTAAATTTTGTAAATTTTAGAAGTAAAGGGTTTCATAAGAAGTTAATAATAAAGCAAAAATAAAATATATTTATAATATTTAATTTTTAGAGTAAGAAATTGTGACACCCCGATTTCAGGGCATATATGGTATGCAGTAATATATGGTATATGCAATATATGTATATGTGGAAAGGCTTAAAAGAATTAATTTAGCTACCTATATTACCAAAGTGCACTTATCTTTTCGGGCACAAGTCTTGAGAGAACTCCAGAGTTAAACGTGCTTAAGCTGGAGTAGTTTCAGGATGGGTGACCTACTTAGAACACTACAAGAAAACAGCCGCAAATCCGACGGAAATTCCGACGGAAGTAATTCCGTCGGAAATTTTCCGACGGTAATCCGACCGATTTCCGACGGAATGGAAATTTTTCAATTCCGTCGGAAATCTGTCGGAATTATTTCCGACAGACCACAGACCGTCGGAAATCGGTCGGATTATTGGATCGTGTAACTAGCCGTTGCCGACGCCGGAGGAGATTCCGGTCAGTTGTCGGAAATCCGTCGGAAAATATCAATTTCCGACAGATTTTCGACAGACTCCCAACTAGTCTGTCGGAAATCTGTAGGAAAAAATAGCCGTTATATAACCGTTATCTAGCCGTTATTATATCCGTTGTTTTTCCGACGCTTTGCCGACAGATTTCCGACGGTCAGCGTATTTATATATATGATTCCACACATCTTCATTCACTCACAAAACAACAACAACTTCCAACCAAATATTTGTTAGAAAAAAATCGTTAAGAGAGTGAGATGTCATCTTCTAGATATTATAGATCGTGGATGGATGAAGAGATGTATGATCCGGAGTCGAATACATTAAATCCAAGTTATGCACGAGGTATATCCGAGTTCATGGCGGTTGTCGGGAATCGAAAGGTGATAAAATGTCCATGTTTAAATTGTTGCAATTCTCGTAATGTTAATGTAGAACAAGTTTGGCATCACTTGTATACCGTTGGTTTTATGCCGGGATACAAAATTTGGTTTTTTCATGGAGAAACTAATAATGATGGTGCTAGTAGTAGCAGTGCACCATATGTTGCGGATAGCTTAGGCGAACATAGAATGGATAACTTAGGTGAACATAGAACGGATAGCTTAGGCGAACATAGAACGGAAGTAGATTTTGGTGTAGGTACCGCTGAGATGATTCATGATGCGTTTAGAGAGAATTTGCCATCGATCGTAATAAGGGAGGATAGACTAGAAGAACCAAATGAAGAAGCTAGAAGATTTTTTGATATGTTAGACGCAGGGAAGCAACCATTATATGATGGGTGTAGAGACGGACATTCCCCTTTATCAACTGCTAGTAGACTGATGACCCTTAAGACAGACTTCAATTTGGCGGAAGAGTGTGTTGATGCGATAGCAGATTTTGTGAAAGATATTTTGCCTGAAGATAATCAGGCACCTGCATCATACTACGAGATACAGAAACTTGTAGCTGGTCTTGGTATGCCGTATCAGGTGATAGATGTATGCATCGACAACTGTATGCTATATTGGAGAGAAGACGATGACCGGAGAAGATGTAAATTTTGTCGTAAACCGCGGTATCAGGAAACTGGTGGGAGAGTTCCAATTCCATATAAACGTATGTGGTACTTACCATTGACAGCGAGGTTAAAGAGGTTATATCAATCTGTGCGAACGGCAGAACAAATGAGATGGCATGCAGAGCATCGTCAAGATGGAGAGATTACACATCCTTCAGATGCAAAAGCGTGGAAACATTTTCAAATGTTGTATCCGGATTTTGCATACGAGTCAAGAAATGTGTACCTCGGGTTAAGTACGGATGGTTTCAATCCATTTGGGAAGCATGAAAGGCAATATTCTTTGTGGCCTGTAATCGTAACACCGTATAATTTCCCCCCTGGTATGTGCATGCGTCGAGAGTTTTTATTCCTCTCCGTTCTTATTCCCGGCCCTGAGCATCCGAAGAGATCACTTGATGTATTCCTCCAGCCATTGATTTATGAGTTACAAATGCTATGGAGTCACGGTGTCGAAGCATTTGATGTTTCACGGAAGCAGAATTTTCTGATGCGTGCAGTCCTTATGTGGACTATTAGCGATTTCCCAGCATATGGTATGCTATCTGGATGGACTACTCATGGAACATTATCGTGCCTGTTTTGCCAAGACAACACTGACGCTTTCCAATTGAGGAATGGAAGAAAGCCATGTTGGTTTGATTGCCATAGAAGGTTTCTACCGGACAGCCATCCCTATCGTCGGTCTAAAAGATTATTTAAGAAAAATAAACAAGTGCTTGATGCTCCAATTGATGAGATAGACGGTCGTACTATATTGGAGCAGTTGAGAGATTTTGGTGCTGAGAGGACTCCTGATTGTGGGGGTAATGGGCATGAACCGCTTTGTGGTGTAGGAGGAGCTCACAACTGGCATAAGAAGAGTATATTTTGGGATTTGCCGTATTGGAAGGATCATTTATTAAGACACAACCTCGATGTGATGCATATTGAAAAGAACTTCTTTGACAACATCATGAATACGGTGTTAAACATCCCGGAAAAGACAAAAGACAATGTGAAGTCTAGGATGGATGTTTCAAAGATTTGCTACCGTGCTTATCTTGATCGTATTCCCGATGGTACATATCCTTTTCCTCCGTACCGATTGCAAATACAAAAGATAAGAGAATTTTTCCGGTGGATTGAACACGAAGTTAAATTCACTGATGGATATGCAGCTAATCTGGGTAACTGCGTAGACTCGCGATACCTAAAGTTTTTGGGACTGAAGAGTCATGATTGTCATGTACTGATGCAGAGGCTTCTTCCATTTGCTTTTACCCATCTCCTTCCTCAAACTGTCCACGAAGCTATTGCAGCAGTTGGTGCTTTCTTTAGGGATTTATGCACTAGGACACTTACAGTTGAGGGGATCCGCAATTTAGATGCCAATATACCAGTGATCCTTTGCAATCTTGAGAAGATCTTTCCGCCGTCTTTTTTTGATGTTATGAAACATCTTCCCCTACACCTCCCCCGCGAAGCTGAACTAGGTGGTCCCGTTCAATTTCGTTGGATGTATCCTTTTGAGCGGTACATGTTCCATCTAAAGAAGAAGGTCAAAAATTTGGCTCGAGTTGAAGGTTCTATTGTCGCACAGAGTATCAATGAAGAATCATCACAGTTTGCGGAATATTACTTTCCGCGGGAAGTTAGTACGAAGAGTAGACGTCCTGCTCGTTATGATGATAAAGGTGAGAGAGTCACATATGCCGCGATTGTACCTGAGATGTTTTCGCAAGTTGGCCGAGTGATTGGGAGAGGGAAGAGACGCTTCCTATCACAAGCAGAGTGGAGTCACTTACATATGTATATCGTAACGAATTGTGAGGAGATGGCGGAGTACGAAAGGTAAAAACAGAACTTATTTAAATACATCTTGTTTTTTAATACCTAAGTAATATATAGGTTTCATATCTTATATATTTTTTGTTTGCTTTCAGGATTTACATTGCATCAATACGTCGCTATTATCCAGAAATGACAGAAGACGAACTTGGAGAATCTAAGGAAAACGAGTTTCCAAATTGGCTGCAATATTACGTAAGTTTTAAAAAAACGCTTACATTTCTTAAAATTACTGAATTAATTATTACTTAATTAAATGTTTGTTTATTAATTTGTCTAAATTATTATCTCAGGTTTATGAAGGAATGAAGAATGGAGAAAGGTTTCCGACATGGTTACAAGAGATAGTTTCAGGCCCAAGCTTTGAAGCAACTTCATACGCTCGGTATTGCACTAGGGGATTTGCATTTAAGATTCATGAAGAAAGGCCGAGGGCAACTGCAGATTACGGTATTTCAGCTACAAGTGGTGATGTAGTCTACTACGGGATTCTGAAAGAAATATTGCAAGTGCGCTATCCAGGAATGTTGGGCATGAGGTGCATTGTTTTCTTGTGTGAGTGGTATGATCCGTCATATCCAGAAGGTGTCCAGGTGAGCCAATTTGGCGTCACTTCAGTAAATTCTTGTAGGAGACTGCAAAATTATGACCCATTCATCCTAACATCACAGGCAGACCAGGTTTGATTTTAAAATTTTATAATACGTGCCTTATAGATAAATAATGATATTGTAATTGCCTAAACTAAATATGTTTGTTTCAGGTATGCTACATTTCTTATCATAGGGTAACACATCGAGGAGATCCTTGGATTACAGTGACTCCAATTAATCCAAGAGGGAGACTATATGGAGTTGCTGAGCAAGATGCTATGCAACCAACTAGAATTACTCCGATGGCTCCAGTTGATCATTCTTCAGCGGTGGACCTTTTTGTTGATTTCACTGAATTTGGTGATAATATCGTACATTCAGAATCAGAAGAAGAAGTTGGAGAATTTGATGAAGACGAAGACACAATTCCTTCGGAAGGATCTGATGAAGAAGAAGAAGTTGATAACGAAGAAGTTGGATAATTTATATATATATATATATATTTTAAATGATATATATATATATAATTTCGACTTATCTGTATATTTATTTATATATATATATATATTTAATATAAAATGATTTATATATATATATATTTAAAAAATGATATATCTGTCGGAAATCTGTCGGAAACATATATATATATATTTCCGACAGATTTCCGACAGTTAATCATTTTTATATAAATAAGCTTTTTTATTTTATCCGTCGGAAATCTGTCGGAAATATATATATTTCCGACAGATTTCCGACATATTTGGGGTTTTAAGATTGTTTATGATCCGTTTTCGTAGTTACAAGTTAATAGTATGGTTGAAGCAATATTTGGAAGATAAAATACTTGATAATGGTCATTGTTACTTTCAAATTCTAAACATTTAGTATTTTCCGTAAACATCTACTATTTTGTATATGTAACTGTATGAAAGGCTTTTGGTTGAAACATGACAAAATCGAAAAACATGTTCGGTATAACATCGAGAATGTTATTTACTCAATTATCTTTCACTTTAGTTGTCAGAATTGTATGCCGAGACTTTGTCTTCTCAAAATTAAGGAATTTGGCCTCAAAACCCTAAATCTGTCGGAAATCAGTCGGAAATATATATATATTTCCGACAGATATATCATTTTTATATAAATAAACTTTTTTTTTTATTTTATCTGTCGGAAATCTGTCGGAAATATATATATATTTCCGACAGATTTCCGACGCAATATTCATATCATGCTAACCTTAAAAGACGACACGTGTTACCCTTACATCTGTCGGAAATCAGTCGGAAATATATATATTTTTCCGACTGATTTCCGACAGATTTAGGGTTTTGAGGCCAAATTCCTGAATTTTGAGAAGACAAAGTCTCGGCATACAATTCTGACAACTAAAGTGAAAGATAATTGAGTAAATAACATTCTCGATGTTATACCGAACATGTTTTGCGATTTTGTCATGTTTCAACCAAAAGCGTTTCATACAGTTACATATACAAAACAATAGATGTTTACGGAAAATAATAAATGTTTAGAATTTGAAAGTAACAATGACCATTATCAAGTATTTTATCTTCCAAATATTCTTCCAACCATGCTATTAACTTGTAACTACGAAAACGAATAATAAACAAACTTAAAACCCCAAATCTGTCGGAAATCTGTCGGAAAAATATTCATTTTTCCGACAAATTTCCGACGGAATTGGAAATTTCAGTTAAAAATATGTACAAAATGCTAACAATTTTTCCAAAATAAGCAATTTGGAAAAAAATGTTAACAATGCTAAATATTGTTTAAAAATTACCAATTTTTTCCTAAATGCTAATTCATTAATTTCCAAAAAAAACATTTCTTAAATTTAATAAACATTTCTTAAATTTCTTCAATTCCTTAACCTAAAAACAACAAAAAAACATTTCTTAAATTTAATCAATTCCTTAACCCTAAAACAACAAAAAAACATTTTTTAAATTTCTCATACCCTAAAACCACATATCTGTCGGAAATCTGTCGGAAAATTGTATAAATTTCCGAAAGATTTCCGACGGATTTACCAATTTTTACCCGCGAAATGAAAAATAAACACCGCGAAATCAGTCGGTCTAATTACACGCGGTCATTTAATTTTTTTGGATTTCCGACGGAATTCCGACAGATTTAAAGCTGTCGGAATTCTGGGAATAAAACACCTTCTTCTTCCCCGACGAACACTTCCTCTTCTCTCAAAAACTCTCAAATCGCCTCCTCGCCGGAAATCACTTCCGATCTGTCGATTCACGCCGGAAAACCGCCGATTCACGCCGGAAATCGCCCACGCCCTAATCTCCCACGAGCCTCCTCCTTCTCGCCTTGTCTTCGCCGGAAATCGCCCACGACCGTCCTCCTCCTCGCCGGAAATCGCCTCCTCCTCGCCGCAATTCGCCTCTTCTTCGCCGGATTACGTACAAATGGCGGAAATTCCATCCCATTTGTAAGTATCCTCAAATTTCTTGTTGATTTTGGTTAGATTTAATATAAATTAGTTTGTGAATTTAGGGTTTGTGAATTTAGGATTAGGGTTAGATTTAGGGTTTGGGAAGTTATATTATGAAATTTGGAAATTGTTACTAATTTTATGAAATTGTTACTAAATTGTTAGTATTGTTACTAATTTTATGAAATTGTTTACAAAACCTTATAAAAATATTTAAAAACCTTATAAAACTATTTAAAAACCTTATAAAACTTTAAATTTTAAATTTTAGAATTTTGCAAATTTAAATTTTAGAATTTTGGAAATTTAAAGCAATGTTTTTTTAAACCAGTATATTTTTATAATTATAGATTTTTTATATATTTAAAATATATTATCATATAAATCTAGGGATTACGGTGGTTTCGCCACTGCATCTGGCAGCGGCCAACATCGTCGTCGTCTTGTGAGTAGAGCTCATTCGACTTCGACGTCTACATCTACACCGTCGTCTATACCTGTAGAGACGCCGGTGACACCAGCAGCCACCACAGCACCGTCGCAGATTAGCGTAGAGGACTTCATGGGTCTTCCTGGACGAGATAGGTTGACTAGACTCCATCCAGACCAGCTCGGTAGAGACAGATGGTAAGTTTTTTGTTTCATTTCTGTTTTTTTTTAATAAATTTAATTTAATTGCGACTAATGTTACATTTTTTCCCGTAGGTTTGGTGATTCTCGCAGCGGAATTTCGAAGTCCCTGAACAAGATGGAAAACTCTATGCTCAGCCGTCCTTATGCGACGTACACCGCCATGCCACTAGAGGATCAAGATATGTGGTTTCGCCAATTTGCGGTAAGTCATCTTTTTCACAATTTTTACTTTCATTTAAATTATTATTATTTATATTTAATTTTTGTATTTGCAGCAAGAATTTAGGACTTACCCACACATGACCGCTCTGGTTAGGAGAGAATTCGACTCTTATGCAGCACTGCACTACTCGAAGAAGGTGTTCGAGTGGAAGGATAAGTGGCTACACGGTCAGGTGCCAAAGGAGATGGTGGAAAAGGCGGAGTTGTGGAACGTGTTCATCGCCTATTGGCAACTAGAGGCGACCAAGGAGAGCTCTACATATCACTCTAGCAACCGGAACAGCCAGCGCAACGGCAAGGGACCTGCCACCCACAACCTTGGAGCTACCAGCAAGAAGACTAAGGAGTTTATTAAATTTTTTTTAAATTTTTATTAAATTTTTTTTTTATATATTTATATTATTAAATAAATATCTAACAACTGCAGGCTAAGGAGTTGGGTCGGGATCCCAACAACTTGGAACTTCTGCTAGCGACACACACCGACAAGAATGGTGTTGTCCGGAATCTTCTTGTTACTACAGCGAGACATCCGACCTGAGAGCCCAGATGAAGGAAAAGGACGTCGAAATTGAAGGTTTGAAGACGACGGTCCAAAAGATACGAGATGCACAAGCCGCCCTAGAAGCCGAGCGGGTGAAGGAGAGAGCCGAGCGGGACAAGGACAGGGAGATGATGCAACGGATGATGGCGTACTTGGGGCGCAACCCGGATTTTCCGCTGGGGCCCACCACTTAGATTTTTATTATTAACGTTTTGTAACAATATTACTTTTTATTTCTACTTTTAATTTTATTTTAATTTCTACTTTTAATTTTATTTTAATTTAAATAATTCAAATTTTAAATTTTAAATTTATATTAAATTAATTATTATTTAATTTATTATTATATTTAATTATTTCTACGAATACGTCGGAAATCCGTCGGAAATTTATCCGTCGGAAAGCTGTCGGAAATAAATCCGTCGGAAATATGTCGGAAATAATGACGTCGGAAGTCTGTCGGAAATAATGACGTCGGAAGTCTGTCGGTTTACTAGTAGTCGGAACCCATCGGAAAGCTGTCGGTTTTGTTTCCGACAGCTTTCCGACAGCTTTCCGACAGAATTTCCATTTACGACAAGATAGAAACGACAGACATATCCGTCGGAAATCTATCGGAAAACTCTTATTCCGACAGACTTCCGACGGATATTTCCGTAGGAATCGCGCTGTTTTCTTGTAGTGGAAGTGATTTTCAGTATCGTGTGAGTGAGGTCAAAACACGAGAAAAGATCGCGTGGTGATTTGCAGGATTAGTAAACATGACTTCCGAGCCTCCCGGACTAACGCACCGACCGTCTGACATTGGTGGGCCAATGGGTCGAGAGTGGACATGGGGCGCATTGGGAGATGAAGATTTCTCCTACGAAGGCAGTCGGGGCGTTACAGAAATGGAGACAACCATTGGAGTAAATATCTACTCTATTTTTAGGCAAAAAATAGAGCAAACCATTTGAGATGGTCTTAAAAGATCAATATCAAAAAAGAAAAATAAATTTTTACTTATATTATTGATACGTTTTGTTTCCAAACTAGCCACAGTTAGTTATAGATAGAATTGAAAATCAGATGGACAATTTATGTTCATCGGTTTGTTCACCTTGGAATTAGTGGTACAATAGTCCGATTACCTAGTTGTAGTGTTCAAGAAAGCGCTAGGTGCTAAGCGGGTGATCACCATAAGCCTAGAGCCTAAAGCGTCTAATCGGAGCTTAGGCGATTTTTTAGGTGTTCCAGGTGTTCATACAGTAAATACATATATAATATATGGTTGAGATGAGTTAATTATCTTTTTTTTTTGTCGACTGAAGATTCATATTAAAAGCCTAAAAGGCCAACTTACAAGGGGATTAAGAGATTACAAGTAGTAAAATTAAGCTCAATTACACTTAACCTAGTCAACTAAGAAGATAACCCACCCACAATGAACAATTCATATTAAAAGCCTAAAAGGCCAACTTACAAGGGGATTAAGAGATTACAAGTAGTAAAATTAAGCTCAATTACACTTAACCTAGTCAACTAAGAAGATAACCCACCCACAATGAACAATTTTTGGATTCACCCCCTAGGGTTAAACCATCTCATTCACCCCCTTTTGATTAACCAATCAAATTTTAGTTGTGGGCCAACCAATCTTAATAAATTATTTTTATAAAAATTAAAATTGAAATAAATGTGGAATCTTTAATAAAAACGAATTTAACATAAATAAATAATAATTATCTAATTAAACATAGATTTTAAACACCAAATCCAAACTTTAAACCCCAAAACTATACCCTAATTTGAAAATAGTTAACCCAAATTCAAACCCTAAACCCATTGGGAATAGTTAACCCAAAATAAATTTTAAATCCAAATCCAAACCCTAAACCCTAAAACTATACCCTAATTTAGGAATAGTTAACAAAAACTCAAACCCTAAACCCTAAAACTATACCCTAATTTGGAATAGTTAACCCAAAATAAATCCTAACTCAAACTCAAACTCAAACCCTAAACCCCAAAGCTAAACCCTAATTTAGGAATAGTTGACTTAAAATAAATCCTAAATCCCAAACTCAAACCCGAAACCCTAAAACTATACCAAATTAGGGTATAGTTTTGGGGTTTAGGGTTTGAGTTTGGGGTTTAAAATTTACTTTGGGTTAATTATTCTAAAATTAGGGTATAGTTTGGGGTTTAGGGTTTGAGTTTGGAGTTTTAGAATTTATTTCAATTTTTTAAACGAATTAATGTTATTTTTTAGTTAAATTATATTAGTTATTTTTTAATTAAATTATGTGGCCCCTACATCTTTGTTTTGATTAGTTAGAAAAGTGGGGGTGAATGAGAAAGTTCTCCCTAGGGGGTGAACCCAAGAATTGAGCAAATCAATATATCAAAATATCACAATTGTAGCAATTATTAGTTCTTCCGAATTGTTTTTATTGAATAAATTGATGTTAAAATCAAGACAAACTTAAAATTTATTGGGCCCACTAACAAAAATGTTTAAAAGTCTACTAGAGACAATTAGATCACGTGTATAGCCATTCATTCATCTTCCTCAAAGAATATTGTTCGTGTGTTCGGCGGCCATTAGAATTAAGTTAATCTGCAGAGAATAGATCTGAGGATCAATATCATATTAAGACCATTTTTCACACAGAAAAAGCATATAGCTCAGACGCCCAACCGCCGAACCCGTTTTAAAACCGCCAAATCAGCCCATATTCAACTCCGCCCAATATGACCGTTGTACACAAATCCAATCTGCCGCTCTCCAGAGCCGGATCTGAGGGGAGTTTTATAAAACATTTGAAGGAGCCCCCTGTAACACCCAAAAAGTTTTTTTCTTTTTTTTTTTACCTAAACAATTCTATTGTGGAAAAAGGCATAACAACTAAACCAATAAAGTAATCTATTTATAAAATAAACCCTTAAAACCAATTAACTCAAATGCCAGAATTCAGGGATGAACATTTAATAAACTAGCAACCTAAAACATCGGTTCGCTAGACTAGACAACAAAACACAATCCCTATCATCCTCTCGTCCCAGCCATGATTCCACGATCTCACACTTTTCCTTTACGTGCAACTCAAAGGGAAAAACAAAGTTGCGTGAGTATTATCATAAATACTCAGTGAAGCGGTCATCGCGTCTACTGGATACATAGTAAGAGAAATAGATTATCAATCCTACGCGATCAATCAACAATCAACGATATTCCAATTACCAACATTTAAACAGTATTAACCAATTTACCAATACACAAATAAATAATGCAATAATCAGTTCACAATGAATAATTCATAACAATCGATAATCCACAATATTCCAGCGTCTGGTGTCAATCGACGCATCCACGTGGTGTCGATCGACACCCCAATCCAAAACGCACACTTCACAACCGGGTGTCGATCGACGCACCCACGTGGTGTCGATCGACACTCCATTCTCACACACGAGCCCTGCGATTACGAAAGTTGTGTCGATCGACACTACCTCTAGGTGTCGATCGACACCGCTCGCAGAAACCTAAACCGAGTCGAATCCTCTCGTGACTTGGTTCCGTTTCATCGTACGAGGTTAATCGCGACTCAAACCACACAATACCACAAGAACAATCACAGAATAATCCAAGCAACACAATCAAACAATCCGATAACCTAACCATCTAATCCCATATCCACGATCACGCACTCACCTCGCTAATCGAAGAGGAATGAACGGGAACGATGACGAAAACGAAGAACGATGAACACAGCGACGAATCCAAGATCTTCTCCTCTAGAAATTGCTGGGAAACAACGCAACAACAAGACACGAACGGCAAGAGAACACAACGAACGAGGAAACACGATGAATGGGTCGATAAATCCCTCGATATCTCTCGAAAACCAGCTCAATCTCTTCCTCTCGATATCTCTGTGTTTTTCTCCCTGGAAAACATGGCCACGACCTCCTAAGACCTTTATATACGAAGCCCTAGGTTTTCCCTTAAACCGACGCACCAAACCGAGCGATTTAACATAAAACCGAACCGGTTGCAGAACTTGGTGTCGATCGACACCCCCTTTCCAAATACAAAAATTGGAAATGGGATGTTACAACCCCACCTTTGAGGGGCCCCACATTAAAAAAAAATTATATGTTTTTAAAAAGAATTATATAGAATTGAAATTAAAGAAAAAAAATCAGAAATACTAACAAGATTTTGGTGGATCCCGATCATAATGGCATCAATCAATTAGAAAAATATATATTGTAAGAAAAAGAATAGAAGAGTTTGTTCTCCATGATATGATATTTGATACGGTCAAATTTCTCTTTTGTCTTACTCTCTCAAATTAAGAGATCGATTGTAGTACTTGGGGTATTGAATCCACAGGGAATCAGATTTGCACAATAGATTAAGACTTTCAGATTAAACTAAGCAGAATAAAATTGAAAAAAAAACGATTCCAGGAAAGTAAATCAGGATGATTGTAAACTTTAAATTCAATTAGAGACAAACGTTAAGATTTTGGGAATTCGCAGGAATAAATCCAAGTTGCAGAATAAAATTACTATTGGAATTGATGAAGTCCCATTCTAGAACTCGAAACACTAATGTAAAATAAACCAACTGTCGTTGCAAATATTATCTATGTTTAAATCCTAGACAACCAATTGTCGTTGCGAAATTAAATTGATCTAAACAAGCAATAAAATCAGGTTCAATTGTTCACAAAATACCTAAACCAAATTCTTTTGCGAATAGTTATTTTGCTCACCTATGATTCAGTTCTAGTTATTCAATAATGCTGTCGCATCTATTAAACAACCTAAGATATCCAATTCAGCGCTAAATCAGAGTTAATGCAATCAAGGTGAAAAATATAAATATGATGCAAATCCCATAAGTAATCAAACTCTACAACTCTTCATTAAACTTTTGAAAAACCCTAAAACTTAACTAGAGAATTACTCAGACATAGACATGAATAATAAATCTCAAGTATAAAAATCTCTAAGTAAAATAAAGCACAAGCCTAAACAATGGTTTAAAATAAGTATTTATAGGTACAAAAGTCGGCATGGGCCCAATTGCAAACATCTGGGCTTTTTGGCGTGAAAACAGAAATCTTCCAAAAATAATATACTGTCACAATTTTGGTCGCGTCGAGCGACACGGATAGTGCGTCGCTCGACACAGTCTTCAAAATTTCAATCCGAACTTGCCACTTTGACTGCTCATTCCGTTATGCTCCAAAATGCTCAAGTAAACACCAATTGAGTCCAAACGTCCTTGTACTTAATATAAAACACCAAACACTAGAAAACGCCAAAAGACTATAAAACGGACATATATCATGGTATAAAAACTGGTAAAAACCATGATATATCAACTCCCCCAGACTTAGCTTTTTGCTTGTCCCTAAGCAAAACAATGTACTCACTACTTTAGAATCCACATACCTTGCAAAGTCAACGGTAGTACTTCGATGTGTCCCTAGAAGCTTAACAGTCCTCCATCCAAACCTCTTAGAGAATCTCAGACTTTCAGTCGCAAACCCCTTAAGTTATTTAGGTGCCGTCTCATCGAGGGAATATTGATCGCATGACTTTTAGATTCTTTCCCTTTCTTAAACACTTTTCTGCACAACTCCTTTTTTCGTTTTCCTTATATTATTTTGTCCATTTTCATGGTTCCATAGGATTCAATTCATTACTATTGTTTGTTGTGGAAGACAGGCTAATGAGGATCACTTATGAAGTCTTAGAATAGCGCTCACTACTGTTGTTCCTTGTGGGAGACAGGGTCATGAGGACTGCACTACTGTGGTTTCATGTGGAAGACCGGGTCGCGAGTATCTTTGCGCTTTTCTTTCTAAAACTTTTTAGTTTCTGTTAAGGGAAAACCAAAGGAGCTATTCCTAACCTTGCTAGTGCTGAAAGAGGAATCAAGTCCGTGATTACCAACGCCCAAGACAAGAAATTAGAGTTCATTAGGGGCGGGGTCTGCAACGTCTTTTTGGCGTTCTCCAGAAATCTGAACTCGCTCCGTCAAACCAATCTGCTTGCAGTTACCCACCTTAGTAAAACAAGCCAATTTGCATCGGAAATGGTCCTTGAGTGCTATTCAAAGCAAGTATAAAAGAGGTTTTGACTCTAATTTTTTTTTTTAAATCGACTCAAAAACTCAAAAGAAAACATAAAAGTCAGCGACTACCTCCCTCGACCTTAAACAACACTGTCCCCAGTGTTATTAAATCCGAGATTGGCTAAATAAAATAAAAAGAAAACGAAATAAATGAAAATCGAATGAGAATGTGGTACCTGGGGGTCGTGTCGAGCGACACAACCTTAGTGTCGATCGACACTTCTAATCTGGTCGCGTCGAGTGACTTGGTTTACCTGTCGATCGACACAGATTATTTCCTTGGTGGCGAGCGAGACTGATGGTTCCGTCGCTCGACACCTGAGTCTGAAAGGCATTCTCGTTTGTATTCATACGATCATCTTCCTGAAAACCAAAAACAAAAACAAAAACCACACGTAAAATTAAAAAAGAAAATAAAAATAAAACAAAAGAAATAGTTAATAGACTCACAAATGGTTTCCCACCCACTAAGTGCTTGTTTTCAGTCAGTAGCTTGACCGTGTTAGGACTTCAGGCTCATGGTGGATCTTTGAGAAGCATTGTACTTCCATTCTCCTTGTGGATGGTTGCAGCTTTGTTTTTCAATCGAACCTTCGTCACGCCTCCCCCAGACTTATCAGAAACTATTATTGGAAAAAGTTTCATCGTAGTCTCCAGCATTTGTTGAAGGACTTCCTCTTCTTTCTCCTCTAAGTCTGAAGGGATGATGATCCTGAACTTGGAAAATGGCTTGGAAGCTTTCTTCCGTCTCCTCTGTCCTTCCTTCTCTTCTTTGCATTCCTCATGAATTCTTGTACATTCATCAGAAGAAAAACCAAGCATTCTACGAGAAACTCGTTGCTTCTATGAGTGCCTAACAGCCTTTTCAACTTTCAAATTCTGATGAAGAGGTTTGGAATTAAGAACATGAATTGCGTACTTTTGTTTTATGGGAGGCTTGTGGGTTGGGAGCTTATTTTCCTCATTGACCGTTCGATAAGAAGTCTCCTTCATTAGTATCACAAGGTAAAATACCTTCTTGTTGATCTTGGAGAAAGAGATTCGTTGGTTGGGAAAATCCACAATCGCACCCACAGTAGCAAGAAAAGATAAACCAAGCACCATCGGCTTATCATTATCCATGACATAGAAATCAGTCGGGACAAGACAATCTCCTATTTGTAGCTTCAGATCAGGAATAAAACCTGCAGGAATTACTGAAGAAGCATCGACAAGCTCGACATATGTCTCTGAAGGTTGCAGATCTTCAATTCCAAGCTTCTTCGCAGCAGCACGAGACATGACATTCACATTAGCTCCAGTGTCTAAGAGAGAATCCTCCAGCTTAATTCTTTTGATCGAACACGGTAAGACAAACTACCATGGACTCTCTATCTTAGTCAACTCTCGTAGAACTGGTTTCTCGACTTTGTTCAACTCTTTCTCAATGTCGCGACTACTGACTGACTTGCAAGACTGCACATGAGCTCCCAGATAAGGAAGTGGTGGCTTGTAGACACGTTTAACCGCCAAAACAAAACCTTTCTTGAAATCTGGACTGATCTGCTCTTCGTGTCGAGTGACACTAGATATTGTGTCGCTCAACACCTTGATTTACCTAGTGTCGATCGACATCATATGAGTGTCGATCGACAGGGACTCTGTTTCGAATTTCTCGTCTTTTGCAACAGCATTAGACACATTGATTTGCTCTGTAACTCGTGCTTTCTCTGTCTTGGACCTCAAGGCAATCATATTAGAGTGATTCCTCTTCATCGATTCACTGTTTTGAGTCACTTGAGTGTCTAACTTCTTTATATGAATGTTTAAACTCTCAATCTTCCCGTTCAAGTCTGTGTAGACAAAATCCAGCTTTTCATTCAAATCCACTGTCAATTTTTGCTGTCCTTCCAGTATTCGCTCAATCATGGACTCCATTATACTCTCTGCAGTCGGAGGTGGAGGTTTCTGATAAGAAGATGAACCATAGTCCCTTGTGTAGCTGCTGTTCTGAAATGGCTTCTGCAATGAAGAACAATATCCCTGCTGATTGATGAACCTCTGAAATCCAGATCCAGTGACGTAGTTCACATCTTCGGGTTCAAACGTCTTAACTTCCTTAGCAAATTGAACCGTCTTCTTCCCTGCTAGAAGATCGTGCATTGAATCGAGCTTCTTTATAACCTCTGTAAACTGATTACCACTGACGTTCTTTCCTTGGCTCCTCTCGAAATCAACGCTTTTAGTACTATTTCTGCTAGCTAGATTCTCAATGAGTCTCAAGGCAGTCTCTTGAGAATTCGTGTTGAAATTTCCATTGCTCGCAACATCTAACGTCGTAGCATATCTAGTGGCAATCCCTCTGTAGAAAATGCTCAGCAGCGAAACATCTGTGAAGCCATGATGCGGGCAGTCCCTCTGGTATCCTTTAAATCTATCCCATGCAGCCTTGTATGCTTTGATATCGCCCTGTCTAAATGTTGCAATCTTCGCTCTAAGATCTTCAGACTTTGCACCATCAAAGAAGTTGCTTAAGAAAGCATTCTTTGTATCCTCCCAGTTTGTAAGCAAGCCCGGAGGTTGCATTCTCAACCAATGCTTTGCTTCCCATATAGAAAGTATGGAAAAAGCTTGCAGAACAGATAATCCTCAGGGACTCCGTTAGCCTTGATGCTAGATGCCAAGTCTTTGAACCTTTCGATGCGATCCTTAGAATTCTCATGAGGAAGACCGCATAAAGGGTCCTGAGCTACTAGTGAGAAGTATGTCGGCTTCAACTTAAATTCGTTTCTCTGGAAATGAGGCGGACGAATCGCAGACCTATTAGCGTAGAGCAGCTCAGGTCTGTTGAAATCAGCGAGTGTGCATCCTGCTGCAGCATTCACGTCGTTTCTCAGCCAAGCTGGCTAAATCTGGACTTCCTGTAGAGCGACAGCATTATCGTGTCGATCGACACGTTGATTATCTCCCTGTCGAGCGACAAGCTCTCTCTATCGCTCGATACGATGCAATTCCACGCGTTGAGCAATTTCCTCTTCGTGTCGCTCGACATGAGCCTGTTATTCGCGAGCAAGTTTAATTTCTTCGTCGCGTTTTTGCTGCTCGTCGTCGATCTGCTCGACGATTTCTTCGACGATCACATTACCATCGTCGTTGATCCTTTCTCCTTCTTTGTTGTACTTCAATCCTGTCGGATCATGCAGGAATCCATCTTCTCCCGGTCTCAGTATGATACTTCTTTGAGCAACCATCCTTGCCGCTCTTCTGTTCCCACGCTACAAAGGTGCAAATTCCTAAAGACCGTATCCAACTAGCTCCTTTTCCTTGTTGCTCCTAGTGCAGCGATTAGATATGGCTTGATTCCCCAGCAACGGCGCCAAAATTTGATACGGTCAAATTTTCCTTTTGTCCTACTTTCTCAAATTAAGAGATCGATTGTAGTACTTGGGGTATCGAATCCACAGGGAATCATATTTGGACAATAGATTAAGACTTTTAGATTAAACTAAGCAGAATAAAATTGTAAATAAAAACGATTGCAGGAAAGTAAATCAGGATGATTGTAAACTTTAAATTCAATAAGAGACAAACGTTAAGCTTTAGGGAATTCGCAAGAATAAATCCAAGTTGCAGAATAAAATTACTATTGGGATTGATGAAGTGCAATTCTAGAACTCGAAACACTAATGTAAAATAAACCAACTGTCGTTGCGAATATTATCTATGTTTAAACCCTAGACAACCAATTGTCGTTGCGAAATCAAATTGATCTAAACAAGCAATAAAATAAGGTTCGATTGTTCACAAAATACCTAAACTAAATTCCTTTGCGAATAGTTATTTTGCTCACCTATGATTCAGTTCTAGTTATTCAATAATGTTGTCGCATCTATTAAACAACTTAAGATATCCAATTCAGCGCTAAATCAGATTTAATGCAATCAAGGTGAAGAATATAAATATGATGCAAATTCCATAAGTAATCAAACTCTACAACTCTTTATTAAACATTTGAAAAACCTTAAAACATATCTAGGAAATTACTCAGACATAGACATGAATAATAAATCTCTAATATAAAAATCTCTAAGTAAAATAAAGCATAAGCCTAAACAATGGCTTAAACTAAGTATTTATAGGTACAAAAGTCGGCATGGGCCTAATTGCAAACATCTGGGCTTTTTGGCGCGAAAACGGAAATCTTCCAAAAATAATATTCTGTCACAATTTTGGTCGCGTCGAGAGACACATATAGTGCGTCGCTCGACACAGTCTTCAAAATTTCAATCCAAAATTGCCACTTTGACTACTCATTCCGTTATGCTCCAAAATACTCCAGTAAACACCAATTGAGTCCAAATGTCCTTGTACCTAATATAAAACACCAAACACTAGAAAACACCAAAAGACTCTATAAAACGGACATATATCATGATATAAAAACTGGTAAAAACCGTGATATATCAATATTGATCAAAAAAATTAAAAAAACATGGTTAGAAAATGAAGTACTGTTGATTTTGCTAGAAAAAATGTGAAAGAGATAATTTTTGAAAGTCATTAGCTTCTTCTTATTTTTTTGAGGTAAAACTGTTTTTTTTTGAAAAATTCTTACGTTATATGTATTTTACACTTAAGTTTTTATACTATCAAATATATTTTGTATAGGGCCCTGACTATCTCAGATCCGGGTCTGCCTCTCTCCGCCAGCTCTTAGGCGACGCCTAAACGGCCACCTGGGACACTTTATTGAACATTGCCTAGTTGTAAAACGAAATGTAGGAAAATTTTAAAAGTGTACTCATATATATGAAAAAAGGTAATTTTCTCCATATGACTGACACATCATCACACAAGAAGATGACATGTGTCGAAAAAACCCAAGAGTTATCTCATCCTCAAACGTTACGACAAGAGCTTCTTTATTTTCAACTTCACTAATAATTTTAGATATTCATAAGATTAATATAAAATATTAAACATCAATATATTAAATTGAATATTTTTTTTTTCATTTTTCTTTTCCTCGTGATTTGAGTAAATTCATATCTCGGTATTTGTATTAAATAAATCAACTTTATGTGAGGAAGAAGAAGCACAAATGTTCATGTTGTATATCTTTCAACTTGCTAGCGTATTATATTAAACATGAATTCAAAATTTCATGTAAATAAATATCTCCCCATATTCAATTTCTAGGGATTACTTACTGTTGTTGATTTCAATTGAGAAGGAAATGTGTGATCCAATAAGTTCGGGTTTTGGCATATTATTGTTGTGGCTATGTAAATTCTCGGGGTTTGAGAAGTTCAATGGATAGGTAATTATTTATATGAGTAAAATCATGGCATACACATACACATCATCTCAATAATTAACAAAAGTTGTTTTTATCATTATTTTTTAGGGTAACACAAAAAATACTTTTAAGAAATATCATATAAGTAGTTTTCTTTGGAAAATTCTTGAGGTTGTATTCGAAAAAACATCAAAAGTTCCAACCCTTTACAAATAAGATATTTGGTCTTTTATTGTTTCCTTATGTGAGATTTAAATATATCCTTATGTAGCTATGTATTACAAGTGACATTTACATCGATATTCTAACTCATCAGTAAATTCTTGGGTTTTTTTTTCGCTTTACAATTTTTAGAAAGCAATATGCACGTATGCGCCTGTATAGGTCTAGCAAGTAATAAAATTGTGGTTGACAGTTTTTTGAAATTGATTTTCCTATAAAATATTTTAATTATATGTGGTGTGGAAAGGACTTGCATACATACCATTAATGAGCCTATTAGAAAACTTGTTAGAAGTGGAAGCCTCCTTGGTCCAGTGGTTTGACTAAAGGGTTCATTAATGCTTCTATACCTACATGTATGGAGTTCGAGTCTCGGGGAATGCAAATTAATGGAGGCAATATTTACAGGAAATTTTTCAGCGTGGAGCAAAGAGAGCCGCTCGGAGTAGTCCCGCATGTTTAGGCTAAATTATCCGTTGTGTAATCGTCCGTGTAATAGTTCTCATAATTTGTAGTAATTCATAAATCTACATGATTAAAAAAAAAGAAAAATAATTGTATTTATTATTTGTGTTAAAATAATAAATCGGTTGTGGTGATTAAACCTTCTAGAAAATTTTGAAATATTGAAAATGTACAAAAGTTTCTAAAAATTGAAAAAGACTCCCACATTTGCAACCATTTAAAAAAAGAAAAAAAAAAAGAAATCAAAGCCGACGAATTTGTACTACGAAATTTCCCCCCAAAAAGGGTGGTCTATAGTGATTGCAATGAATGTGTATTGACCATAAGTAGTGATTAAAAATACTGGAGAGGAGAGCCACTGAATGTGCTTTAGTTGAATCATAATTTGATTTGTAATCAGGTCAACCTTACTTCTGGAATTATGCTAAATTATATTTTAAAAGTTGTCATAGACTTGTAGTTCCACAATTAGGATCATTGTAAGGTTAACGTATTGGAAAGCCCACTTCTGATTCTTTTTGTTGAACAACCACATAAACGTAGAAAACTTTTTACAAAAAACTCCAAAATCAGAAACTTTTTTTGCCAGCCTTAAAACTTGAATAGAAATACTGGTGATACTTAAAAAAAAATGTTGGCACAATTATTCTATAGTAAGCAATCGATTCAAACTCACTTTCACGTACAAGGCTATTTGAAGAGGTTTAAATTTATTTTCTGACAACCGACGAGATGTGATAACAACTAGTATTGGTTAATGCATACTTTCCTGTGTTTAACACACACACAAAAAAAACTACAAACAGCGATGATTCAACTGATAGTAGAGGTAATGATGAGATTGATAAGCATCAACCTCATGTAGAGAATGTAGCTCATGAGTTGAAGTACGTGAGCTGGGCTAAGTTGAAAGTTGAGTTTTGATTGGCCCATGAGTAACCAATTCTTTGTTTAAAGAAGAAGAGAACTTGTGATTTCGAAAGAAAAGGTGTTTTCTTAACTGTGTATTTTTAAGAAAATTTAACGTAAGAGTAATAAAAAATTTGATTTGAATGTCAGATGAATTGTGAAATAACAGAATAGTCGAATGATTTGAAGACAAAAACAGTTGAACAGAGTATTCCCAGTAATTGTAAAACGCTAAGAAATTGGTTTAAATAGGTTATGGTGTTTTATTATAAGTAAAAAATTCATGAGATTAGTATTACTAATATTTCTCTAAGAAGAAAAAACTTGCGGTTTTCTAATGAATTGAAAGATAACCCAACTTATCAAACATGTGTCATTGTTTTTACCTACATTTAGGCTTTTGTTAAATAATAACTTAACTAAGAATACAAACATAAAGAGATATCACATGAAAATTGTTGACTAAGATCATATAACAATGATGAAATTCTATATAATCGATTATATGAACCCTACGAATACGTATCTACAATAAATAACACATAAACACAATTTTGTAAAAAACCTAATTCATCATCATTCTCAGGCACGAGACCCAAGACGGCTGCCGCTCCTAAGCTCCATCTTTGATGGCTTCTCACAGATGCACCGCCGTTACTCGTGCATGCAACTCTGCTGAAATCCATTAACACATCTCACACTCTTCTGTCGCTGAATCTTGCTCTTCGACGTGAATATTTACGATTTATCAACCTCCCGCGTTTGACTATAGTCGACGACGTCCAATCTTTATGGCTCTCGGTTATCTCTGTCTTGAAACTGGTGTGAAGATTGCCGCCCTGCTCAAACCTATAAATCCGATGTGGCTTACAAATTGAATCTGCTCATTCTCCTACTTTCCGGTGGCCTCCGAGATTATGCCACTACTAGAAAACAGTCCATTAGTGACTACGGTTTGTGACTGAAAAATCAGTCACTAATATTTGCGACTATTTTGAGACGAATTTCCGACTGATTTGCCACGCCAATAAAAGGCGTCATAAACTAGTCGCTAATTTACGACGCCAGGAACTAGTCGTAAGGTAGTCACAAATTAGTGACTACTTTGTGACACCTAAAAGTAGGTTCAGAAGTTGTCACAAATCAGTCACAAATTAGTGACTCCTGGAAGACGATTATAGTGGTCGAAAAATTGTGACAGCTTTGTGACTATCAGAGGAGTCACAATTTAGCGACGCCTTCAAAAGAGTCACTCAAGCGTTGCAAATCCAATGTCGACACAAGAAGATATTTTTTCTAATGGTAGTCGCAAAGTAGAGGCTAAAACGTCACATATTTGTCACTCTTTAAAGAGTAGAAAACAGTCCATTTGTGACTGCTTTGTGACCGATTTGTGACTAAATAGGGTTTTAGGGTTTCGACGCGGGACCAAAATAATTTTTTGCCACCAATTTGTGACTGAATATGGTTTAGGGGTTCGTGGTGTTGCAAAGTAGTTGCAAATTTGTGACTAATTTGTGACTGAATAGGGTTTAGGGGTTCGAGGTGTTGCAAAGTAGTTGCAAATTTGTGACGAATTTGTGACTCTTTATTGACTATATAGGGTTTAAGGTTCAGATCTGAAATCCTTATACTAACGTCACAAAATAGTCACAAGTATACCACTACTTTGCGACACTTTTGCAACGCAGAAGTAAATCTGCGACTGATTAGTGACTATTTTGCCACTCCATTTTACATTACTACACATTTAAACCCAAAATGTATGTTTCTATGATTCATAGTTGTATTTAGTTTGTACTAAAGTCAATGACAAAGTAGCCAAGATGTGGTTGTAGTGAGTAAATCAATTTACAAAAAAATATTTATGTGCGAACAACATTAATGTACTTTAGCTTATAAACACTTAGAAGTTTTAAAGTAAGTTTATGTAAAGTTGATGTTTTTGTAAATTAGTTTTGTTAGTGGTTGTATAATGGTTATATCAGTTTATTTAGGGTATATGGTTTAGGGAAAGGGTAGAAGAAAAAATTTTGGGTTTAAATGTTTAGGGTTTAATTTGTGACTAACTTACAATCGTCACAAATCAGTCACAAATTTGAGACTAATTAGCGACGAAAATTTGCGGGAAACGAAATTTGGCAAAATTTTTGATTTTGCGCCTAAGTGTAAAAGTTAAAAAAACTCTATCTTTATCTCTTGGTCTCCTTATCTTTACTATCTCTTCACTCTGAAAATCTCTCGAAGAAACCCTTAAACCTTATCCTCTTCCAGAGAGAGCTGTAGCCTCCTTCTTCATCTCAAAGCTAAAGCCATGTCTGCCTCTGCTTCTTCCATTTCCTTATCTTCCGAAAAACCCTTAATCCCTTCCTCTCCGCGTTTCCAGATCTTCCTCCGTCTCCGTCTGACCTCCTTCCCTCTCCTTCAAACTTCACTCCGACCATCTCGTCTCTCTCTTCGCTTTCTCCGCCATGAAATTCTCCTCTCCGGCGGAATATCCGTCGCGGTTCTCTTCCCTCTCCGGCGATTCTTTCTCTCTCTGTCAAGCAGAATCGACACAGAAACTCGTTTCAAGGTTTGAAATTTCTAAAGTTTTCCCCTTTCCCTGGTTGAAACTAAGTAATCGATTGTGTTTTCGATTTCAATTTCTGGGTTCAGTGAAATCAGTAGCTAGTCCAACAGAAACAGTGTCGGAATTCGATGAGATGGTTTCCGGGATGAAACGGAAGTATTACATGCTCGGTGGGATGCTTTTCTCAATTGGCTTCGTAGGTCAGTTCTTTCTTCTCCTGTGTTTATGGGTTTTTGATTTGGGTTTGTTTCTCTTTGGTGTTTGAGGTAAAAAAAATCGAAATTTGATTGTGATTTGTGATTTTACGGATGAAATTAGGGCTTTTTAGCTGATTTCTATGTTGATGCATATTTGATAGGTTTCTTTGAGAGTATAGGACGAGAAATTCTGTAACATTTTTTAGCTGTGAAAGACGATAGTCAAATGGCAAGATATATTAACAAGGTTATAAACTGGGATGTAGGACAATGTCCCATCTGGACAGAATTTCTTTATGGTGATAGTCAGGTTTCTAGAAACCTGACTCGGTTCAATGTATGCAGGTTTGCTTTTATATCTTCCTTTCTTTCTCTTTGTCTATATAATTCACGCATGGTTTGGCTCATGGTAGCGCTTGAATTTGAGAATGCTGTTAAAAACTTGAGTTATGAACAAATTCGAGAAACCTAAGATAAATTACATGAATATCAAACTGATTTTTTTCTTTTAAGCATCTCAACGTTCTCCCATGTCATTACATATTCCTATATGTGTGCTTTGTGTGTTCTTAAAGAGACATTTGTGTATGCATTTGCTTCTTATACCCTCATGCCTCTTGATTTCTGTGATATGCGTCAATGACCTGACCTTTAATGGTCAAATTTTCAGGTTCATCTACATGGGTTTTGATATTTCAGGTTCTTAGTTTATATAAACTGCTGTTGTTCCTTAACTTTCCTTTATCCTTGGTATTGAATCTCAGCTGTTTATCGTAATTGCAAGGTACACTTTTTGTATCACTTTAGCATCTTTCCACATAATGTTCAATGTGTATAAATACATACATAACATTATTTCCCAATAGCAAATTTTGTGTTGTTTTTGTGTCTGATAGTGGTACTCTTGTGCATATTTGTCTTACTCAGGGCAGCTAATGTGTTTGGTTGTGGATATTTGGTCAACCTGGCACGACCTGCTCATAGAAAAATACCAATGACGCATCAAAAAGCACTTTGGTACAGTGGTTAGAATACTGCTCTTTGTTTCCATATGGAGTTATTGTTTTCAGTTCATCAGTTCGAACTAACAACACATGTAAGTTGCATAGGACTTCGAGGTGCTATGGCTTTTGCTCTTGCTCTGCAATCTGTTCACGATCTCCCAGAAGGACATGGTCAAACTATATTCACTGCAACTACAGCCATTGTTTTTCTGACGGTAATCCATCCTTTTCTAGAAACTAACAATTTGCTTTAAACTGAGCACGTCAATCAAAGGATTCAATTGCTATTTGCTAATAGCTGAGACATAAAAAAAATTGTCATTTATGTGATCCTTGATGCTGCTGGAACTGATTTCAGGTGTTGCTAATTGGAGGATCAACTGGTACAATGCTTGAAGCCCTAGAGGTTGTAGGCGATAGCCATGATACATCCCTAAAGGCAAGTTAGGACCGGATCACTGAACTCAAGAACAATATGCTCGCCTTCATGCAGCAAGCAGCACCAACAGTTCAACAAGCTTCACCAAAGATTCCAGTTGTCATCACTCCAGCCTCAGATGACCGACCGCTCTTCCTCCTGCACCAACCGGTACACCGCAAGACACCTCACCATAAATCATCATTCACTCTTAGACTCTCTAGGAATGTAACAACCTTTTGTGATACAATGGTTGTAGTAACTTCTTTTTATACAATGCTTGCAAGCTTTTTGTACATTAGTAGCAAGTTTTACAAGCTAAATGCTTGTTTTGTAGCTTAATTTTCAATTTCCAGTTTGTTTTTCGGCAACAATTAGCAAATGAACCAAAACTTAGTACCATTTATGTGACTAATAAGTGACTACAATAAGATTTAATTTAGACAATTGTAAAACTACGGCGTCGCAAATCAGAGGCTAATTAGTGACGAATCTCTGACTAACATCATGTTTTAACAATATCAATTTAGTCTCTAATCCGTAGCTAATTTGCCATGAAAGAAGTAGACACAAATCAGTCGCTTATTTGCTACATTGTTTATTATCGCAAATCAGTCGCTTATTTGCCACGCACAAGACAGTCTCAAATTCGTTGCTAATTAGTGACTACATGTCTGAGTCACACAAGCGTCGCTTATTTGCAACTGAAATGTGGAGTCGCAAAACCGTCGCAAATTAGCGACGAATTTGGGACTGAGTTATGGAGTCCTAAATCCGTCATAAATCCGTCGCAAATTAGTGACGAATTGGCACCGTCGCAAATTAGCGACGAGCTTTTTGTGACTACTTGTTTTCGTCGCAAAGTAGTCGCAAACCCCTTATTAGTGACGAATTTGTGACGTTTCAGGTAGTGGCAAATGACCTGTTTTCTTGTAGTGTGCAAAACTTCCCTCCCCTGCCAGAGCCGCCAGATCCAGCTCCTCCCCATCAATCAATGTCCATAGTTCCTCCTTCTCAACCTCGATATCAGGTCTCTCCTCGGCTGCATAAGCCATCGTCGAAAAGGTTTTCATCGTTCTCCGCCGCGATTTATACCGTCGCCTTATCTATCCTCCTCTGACAAGACAAGGATGCTCATTTGATGGGATGTATACAAGGCCCAATAATGTATACAAGCCTTTGTCCTAAAGCCTTAAGTGTTGATTTTTATGGGACAAATCCCAATCCTTGTTACCAGACTCTATCTTCTTTACTGCCAAAAACCAACTTGACTATCCGGATTACTTATTCGGTGTCGGCTGGTGCTTTTGGTCCACTACTGATTTGCTCACCTCTACACTATCTTTGCCGCTTCGAGTATCACATTCACTTAGCCATCCATCATGTTGGTATGATGTTGAATTTAAATCCTAGTTGTTTCTTATTGGGCGTTCTAATGCCGAGTCCGTTAAGGCCTTTGACCTCTCTTCAAAATTCCTCCATATTGGGCATGGAGGGACCTTTATCATGCTTATGCCTGCTTCCATCAGTTGGAGTGGTATCACTTCCCATCCTCTTGTCAAAAGTTCAATCCCGTAGATGTGTTCCTTAGTAGTTTCTAAAATTTCCCTAGAGCTAAAATTTCCCTAGAGCTACTCTTTCAAATTAAGAGATCGATTGTAGTATTTAGGATATCGAATCCATAGTGAATCAGGGAACACAATAGATTTAAATGCTTGAATTATGCTAAGTAGAATAATATGAATGAGAAAACAAGTAATAAAGCAAGCAAGATGATCAGTTAAATTAAAATAAAAGCTAGGCGCAGGGAAATCGATTCAAACTCACTTTCGCTGCAGAGATTATCTATGTTTAAATCCTAGAAAGCCAACTGTCATTGCGAATCCTATCAATTTAAACAAGCATTAAATTCAGGTTCAATTATTCACAAAACCCTAAACCAAATTTCTTTGCACATAGGAATTTTGCTCATCTAACACTAGTTCAAACAATTAATCACACTATCGTGTCTACCAATTAACCTAAGATCAGATTCTAGGTCACGAAGCTAGAAGAAGCAATAAACACAAGTTTAGATGAAGAACTCTAATGATTTTATCCTAATAATTCAATTCAACCTAGCAATTCATCATCACATTTGAATAACCCTAAACCTAACAAGAGAACTACTCCGACATATTGAATGAAGCAAACATCATATAAAATATAGATATCTCTTAAGATTCAATAAAATAAAGCATAAGCCTAAACAATGGATGTGAAAACATATATATAAGGTTCATAAACAGTCATAAAACAATAATGTAAACTTCTTGAACTTCTGGGCAAAAACGGCAAACTTCCAAACTTGATAATTTCTTTGTACGAACGGGTGTCGATCGACACCAAGTCTGATATTCGAATCTTGACTTTGACACTTTGACGTCTTCTTCCACAATGCTCCAAAAAGCTCCATAATCTCACATTCTATTCCAAACGTCCTTTAACCAATAAAGACTCTAAAACATATGCAAAAACCCGAATAGACTCTATAAAATAGACTTATATCATGGTCGAAAACGGGTAAAAACTATGATATATCATTTGGATAGGAATAGGGTCTTGATTTTTAGGATGATGGTAATCTTATCAACTTTCACTATAATGGAGAACTTGACATCATCATATTTTCCCTAAGGGGAAGAGAACCATTTCAACTTCTTCAACCTCTTTGAGAGTGGTCGTATTTTAGCATCCTGTGTTTATGGATGAGGGTTTGGATTGACACTTAGAATTATTTAGGAAATTTTTGGCAGTTTGTTAAAATAGGGTTTAATTTAATTATGGGCTTTTGGGGAAGAAAACCTAGTTAAAGCCCGTGAAAGGTAAACGGGGCCATCCATAATTAAAAAGGAGAAGAGAACAAAAACCCTAGAGAGAGATAAAGGAGCCGCCGACTTTAAAGAAATAAGTAAGCGGGCTTGGCCCAAGGAGTAAGGGGTGGAGAAAATTTAGGAAAATGAATATTCCCTAGAGCTTTGGTGTAGTATAAATAGTGAGCAAGGGAGAGCTCATTATTCTTCACACCAGAAACATTTTCACTCTAGAGTTAAAGATAATGCTTAAGAGGAGAGAAACAAGGAGAAGCTTGAGAAGGAACTCAGCACCCCAAGTCCCTAGGAGAGCAGTTTAAAGCCAAGGTAAGGTGCGATCTGTACTTAACATGTTCCTTTCTTCTTTTTTCCTTTATAGCTTTCATGTAGTGTTTAGTAGTTTGTGGTTAAGGGTAGTGTAGTGATGGGTCGAGAGAAATTCGGCATGGTTGAGAGGATCGGCCAAGGGCTCGAACCAGTACACAAGGCATACGTACAGTGGTACATTGCATTCAGTGGCCTCGTACGTACGTAGTACTGTAGAGACAAGTGGTCTGGTACATACAAGGTTTGTGAGTGTTAACGAGTGTGGTGTACTTGTATGGCCTCGGCGTTGCCTCAGTAGAAATGATCTGGAGATAATATCGGTATGGCCTCAGGGTTACCTCGATATATCTTTTCTAAGGTCGAGACAGGCAGTGTAAGTGCAGCAATCGTATCAATGCTAACCTAGAAAGCAGCTATCTGCGGATTAGTAAAACATATGACAAGTGGTCGATACAAGCCTCAATCCAAAAGTACACAAGGTCGTGAGAATAGACTTAAGCTTAGCCATAGACACAGTGAAAGAGGATCCGGTTGGATCATGATGATCCATTTAAGGACTCGTGAGCGTGATTGGTATGTAGTCTAACATGGACTTGATCTATGAAAACGTTGGCTATGGATCGAAGGCACGTGCCAGGGCATCTGGCAAAGGTTTGAACATATGCTCGAGGAAACTTGTCTAAGCTAAGGTTAAGGCAAGTGACTCGTTGTTTTGTGAGGAGGACATGAACAATAAGGAGTTTTAAGGTCCCAATCACATTCATATTGCTAGGATTATTTAGGAAGTTGACAAATGATGGTTTACTGTCATTTCCGAATTGAGTCTTGAATAGGCGTAGCTATACCCTTTCTAGGGAGTTACCATGAACCAAGTGATTTATCGATTGCGGTCACTGGTAAGTGGCTTGATTGATCATCATTAAATTATGGAAATAGAGTTATGGTAGGATAAACGATTGAGTGAGGATTTTTTGTATTGAGGTACACTTATTCATAGGTTCCGCTACGTTGAAACTACACTACCGCAAGGTTGAATGAGAATTGACCCACATGACTTAGCGGTTACCTTTGGGGATTCGTTGTATGACTAAGTATAACAAAATGAGGACTTTGATCGAGAATATTATCAGTACCCGCTGGTTCGCTTGTTTGCCGGGTTAAACGTACCATTAAGGTAAGTTTCAACCCAAACAGGATTAGGTCGAGTAAATGTAAATGTTGCTCAATCGATCCTTAGTCAACCCGATAATAGGTCTAATGGTAAGATTAGTTTGAGAAGTGCTCGAGAGGTTCAAGCAAACTCATGCTAAGACTTATACGACCCGGTTTAGAGGAAAGACAGAGTATCGAGTACAATTTGGTAGCTTAGCTTTCCACAATTAACGGATAATCTTATGTGTATATTTCTGCAGAGACGGCTACTGTATGGCCATAAATGGTGTCACGGGTATTGTATTGGGATAACAATGCTTACATGGGGTCGACCATACAGGGAAACGATATTATGTGAAATGCTTCGGCTATTGTTTGAGAACGTAGAGGTAGAAATTCAATTTCAACTTCACTTTGGAAAGTGACCAACTTTATAGTCGTTGGCTTACCCGTAAAGACATTATTGACGCATTTAAGGCATTCTTCAGATCCGTTGTCCATCTTTTGTGATGATGATTGATCTCTTCTAAGTTTTATTGCGTTTAATGTATGTTATGGAATTTTAAGAGGATGTTTATTTCCCTCTTCTTGTAAGATGCAAGCTAAGTTAATTGATATATCATGGTTTTTACCTGTATTTAGCCATGATATAAGTCCATTTTTAGTGTTTTCGTATTGTTTTAGAGTCTTTGAAGATTGTAAGGTTTTTGGAGCATGACTTGTGGTTTTGGAGCATTTTAGTGCAACAAGGAATGAACAGTCAAAGAATTGAAGTCGGATTAGAAATTCAGCCTTGGTGTCGATCGACACCCGATCGTGACGAGCAAAAATAATAAGTTTGAAGATTTCCGTTTTTGCGCGAGAAGTTCAAAAGTTTACAACTATGTTCCAGTCGTGTTTAGACCATATATATACGTTTTCGAAGCCATTGTTTAGGCGTATGCTTTATTCTATTGAGACCTAGAGAGAGATTTGATCCAGAGCTTTTAGGGAGACAAGTTTAGACTTTTTCTAGAGAATTCTTTGAACCCTTTTGTATCTTTTACCCCTGTCTCCTTAATGTAGTATTATTCAGTTATTATGCTTGTTTCAATCATCATGTCTGAGTAATCTACTAGTTAGTTTAAGGGTTATTCAAAGGCTGATGATAAATTGTTAATAATTATATTACTGTTGGGATCAATCAATTTGTGTTCCTCACCCTGATAGTTTTAATTCTGATTTAGGATTGATCAACTAGATTTAGATATATTAGGTTGATTGATAGATGCGAAAGCATTATTAGTTTGCTGGAATAATATCGCAGGTGAGCAAAATAACTATTCACAAAGAAATTTGGCTTAGTGATTTTGTGAACAAATCGACACTGCTCGTTATTGCTTGATTAAATTTTTCGAACTCGCAAAGAAATTTGGTTCTCTAGGATTTAGTCATAGATGACTTTTGCAACAAAAGTTGATTAGTTTTACAATTGCTTTTCGAGTTCTAGAACGGTACTTAATAAATATTCCGACAGTAATTTAGTGCTTCGATTTTGAGTCATGCCTGTGAATTACCCGATGCCTAGCGGTTCATCTCATTGAATTTAAAGAACCATAATCATCTTCTGCTTGCTTTATTTTTATTGTTCTTCATTAATCATATTTCACTTAGCTTAATTTGAATTTGGAGATTTTTTTTGTGTGATTTCATTCCCTGTGGATTCGATCCCTAAGTAATACATCGATCTCTTAGTTTGAGAGAGTAACTCAGGGTTAAATTTTAGCATATCAACTTTTGGTGCCGTTTCTAGGGAATTGAAATTAACATTAGATTTAAATTAGTAGAATTTTTTCTAAGTTTTTTTTTTTAAATTACTAACTAGCTTTTGTTTTTTTTCCAGGTGTATGCCTAATCGTGTCACTAGAAATAATAAAAACAAAGAGTTAGTTGGATTCGAGCTTGATGCGTTAGCACTCTTAGAACACACTAACAGAAAACAGCTAAAGAAGCTAAAGAAGCTAAAGATGGCTGACATACTAGTCCTGGTACTGGTTCCAGGAGAATGTAGATTTTTGCGCGATCCAGCAGGTTTGAGGTACACTGCAGTTGGACAAAAGATTGACGACGGAGGTAATGCAATTGTTGAGTTGGCTGGACATATGGAAAATGAAATGCTGGTGTCGAGCGATATCCTGATGGTGTCTATCGACACCGGGTTTATAATGGTGGTCGTGGACGAACTTTGGAAGATTACAACCGACCAAACCAGTTCTACGCAAATCGAGCTGCGATTCGTCTTCCTACATTTCAGAGAAACGACATCGACCTGAAGCTTGCATACTTTAGCTTCGTAGCTCAACATCCTTTCCATGGTCTACCACATGAGCCCCCCATGAACTACATTGAGAAGTTTGAGGATTTGGCTTATAGCATTAAGGTCAATCGAGTTTCCAGTGACTACCTTTTCTGTAAGCTCTTTCTATACTCTCTAAGTGGAGATGTTTCTTACTGGCTAAAGTAGCTTGAATCGGGATCACTAACTACTTGGGAGGACACCAAGAATGCTTTTCTCAATAATTTCTTCGATGATGCGAGATCAGAGGATTTGCGAATGGAGATTTCTACATTCCGCCAGGGAGAGACTGAAGCATTTAATGCTTCATGGGCGCGATTTAAAGCATATCAGAGAGATTGTCCTCATTATGGTTTTAGTGATGTTCAGCTACTTAACATTTTCTTCGGAGGAGTTGATTGGAGGTATCAAAAGGCATTGGACTAACTATCCGGAGAATGCCATTGCGCTTATTGAGAATTTGGTTGCAAGCAACAGTAGTAAGAACGCGGATTTTGAGACAAAGATGCTAGGAGGAAAGAAAGATGGTGTTCATATAACAGAGGTTAGTGCTAAATTGGATGATGTGCACATTCTTCTAGTAGGCAAGAAGTCAGTTCAGTTTGCTCAAGAGGTTGAGCCATTTGATCCAGAGGAAAGGAATAAAGAAGATGACGTGAACTAAGTCAATGGAACTTGATTTCAAAGTCAGAGGTTTGGTAATCAGCAAGAAAACAGAGGCTACAACAATAACTACAACAGCAATTACCAGAGACCTTCAAGCCCGCAGTATCAGAAGTTTGTATCTCAAAAGCTATTTCAGACCAGCAACTACTCTAGGAACTACGGTTCTTCTTCTTATCAGACACCTCCTCCTAAATCTTTTGATAGCGAGAAGAAGTCTATGATTGAGCAAATCCTAGAGGGACAAAAGAAGATGACCATCTGCTTTAACGAGAAGATAGATGCTATGTATCAGGATCTAAACGGGAAATTCGAAGCTCTTAACACTCACGTCAAGAACCTAGATACACAAGTCTCTCAAACTGCAGAAACGGTGAAAAAACAAGATGGATTTCTTTCATCGAGGATGGATACAAATCCCAAACGTGGTGCTATGGCTGTCATGACACGTAGTGGAAGGAAGCTAGAACCGATTTTGAAGAAGGGTGTTGATACATAGCAAATCGACGAGCTAATCAAAGTCGAAGATGATGAGATTACTGATCTGAAATCAGTGTCGATCGACACTGAGAAAACATGTCGATCGACACCACTCGGAAAACCAGATTTTGAATTGAATGAAATCGATGAGACCTCAACATTAAAATCAAGTGTCGATCGACATCCACCTGGGAGTGTCGATCGACACCCGTCGCAGAAAGGTTAAGAAGTTGCGAAATCTCCGGTTATTGAAAAGGAGCGAGTCTACAAGCTTAAGGTTCCATATCCTAGGAGTCAAAAGAAGTCTAAATAGGAGCTAGAGGATGTTATGTGCAAAGCCATTATGGATAAGCTCATTGTTGAGATTCCTTTGATCGATGCGATAAGAACAACTCCGGTGATCCGAAGGTATATGAAGAGGATGGTCACTAAGAATTTGGGTCTTGAGGAAGGTTGTGCGATGATCTCAGACCAGGTTAGTGCAGTGATTCTAAACATAATTCCAAAGAAGCTCACTGATCCAGGAAGCTTTGTGTTGGATTGCTTGATCTTTACGAAGAGGTTTCCAAGTTCTCTATGCGATTTGGGTTCAAGTGTTAATTTGATACCACTTTCAGTTGCTATGAGTCTTGGAATGACTAATTTTGAACCCACTAGGATCTCTTATATCCTTGCAGACAGAACGGTCTTGATCTCAGAAGGTGTTCTAGAGGACATTCCAATTAGGTTGGAGAATGCATGATACTAACAGACTTTGTGGTTCTACAGTATGGTGAGGAACCTAAGGATCCTTTAATTCTGGGTAGACCCTTCTTAGCTACAGTTGGAGCAATGATTGATGTGAAAAGAGGAAGGATCACACTGAATGTAGGCGACTTAGAGATGAAGTTCGATATGGACAAGCTGATGAGGAAGCCTACTATAGATGGTCAGACCTTCTACGTCGATACACTATACCATCTTGCAAAAAACTACTTCCATGAGATAAACTCTACAGATCCCTTGGAAAGGGCTTTGATCAATTCGACATCAGAAGTAGAGTATCTTGATGAGATTGCTGAGGGCTATGCTTCAATGATGGATGCGAGCGAGCAAGTGATGCAAGTGGTTATTACCAAGGAATTGGTTAAAATTCATGTGAAAGCTGCAAGGGTTAGCGATTAGAGCGAGGAAAAGCTCCTAAAATCGATCTCAAACCACTTCCTGCATGCCTAAGGTACGCGTTTCCTGGTGCTAATTCCACTTATCATGTCATTGCTAATACTTCAATGAATAACGCAAAACTCACGTAACTGCTAAGTAAGATGCGCAAATTTTGTAAGGCTCTTGGCTATACTCTTGTTGACATTTCAGGTATATCTCCAGACTTGTGCATGCTTAGAATTCACTTGGAGGATGAGTCAAAGTCATCAATTGAGCATCAGAGGCAACTAAATCCTAATCTGACATAGATTGTTAAGAAGGAGATCATGAAGATTTTGGAAGCAGGTATCATATATCCCATCTCAGACAGTGCTTGGATTAATCCGGTTCATGTAGTTCCTAAGAAAGGAGGTGTTACAGTGGTGAAAAACGAGAAGGATGAGTTGATTCCTACAAGGACAGTGACTGGACATTGGATGTGTATCGACTATAGGAAGTTGAACGCATCTACAAGGAAGGATCATTTTCCTTTGCCTTTCATTGATCTGATGTTGGAGAGGCTTGCGAATCACCCCTAATACGGTTTCCTTGATGGATATTCATGATTCTTCCAAATCCCCATTCATCCAGACGACCAGGAGAAGACGACTTTCACTTGTCCCTATGGTACTTTTGTATATCGAATGATTTTTTTTGGACTTTGCAACGCTCCTGCCACATTCCAGCGCTGTATGATGTTTATCTTCACGGATATGATAGAGGACTACATGGAAGTATTTATGGATGATTTTTATCAGTCTATGGATCATCTTTCAAGGACTACTTGAGCAACTTGGAGAAGATACTACCTAGATGCGAGGATAAGCACTTGGTTTTAAACTGAGAGAAATGCCACTTTATGGTGAAAGATGGTATTATGCTTGGACATAGAGTTTCAAAAGCTGGGATTGAGGTGGATCGCGCTAAGATTGAGGTTATGAAAAGTGTTCAACCGCCTAACAATGTGAAGTCTGTGAGGAGTTTTCTAGGATACGTTGGTTTCTATAGAAGATTCATCAAGGATTTCAGCAAGATCGCGAGACCGCTAACTGCTTTTCTCTACAAGGATGTCAAGTTTGAGTTTCTGCAGAATGTTTATCAGCTTTTGAGCATAATAAGAAAGCTCTAGTGAGTGCTCTCATTGTGCATCCTCCAGATTGGGATCTTCCCTTTTAGATCATGTGTGATGCTAGTGACTTTGCAGTTGGAGCTGTATTAGGACAGAAGATCGATAAGAAGCTTCATGCTATCTATTACACAAGTCGAACACTAGATGAGGCACAAAGGATTATGCGAATACTGAGAAGGAGTTGTTAGATATGGTATTCGCTTTCGAGAAGTTTCATCCTTACTTGATTGGTTCTAAGGTGATAGTGCACACGGATCATTCCGCGCTCAAGTACTTAATGCAAAAGAAGGATGCGAAACCGAGGTTGTTTAGATGGATTTTGCTTCTTTAAGAGTTTGACATTGAAGTAAAAGACAAGAAGGAAGTTGAGAATGGCGTAGCTGATTACCTCTCTCGGATCAGAATTGAAGATAAAGTCCCAATTGATGATTTGTTGCCGGAAGAACGTGTGAATTTTGTCGAAAGTGGTTCACAAATCTTAGTGTTGATCGATACTACGAGTGAGTGTCGATCGACACCCTCTTTGCACGAATGTCTGAAGTTTGCTAAAAATACAGTGTCGATCGATACTCTTGCCAGCATCGATCGACACGAGTTCGACAGATTGGTGGATCTTCCGAAAATTAGCATCGAGACCTTTCATGAACTTGTCTTTACAGTCACGATGTCTAATCAACCATGGTACGCTAATATAGACAATTACTTAGCTGCAGAGGATATGCCTACTAATCTTAAAGGATATGAGAAGAAGAGGTTCATGCGAGAATTTAAGAGGTACTATTGGGATGAACCTTACCTTTACAAGCATTGTTCAAACAGTATCTACAGAAGATGAATTGTAGAGGCTGAGATTCAAGATGTGCTATATCATTGTCATGGTTCTGAGTATGATGGTTACTTCACTACGTTCAAGATGGTTGTTAAGGTTCTACAAGCTAGTTTCTGGTGGCCTACGATGTTCAAGGATGCTCACACTTTTATCTCTAAGTGTGATGCTTGTCAAAGGAAAGGGAAAATCAGCAAGCGACATGAGATGCCACAAAACTTCATCCTTGAGGTTGAAGTCTTTGATTGCTGGGGCATCGATTTCATGGGTCCTTTCCCGTCTTCGTATGGGAATAAGTACATTCTTGTTGCTGTAGACTATGTCTCTAAATGGGTTGAGGCAATTGCTAGTCCAAAGAATGATTCTATCATGGTTCTTAAGCTGTTTAAGACCACTATTTTTCCTATATTTGGAGTGCCTAGGATTGTCATCAGTAATGGTGGCCCATCCTTTATCAACAAGGTGTTTGCTAACCCGCTGATGGGGACATCAATACCATCTTATCTGGATCTGAAGGGAAGAAGTCAACATAGCAACTATGGATCAAGCACCAAGAACTAGATCAGGAACAAGACGTTTAAGAGAGAAGTTCAACAAATCAGTAGAGAGTCTCATATACTTATAGAGCATGAAGACCTTCAAGAACATGGGATTATCAAAGAGATACAAGAAGATGTTCAAGAACAAATCAAGACTACTACTCTGCTCACACCTGTTCTTCAAGGGATTAAGGAGACCGCACCAATCACTACACTTTGATGCACAACAACAAGAAACATAGCTTAGCTCCTTTGACTCCACAGGAAGTGCATGAAATGCAAATAGCTATGGCTAATGGAAACAAGCTAAGTAAAACTAATCTATATGTAACACCTTCTACTGTTTTGAAATCTCTTGAATCACAACAACATGTGCTACTAATGATCTTCAAGGAAGTTTTGTTTTCAGGACAAGAAGCATAAGACTTACCAGCTAATATTTCAGAATTACTTGAGAAGTTCACCGATGTTTTTCCAGAGGAAATCTCACCCAGATTACCACCCATAAGAGAAATCGAACATCAGATTGATCTTGTCCCTGGAGTACCATTACCAAACCGAGCTGCTTATAGAGTGAATCAAGAAGAAGCAAAGAAATTGGAGAAACAAGTGCAAGACTTGATGTCTAAGGGTTACATCTGAGAAAGTATAAGCCCATGTGCAGTGCATGTTCTCTTAGTCTCCAAGAAAGATGGAACTTGGAGGATGTGCGTTGATTGTAAGCAATCAACAACATTACTGTCAAATATAGGCATCCTATTCCCAGGCTTGATGACATACTAGATGAGCTTAATGGAGCAACTATCTTTTCAAAAATTGATCTAAGGAGTGGATATCATCAAGTAAGAATGAAAGAAGGAGATGAATGGAAGACAACTTTCAAAACCAAGCAAAGATTATATGAATGGTTGGTCATGCCATTTGGACTTACAAACGCTCCAAGCACATTCATGAGACTCATGAATCATATCCTAAGGGCATACATCTGTAAGTTTGTGGTAGTATACTTCGATGATATTTTGATTTATAGCTCAAACCTTGCAGAACACTTACAACATCTTGAGCAGGTTCTTGAAACACTTAAGGCTAAAAATCTCTATGTTAACCTTAAGAAATGTACATTCTGCACTGATCAAGTTATGTTTTAAGGATTTATTGTAAGTTGACATGGATTAAAGGTCGATGAGGAAAAGATTAAAGCGATTCAAGAATGGCCAACTCCAACAACCATTGGACATGTTAGGAGCTTTCATGGATTGACTAGTTTCTACAGAAGATTCGTGAGGAATTTTAGTACCCTTGCTGCACCACTGACCGCCGTGATTAAAAAAAATGTGGAATTCAAATGGGGTCAAGCACAAGAGGATGCGTTTAATAAACTCAAAGACAGTCTCACACATGCGCCTGTCATGGTACTTCCAAACTTTGATAACACTTTTGAAATCGAATGTGATGCTTTTGGAACATGTATAGGAGTTGTTCTAATGCAAGGAGGAAAACCAGTAGCTTATTTCAGTGAGAAACTCAGTGGAGCTTCACTTAACTATCCCACATATGACAAAAAGCTCTATGCGTTGGTAAGATCTCTGGAACTTGGCAACATTATCTTTTATCCAAAGAGTTTGTTATTCATACAGATCATGAGACGCTTAAACTCTTAAGAGGGCAAACTAAGTTGAAGAAGAGACACGCAAAGTGGCTTGAGTTTGTAGAAACTTTTCCATATGTGATCAAATACAAAAAGGGAAAAGAAAACGTAGTTACTGATGCTTTATCAAGAAGACATGCTCTCATCAGCACAATGGAGGATAAAATTATGGGATTTGAGCACATAAAGACCTTGTATGAAACTGATCCAAATTTCCAAGAAGTATTCAAGGAGACTTCCAAGGCTGCCTCCGGTATGTTTTACCAACATAATGGATTTTTATTTAGAGAAAAACGTCTTTTTGTTCCTCAGGGATCAATGAGAGAGCTACTGATTGGAGAAGCTCATAGAGGAGGACTCATGGGGCATTTTGGCTGAGATAAAACTTTGAGTGTTCTTATGGAACACTTCTACTGGCCACATCTAAAGAGAGATGTTGAGAGATTCTGTGCCAAGTGCATCACTTGCTTAAAGGCAAAATCAAGGTCACATCTATATGGTTTATATATGCCTTTGCCTATTCCTAACCTACCTTGGGTAGATATCTCTATGAATTTTTGTTTTAGGTCTACCAAAGATCGACCACAAGGACTCCATCTTTGTAGTTGTTGACAGGTTCTCCAAGATGGCTCATTTTATACCATGTAATAAGACTAATGATGCTACTCAAACTACTGATCTCTTTTTCAAATAAGTAGTGCGTCTACATGGAGTGCCAAGGACCATAGTTTCAGACCGAGATACAAAATTTCTAAGCCATTTCTGGAAAACTTTATGAAACAAGTTGGGAACTAAGCTGCTCTTCTCAACTACTTTCCACCCTCAAACTGATGGCCAAACCGAGGTAGTAAACCAAACTCTTTCAACCTTGTTGAGAGTTACGGTAGGTAAAAACTTGAGGAATTGGTTACCTTATTTATCTTTTATTAAATTTTCTTACCATGCTAAGCATTCGGCTTCTTAACTCTCTCCTTTTGAAGTTGTTTATGGATTTAATCCTACTACTCCATTAGATCTTTCACCTCTTCCCCAAGTTGTTTATTGTGGTGAAGGTAAAACTCGAGCAGATTTTGTGAAGAAAATTCATCAAAAGGTTAAGGAGAATCTGGAAAAGAGGACCGAAAAGTACAAACAATAAGTTGACAAGCACCGTAAGGAGATGTCCTTTGAACCTGGAGATTGGGTTTGGTTACATATGACATGAAAAGTTTCCAAAGCAGAGGAAGTCAAAGCTTGCACCAAGAGGAGATGGTCCCTTCGAGTTTTGGAAAAGATCAATAATAATGCTTACAAAATCGAATTACCAGGAGATATGAACATTTCTTCTACTTTCAATCACTACAAGAAAACAACTTTTTCGCGACTGCATATTTAGTTGCAACGTGGTCGCGAATTTGGTTTTTGCGACTGCTTAGCGACTAAAAACGATAGTGTCAAATATTTGGTCGCTAATTTGTTTAGTCGCTAATTAGTCGCTATTTTGCGACTAATTTGCTACTAATAATATTTCTATAGTTAGCGACTGTTAATTTAGTCGCAAAACTTAGCGACTGATTTGCGACTAATTAGCGACCCAAATGCGACTCTTATTGTAGCAGTCGAAATGTAGTCGCTAAATCTTGCGACTGTAATCCGATTATAGCGACGTACATATGGATTATTTTGCGACTAACTAGAGACAAAATTGCGACTAATAAATTTAGTAAAAAAAACAAAACCATGCTTTTTTTTCCTTATTTGTAGATTTTGGTTTTGGTTTTAAAATTTGGTTTGTAGGAAGATAACTAGAAACTACTATTCAAACTACTACAATGTTAATACAAAACAAAAACTACTAAATAGTTGAGTTACAAACCAAAAACAAAGATTGTACTAAAGTCTTGTTACAAAGCACTTACAAACCAAAAACATAAATATTGTTTGAAATTACAGGGACTTAAGAAGTTGTGGATTGAGTTGGAGTAGTATCAGTTGGAGGATCAGTTGGGGCAGCAGTTGGAGGATCAGTTGGGGCAGTTTGGGAAGCTAGGTAGGCAAGATAACCCTTGTCAGTTTGGCAAAAGTACTTCTCCATCATAGTGAACTCCTCACCCTTGGCCTTTTGTCTGGCTAGCTCTTCTTCCAGGCGTTTGTTATCAGCTGCTTGTTGTTCAAGCTTGTGCTGGGTTTCCTGCAATTGTTGTTGCATCGAGACATAAGACAAGGAAGAGTTACCTCCTTCGTACTTGCGCATCTTGCTGAAGTGAGTCTCATTGAGGTTTCCAATGCCATAAACATAGCCTCTCTTATCCACATTTGATGCCTAGGAGACGGAAAAAAAATTACAACAGTTACCAATTAGAAGAACAAACAGTTAGAAAGTACTTACGTGAAGGAAGATGTCATTGCATTCCTCTGTGGTTAGCTCGGTTTGTCGCGATGTACCATCTGAAACTTCAGAGTCAAACTCAGACAGCTTTGCTTGGAGGTTCCGCTGATACGTTTCTGCAACCTTCTGCGCCTTCATATCAACATAGGTCCCATCTGGTTTGGTGTGGGTTCTGAGGAAAACTTCTCCGAGACTAACTGGTCTGCAAAGCTCCACCTCCTGAAAATGCAACAAAAGAAACAAGAACAACTATCATGTTGAGCAGGTGAAAACAAAACAAAAACAGTCTAGTGATAGTAGCTTACCATTTCTTGTCTGACTTGGTTAGTGGATTTTTGGCCAGTGATGTTTCTGTGAGGACCAAGACCTTCTCGGTCAGAATTGCGAGAAGCAGATGCGGTCTCACTCCTCTCCTTACCTTCTTCAGTCTTCCAGTAGTCATTCATCTCTTGCCAGAGGGTTTCGCCGATCCAAGTAGGGCGGTCACCAGCCGCATGAGCTTTGCTCACCATATCCTTCAACCGTCTCGCAACAATCGCCTTGAAATGTGCTTGCACTGTCCCTGTGATCAAGGGATCCCATGTGTGCTCTTTCTACAAAACAAGTGAACTCATGTGTTAGTTTTGTTAGTAACAAGTAGCGGGAAATAATAGAAAACGGTAAAAGATATGAAAACAATACTGCAAACTCGAGGAACCATCGGTCAAGTCGGTCTGGAGGCACACAACTGATACTGTAGTATGCTTTATCAAACTTGTTGGTGAAGATTTTTGTAATCTTGCGGACCAAAGCTGATTTATCACGACCAAACCTACAAAAAATGTTCAAACAAGCAGAAACAAACAGTTATGATCAAGCATAAACAAGCCGAAAGTTCAAACAAGAAGAAACAAACAGTTATGATCAAGCATAAACAAGCCAAAAGTTCAAAGAAGAAGAAATGTAGTAAAAAAAAACTCATCATGTGGTATTTAGTGGCTGAGGCTTCTCTGGAGACAGATGACAAGTCCACTGGTGACGGTTAGGCACGGTTAGCAGCTCTCGAAGATACATCAATGTGTCTTCTGGGAGAGTGGATTCGTGGTGGACACTGTCATCAACCCCATCAACATGCTCTTCTACCATTTCGTTGGATTGTTGATGTTCAGAGGCGGTGGAGTTCTGTCTCGTTGGGGTTGTAAAGCTAAATGGCGGACGCATCTGAGGCAAAGGAGTAGAAGTAGTTTGCCGTGGACGATGGTTCAGAGTTGTTTGTCCTGGAAACATAGCTGAAACCATAGCTGGAAACATAATAAAGAATATTGAAGTTATAAATCAAACCCAAAATACTTAAGAAACCAAATGTAAAATCTAAAACCTAAACAGAAATCAAAGCATAAACCTAAACGGAAAGCAAAGCAAAGTTTACCACGAACAATACAGAGTTACAAACATTTGCTTCATCCAAATACAAGTGAATGCCATTTTCATGATGAGCAACGTTAAAAGAAATACACTGCAATGCTTTATTCTAAAATGAGTGTACAAGCGAGAATTCTTTTAAATGTCTATTACCAAACAAATTTATGAAAGATAACAGAGTTTGAAAGTTGTCATGTACCAAACCAAAGAAAGTAAATCAACCATTGGAACGCAAAAGATAACCTAAGCTCTGAACAAAACCTAAACCTAAAGTTTAAAGAGTTGACCTGTAAGGCTAGGAGGCTATGGATTCTGAGGTTGATTGTTCGACTGCGGACTTTCAGGGTCAGGTAACAGAGCAGTTTCTCCTGTATGGTGAGAAGACCTCTGACGTTGAGGCCTCGACTGGTGGGTTTCAGTGCTAGCCCTCTGATCTCGAGTCGTGGAGTTGTTGAAAAGATTTTGTGGCGGTGGAAACTGTCGTACATGGATCTGTGTTTGGGTGAGAGCGCATCGTGGCGGAGAACCGTCTTGAGCCGGAGTGAAGGTGTACTGCTGCCCAAGTTCCGGCGGCATAACCGGTGTAGATGTGGAAGGCACCAACGGCGTTGGATCTGCGACACCTATGTGTCGGCCTTTTCCTCTCCCGCGACCTCGACCTCGGCCTCGGACTTGTGCTTTCCTGGTCATCGAGAAATAGGGCGATTAGGGTTTCTGCAAAAGATTGAATCCGGAGTTAGGGTTTGTGAAAGGGGATCTGATTTTCGGAGAAGGTGAAGAAAAGGAGAATGATCGGAGAAGGAGAAGGATCTGAGAAGGATCGGCGATTAGGGTTTGTGAAAGGAGAAGGTGAAGTGTTAAGTGTCAAATTTGGTGAGTTTTGTGGACTAAACAGGCCAAATTAAAGGCTTTGGGCCCATTATCTTTTTTTTGGTTAATTTAAAATAAACTTATTTGGGTTTGATGTTTTGTTTTTGGTTTCCCACCAAAACTAAGTTTAGATTTTTAGGGAATTAGAGATTAGGGTATAGAATTTTTTATTTTTTAATGAGATATAGTAGAAGTAATGTATAAGTAATTATAGTTTATAGTTATTTTGGATTTGGGATGCAATAAAAATAAGTTCAATGTGTTTTGTATAAACATTTGGAATCATTTTAAACTTCACGACAATTATGTGATACGCGTGTATAGTAAATGTAAATCTTAATTTCTATGGTCTCTCAAATTATTATTTATTTTTAGGCCAAATTATGATATTTTACTAATTTTGGTCAGAGGGAAATAAAAAAAATGGGTTTGGGTTGTTGTTTTGGTTTCCTACCTAAACAAAATGTCTAAGTATAGACTTTTTGGGGGATTAGGGTATAGTAAAAGTAATGTATAAGTAAATGGTTATTTTGGATCTGGGATACATAGTCATTTAGATAAATAACGAGAGATTTAAGGATTTAGGTAATTAACATAGTCATTTAGCACTTTAGTAAGGTTCTTCATCATATTCATCGTCATCCCTAGAAGAAGACGATGAATTTTCCTGGAAATCATCTTCTTGTTCCGCATCTCCGACATCATAATCAAGATTGATTGGGTTGACTCCTTGTGCCACATTATCGACAACGAGATCTTCAATTGCGGTCATCATTACAGGATCATCATTTACTTGTTGCAAAAGAGTAGGTTCACTGCCGACACATTGTCCTGAAATATTTCCCCTCGGGTTGACTTTAACAACATTTAGCCACAACTTCGGCGGTTTCTTCTTGTATGGGTACGGGATATAACAAACTTGATCCGCTTGAGAGGCTATGCAAAATCAAGATGCAAAACTTAGACTTGAATATATATATATATATAGAAAGGCGAAAAGAACTACGAACCTAGAATAAATGGTTCGTATTTATTGTACCATCGCGATGAAAGAACGTCTACAATGCCAACATGGTTCCTCCGAGTGCCTCTACCGATTTTAGGGTCGTACCACTTACACTTAAAGAGTGTGAGTCGCAGATTAACCATTCCCTCGTACTCGATTTCTATTATATTCGTTAAGATCCCGTGGAAATCAGCTTCATCTGATGCATCACTATAATTCTCTCCTTTAACACATACACCATAGTTGCAAGTCTTTTGTTCGCGGCCGTGACTCTGCGTATGAAACAAATATCCTCTTGTAAAATAGATAGGCCAAGTTTTGGCCTTGTTCAATGGTCCATGCACTATCTCTTGAACCCAATTAGGAAAAGGATGTGTGGTTTTCCAGTAGGTAACCTGCATGAAGATAGACAATATGAAATTATAGAAGTACAAAAATATAATATACACACAGTTAAGAATATTAATCAGACATACATAATCTTTCACCCATAAATGATATTCTTCAGCTCTTTTAGCCTCGAGTTCTTTGTTTGAGAGATCTGGATATTTTGTTGCAAGATACTCATCGAACATACTGTGTAAGACCAAAACGTATATGAGACCGACCGACATAGTCAATTATGTTTAAACTTAATTTCAGATTTACCTCTCAAAAGACTGAAAATAGGGGCAATTTCGCAAAACATATGAATGTGCGCATTGAAAGTCTTTCTCTGTCAGCCAGATTTCTTCCATTGCCTCACTTGGACGACCAACGTGCCAAAATATATCAGGTACTTCAGGGTCAAGATACTGGGGAACTTCACCTTCAGTGAATCTTGTTGACCTGGAAAAAGGAGTTAAAAGAAATTTAAAATTTATATCATGTGTCTCCATATGTGTTTAAATATAGTGTTTACCTTGATTTTGTGAGTACATTTGAGGAAAAATAGTGCTCTGAGAAATAAGCTACCTCCTCCTTTAGATATGATTGAACAATAGATCATGCCGCACGAGCTTTGTTTTTGGCTTTCCCTTTCAACTTTTTGAAAAACCTTTCGAAAGGGTACATCCACCTGTATTGCACGGGGCCTCCTAATTTAGCTTCGTATGGGAGATGTATAGGCAGGTGCTCCATCATGTCGAAAAATGATGGTGGAAAGATCTTTTCCAAGTTGCATATGATCAAAACTATGTTTTGTTTCAGAATGTGGACGCGACTTTTTTGCAAACTCCTGGAACATAAGTCACGTAAAAATCCTCCAATTCCTACGGTATATAAATTGAAACTTCAAAAAATGGTAAATATAAAATACTATAATCATATTTACGTGGCACATATTCATAGAACAAGAAGTAGTGCGTACCTGATAACGCGAGGTGAACGTTCCGATCTAGGAGTTCGGCAAATATAAATGGAAGTAACCGCTCCATAAAAATATGGCAGTCATGACTCTTCATCCCACAAAACTTTGCATTAGGCATATCAACACAACTAGCTAAGTCTGAGGCATAACCATCTGGGAATTTAACCGAATTTTTCACACATTCTAATAAGCATCTTCTGGCTTCGTCAGTCAATGAGTAGGAAGGAAAAGGGGCTCTAACCTCATCAACAAGCAAGTGTGGCCGAAAACAGAATTCTCCTACATCCAATCTTGACGGGATGGTGTCTTTTGATTTACCCTTCACACGCATAACAGTGTTCATGATGTTATCAAAGAAATTCTTCTCTATATGCATCACATCGAGATTATGTCGTACTTTGAGGTCCCTCCAGTACGGCAGCTCCCAGAATATGCTTTCTTTGTGCCAGTTATTCTTCTTCCCAAAGCCAGGCATCTTCTTCTCGTGACCGTTACCACCTACATCCTTTGTTCTAGGTGGATTAACACGACGCAACCGGTAGGAATAAATTTTCTCACCGGTCAAAGGCTCTGGTGGATACTGGTTCCTAGCGTCTTTTCCCTTCAAAAAGTCTTTTTTATTCTTCCTTTGTGGATGATCAAGGGGAAGAAATCTTCGGTGACAATCAAACCAACACGTCTTTCTTCCCTTCGGCAAATAAAAAGACTTTGTGTCGTCCATGCAAATTGGACACGCCAATTTTCCATGGGTACTCCATCCTGATAACATGCTATACGCAGGAAAGTCACTTATCGTCCACACAACATTGCTTTGAGATTAAAATTTTGATTCAACGACACATCGTACGCATCGACACCATTAGACCACAACTCTTTTAACTCCTCAATAAGAGGTCGGAGGAATATATCGAGACTACCACGCGAATGATTTGGCCCAGAGTTCATAATTGTAAGAAACAAGTACTCCGTATTCATGCACATGCCAGGGAGCAAATTATATGGAGTCAAGATCACATGCCACAACGAATGATTCTTTGACATTCCAAAATGATTGAACCCATCTGTACATAATCCAAGATAAACGTTGCGGGTTTCTCGGGCAAACTGAGGATGTTGATCTTGAAAATATTTCCACTCCGCCGCATTAGTTGGATGACACATTTCTCCCTCCTCGGTTATGTGCTCTGCATGCCATCTCATTGCCGCTGCAGTCTTCTGGTTTTGATACATTCTCTTCAATCTATCAGCAATAGGCATATACCACATACGACTATATGGTACATTAGTCCTACGTTGTTGCTCGTTAGGCTTCCATCTTGGTGAATTACAAATCGCACACTTATCTAACCCTTCGTCATCTCTCCAGAATATCATACAATTGTTAATGCACACATCAATTGCATGACATGGGAGGTCTAAATTGCGCATCAATTTTTCTGTCTCGTAATTTGAACCAGTTGCATGGTTTCCTTCTGGTAAATACTCTGTAAACATTTCGCATACCGAATCCACTAACTTCTCACTCATATTATGATCAGCCTTATTTTGCATGATCCGAGAAGCTAAGGATAACTTCGAGTGGCCTTCCCGACAACCATCGTATAATGGATTTCTCGCTCCTTCTAACAAGTCGTAGAACTTTTTTGAATGATTACGGACAGGTTCTTCTGCATTCTAATAACTACCATGTTCTTCAACATTTTGATAACTACCATACTCTCCGTAGTTATCAAAATTCACGTTATCACGAAATGCATCATTCACCATATCCACATATCTATTTTCTACTACATTACCGACTTCTTCAGTCCCACTAACCCACGTCGTATCAACATAACTTGATCCTAAACCCATATTGAGTTCTTCTCCATGTCTATATCAAACATAATAATCTGGCATATATCCATTCTTATACAAATGCTTATAAATTCTACTCCCCGACATAAATTCTACTCCCTTGCAAACAGCACAAGGACAGAAAAACTTACCGCGATTGCTCTGCGTCAGTGGTTGGCTATTTGCAAATGCCATGAATTGGCCCACCCCCGCGACGAAATTTGACGAGAAATTTCCCGTCACTTCATCGAACCTCTGATACATCCACTCCTGACCATACGTATTATTAAAATTTCCCGACATTTTTTAACTTATGAAAATTTTTTTTTCTCACCACTTATAGTTTAGAAAGAGTTGAACGAATGATTTTAGTTTGGAGAGTGAGTTGAACGACTGATTTGAGTTTTCTATTTATAGACTTTTTTGCAACTATTTAGCGACTATATAAACAGTCGCTAAACGCTATTTTGCGACTAATTAGCGACTGATTTCGGTGAGTAGCTAAAATTAGGTACACCTACCCAACATGTCAAACACGTGTGTCTCACCTAACTTTTGCGACTAACCGAAATTAGTCGCGAATTAGTCGCAAAATAGCGACTAATTTGCGACTATTAATTTAGTCGCAAACTTATCTCGCCACGTGGCCTACCCTGATTTTTTGCGACTAAAACCGCGACTGTCTAGCAACCCAACAAATTCAGTTTCTATGTCGTCGCGAATTAGTCGCTAATTTTTCGACTGAATCGCAACGAATGTTATTAGTCGCAATTTAGCGACTGATTTGATACCAATTATTATTAGTCGTAATTTAGTCGCTAATTAGTCGCGAAATAGTAGCTACATTTAGCGACTGTGTATTTAGTCGCAACTATTAGTAGCTAAAAATTTGTTTTCTTGTAGTGAATGTTACAGATTTATCTCCGTTTAGTGCAGATGTGCTTGTTCTGAGGACAGAACATTTTCAAGAGGGAGGAGATGATGGGGACATCAATACCACCTTATCTGGATCCGAAGAGGAAGAAGTCAACATAGCAACTATGGATCAAGCACCAAGAACTAGATCAGGAACAAGACGTTTAAGAGAGAAGTTCAACAAATCAGTAGAGAGTCTCATTATACTTATAGAGCATGAAGACCTTCAAGAACATGGGATTATCAAAGAGATACAAGAAGATGTTCAAGAACAAATCAAGACTACTACTCTGCTCACACCTGTTCTTCAAGGGATTAAGGAGACCGCTCTCTTCACCATTTCAAAAGCATAATAAAAGTCTTCTAAAATCAGTCCAAAACACTCCAAGGTATGTATTTGAATTTTTTTGAATAATTAATGTGTTTTGTTACTGTGCAGAAATAAGATCGTTAGAAGTTATTTGAGTCTTTTATTTTGAAGTCCTGTTTTGAGTCAGTTGTTTTGCAAGTTTAGTTCTTTTATTATGTAATAATTTCGACCCTAGAAGGTCACCTGCTGCTGGACTATATATAAAGTCCCTTCTCAGCATGTAAAAGATAGCTTTTGCTTACGAAATAAAATGAGTGTTTTCTTAGGTTTTCTTCTGGGATAAAAGCAGCATCTTCTCTTTCTTATTGTGTGAGAATCCCTTAAGATTAAGTGTTCTAGACTTATCATAGATCCCCACTACAAGAAAACAGCCGCAAAACCGACGAAATTTCTGACAGAAGTTATTCCGTCGGAAACTTTCCGACGGTAAACAGACCGATTTCTGACGGAACCGAAATTTTTCAATTCCGTCGGCAATCTGTCGGAAATATTTCCGACTGATAAGAAGACCGTCGTAAATCTATCGGATTATTGGACCGTGTAACTAGTCGGTGCCGACGCCGGAGGAGATTCCGGCCGTTTGTCGGAAATCCGTCGAAAACGATATTACCTTGAATATTTTCCGACAGACGCCCAACTAGCTGTCGGAAATCTGTCGGAAAAAATAGCCATTATATAGCCGTTATTATATCCGTTGGTTTTCCGACGCCTTTCCGAGAGATTTCCGACGGTCAGCATATTTATATATATGATTCCACACATCTTCATTCACTCACAACAACAACTTCCAACCAAACATTTGTTAGAAAAAAATCGTTAAGAGAGGGAGATGTCATCTTCTAGATATTATAGATCGTGGATGAATGAAGAGATGTATGATCCGGAGTCGAACACATTAAATGAAAGTTATGCACGAGGTATATGCGAGTTCATGGCGGTTGTCAAGAATCGACCGGAGATAAAATGTCCATGTTTAAATTGTTGCAATTCGCGTAATGTTAAGGTAGAACAAGTTTGGCATCACTTGTATACCCATGGTTTTATGCCGGGATACAAAATTTGGTTTTTTCATGGAGAAGCTAATTATGATGGTGGTAGTGGTATCAGTGCACCATATGTTGCGGATAGCTTAGGCGAACTTAGAACGGATAGCTTAGGTGAACATAGAACGAATAGCTTAGGCGAACATAGAACGGAAGTAGATTTTGGTGTAGGAACCGCTGAGATGGTTCATGATGCGTTTAGAGAGAATTTGCCATCGATCGTAATAGGGGAGGATAGAGTAGAAGAACCAAATGAAGAAGCTAGAAGATTTTTTGATATGTTAGACGCAGGGAAGCAGCCATTATATCATGGGTGTTGAGACGGACATTCACCTTTATCAACTGCTAGTAGACTGATGACCATTATGACGAACTTCAATTTGGCGGAAGAGTGTGTTGATGCGATAGCAGATTTTGTGAAAGATATTTTGCCTGAAGATAATCAAACACCTGCATCATACTACGAGATAGAGAAACTTGTAGCTGGTCTTGGTATGCCATCTCAGGTGATAGATGTATGCATCGACAACTGTATGCTATATTGGAGAGAAGACGAAGACCGGAGAAGATGTAAATTTTGTCGTAAACCACGGTATCAGGATACTGGTGGCAGAGTTGCAATTCCATATAAACGTATGTGGTACTTACCATTGACAGCGAGGTTAAAGAGGTTATATCAATCTGCGCGAACGGCAGAACAGATGAGATGGCATGCAGAGCATCGTCAAGATGGAGAGATTACACATCCTTCAGATGCAAAAGCGTAGAAACATTTTCAAATGTTGTATCCGAATTTTGCCTACGAGTCAAGAAATGTGTACCTCGGGTTAAGTACGGATGGTTTCAACCCATTTTGGGAATCATGAAATGTGTACAAAGCTATTTCAGCAGTTGGTGCTTTCTTTAGGGATTTATGCACGAGGACACTTACAGTTGAGGGGATCCGCAATTTAGATGCCAATATACCAGTGATCCTTTGCAATCTTGAGAAGATCTTTCCGCCGTCTTTTTTTGATGTTATGGAACATCTTCCCCTACACCTCCCCCGCGAAGCCGAACTAGGTGGTCCCGTTAAATTTTGTTGGATGTATCCTTTTGAGCGGTACATGTTCCATCTAAAGAAGAAGGTCAAAATTTTGGCTCGAGTTGAAGGTTCTATTGTCTCACAGAGTATCAATGAAGAATCATCACAGTTTGCGGAATATTACTTTCCACGGGAAGTTCGTACGAAGAGTAGACGTCCTGCTCGTCATGATGATAGAGGTGAGAGAGTCATGTATGCCGCGCTGGTCCCTGAGTTTTTTTCGCAAGTTGGCCGAGTGATTGGGAGAGGGAAGAAACGCTTCCTATCACTAGATGAGTGGAGTCACTTACATATGTATATCCTAACGAATTATGAGGAGATGGCGGAGTACGAAAGGTAAAAACAGAACTTATTTAAATACATCTTTTTTTTAATACCTAAGTAATATATAGGTTTCATATGTTATATATTGTTGTTTGCTTTCAGGATTTATTGCATCAATACGTCGCTATTATCCGGAAATGACAGAAGATGAACTTGGAGAATCTAAAGAATCTGAGTTTGTAAATTGGCTGCAATATTACGTAAGTTTTCAAAAAACGCTTATATATCTTAAAATTAGTGAATTAATTAATACTTAATAAAATGTTTGTTTATTAATTTGTCTACATTATTATCTCAGGTTTCTGAAGGAATGAAGAATGGAGAAAAGTTTCCGACATGGTTACAAGAGATAGTTTATGGCCCAAGCTTCGAAGCAACTTCATAAAAAGGATATTGCACTAGGGGATTTGCATTTACGATTCATGAAGAAAGGCTGAGGCCAACTGCAGATTACGGTATTTCACCTACATGTGGTGATGTAGTCTACTACGGGATTCTCAAAGAAATATTGCAAGTGCGCTATCCAGGAATGTTGGGTATGAGGTGCATTGTTTTCTTGTGTGAGTGGTATGATCCATCATATCCAGAAGGTGTTCAGGTGAGCCAATTTGGCGTCACTTCGGTAAATTCTTCTAGGAGACTGCAAAAGTATGACCCATTCATCCTAGCATCACAAGCAGACCTGGTTTGATTTTAAAATTTTAAAATACGTGCGTTATAGATAAATAATGATATTGTAATTGCCTAAACTAAATATGTTTGTTTCAGGTATGCTACATTTCTTACCCTAGGGTAACACATCGAGGAGATCCTTGGATTACAGTGACTCTAATTAATCCAAGAGGGAGACTATATGGAGTAGCTGAGCAAGATGCTATGCAACCAACTAGAATTACTCCGATGGATCCAGTTGATCATTCTTCTGCGGTGGACCTTTTTGTTGATTTCACAGAATTTGGTGATAATATAGTACATTCAGAATCAGAAGAAGAAGTTGGAGAATTTGATGAAGACGAAGACACAATTCCTTCGGAAGGATCAGAATCAGACTCAAATTAGTTACATTATATGTTTGTATCTGTTAACATAAACAAGAATTTCAGATTATTAATATTTTTGTATTTTTTTTTAATAATTTGCTTTTGCGTCGGCAATATGTCAGAAATATATATATATTTCCAACGTATTTCCGACAGAAACGGATATATATAATCTTCTCATAAAAAATTCATCTTCTTATCTTGCCAAAACCCGTGTCGATCAACGGATATAGGGTTGTCGATCGACACTGGCTCTTCTGTTTATTTTGGTTATTTTGAATCATCCGTCGGAAATCTGTCGGAAATATATATATATATATATATATTTCCGACAGATTTCCGACGCAATATTCATATCATGCTAACCTTAAAAGGCGACACGTGTTACCCTTACATCTGTCGGCAATCTGTCAGAAATATATCTATTTTTTTGACAGATTTCCGACAGGTTTGGGGATTTGATGTCAAATTCCAGAATTCCGAGAAGACAAAGTCTCGGCATACGATTCTAACAACTAAAGGTAAAAGGTAATTGAGTAAATAACCTTGTGGATGATAGACAGAATATGATTTGCGATTTGCTCATGGTTTAACCAAAAACATTTCATACAGTTACATATACATAAACATAGATATTTACGGAAAAATCCTAAAAAACCAAATGTTTAGAATTTGAAAGTAACAATAATATTATCAAGTATTTTATCTTCTAAATCATGCTTCAACCATGCTATTCCCTCAAAAACGGATCGTTAACAAGCTTTAAACCACAAATCTGTCGGAAATCTGTCGGAAATATATATATATTTCCGACAGATTTCCGCGGATGCTTCAAAATAACCAAAAAAAAAACAGAAGAGCCAGTGTCGATCGACAACCCTATATCCGTCGATCGACATGGGTTTTAACCTTTAAGCTTTAGGGTAAAACGTGTCTTCCTTTAAGCTTCTGTCGATCGAAATCCGTCGATCGACACTGGCTCTTCTGTTTTTTTTTGTTATTTTGAAGCTTCTGTCGGAAATCTGTCGGAAATATATATATATTTTCGACAGATTTCCGACAGATGTGCAAAATTTTACCCGCGAAATGAAAATTACAAACCGACGGATTTCAGACAGATTTTAATCCGTCGGAAGTTCTGGGTTATTAACAGACGCATCGTCTTCTTCTTGTTCTCCACGCGTTGAAATCCTTCTCCGATCGCCTCCTCCGATCGCGATTTGCCTCCGACCGCCGATTTCGCCGCTCCTCCTCGAAGGAATTCGACCCCGAGCCTCTCCACAGCCTCGCCGCTCCTCCTCTCCGTACCCTCGCCGCTCCTCCTCGTCCCAGCCGCAGCCGCGCCTCCTCGCTGCTCCTCCTCGTCGCCGGAGCCTCCTCCTCGCCGGATTTGTTATGGCGGATCTTCCTTCTCATTTGTAAGTTTAGGAATTCATTTTAGAAATTAGGAATTGAGATTTTGTGAATTATGTATTGATTTTGTAAATTAGGGATTGATTTTTTGAATTAGGAATTGAGTATGTGAATTAGGGATTGAAATTTTGTGAATTTGTGAATTTGGAAATTGGAAATTTATGAATTTGTGAATTTGTGAATTTGGAAATTTATGAATTAGGAATTTGGAATTTGGAAATTTATGAATTTGTGAATTTGTGAATTAGGAATTTGGAATTTGTGAATTAGGAATTTGGAAATTTATGAAATTGTTTTTAAAACAATGGTAATTTTATATTTAAATATTTAAACAATTTCGAAATTTTAAGATAATGAATTAATTTTTGAATTTATATCTATATTTTTCAAAATTTTAAATACTTAAATTTAGGAAAATTATATTTTATATATTTTGGAAAAAATTGTTAGCATTTTCTACTAATTTTTAAACAATTTTAAGGATTAATTTAGAATTTTAGAATTTTAATATTTTAGAATTCTAAATTATGTAACAATTACTTAAGAATTTTAGAATTTCTTAATAATTTTACACTTATTTGAAAAAGTTAAGATTTTTTCATAACTTTATAATTTATTAATATAAATGTAGGGATTATAGTGGTTTCGCTGCATCTGGCGGTGGCCAACGTCGTGCTCGTGCGAGTAGACCTTGTTCGAGTACGACGTCTGCACCAACACCGTCGTCTACACCTCTACAGACGCCGGTCACACCACCAGCCACGACAGCACCGTTCCAGCTTAGCGTTGAGGACTTCATGGGTCTTCCTGGACGAGATAGGTTGACTAATCTCCATCCAGACATGCGCGGTACAGACAGATGGTAAGTTTTTTGTTACATTTTTTTTTTTACTAATTTAATTTAATTGTGACTAATGTTATTATATTGTTACATTTTTTTCCCGTAGGTTTTGTGATTCTCGAAGCGGGATTTCGAAGTCCCTCAACAAAATGGAAAACTCTTTGCTCCGCCGTCCGTATACGACGTACACCGCCATGCCACTGGAGGATCAAGAAATGTGGTTTCGCCAATTTGCGGTAAGTCATCTGTTTTCAAAATTTTTACTTTCATTTAAAGTATTATTATTTTTTTTAATTTTTCTTTTTGCAGCAAGAATTTAGGTGGGAACCACACTTGACCGCTATGGTCAGGAGGGAATTCGACTCCAAAGCGGCACGGCACTACTCGAAGAAGCTGTTCGAGTGGAAGGATAAGTGGCAACACGGTCAGGTGCCAAAGGAGATGGTTGAGAAGCCGGACTTGTGGAACGGGTTCGTTGCCTATTGGCAAGACGAGGCTACCAAGGCGAGCTCGACATATCACTCTACCAACCGGAACAGCACGCGCAACGGCAAGGGGAAGGCCACCCACAACCTTGGAGCTACCAGCAAGGTGACAAAGGCTTGGGATATGGTAAGTTTTTATGTACGTCTTGCTTTTTATTAATTTTTTTTTAGTTTTATGCATTTATATTATCAAACAAATATCTAATAACTGCAGGCTAAGGAGTTGGGTCAGGAACCCAACAACTTGGAACTTCTGCTAGCACCACACACCAACAAGGATGGTGTCATCCAAGATCAGCTAGCTCGGGAGATTCAGGAGAGCGTCCGAAGAATGGAAGACGAGTACATTCTGTCTCAGCCATCCCCGGAAGGAACCCCTCCCCTCACCCAAGCCCCGCAGGACATCATCAACCAATTCGTCTTAAAGGTATGTAAAATTTAAAATAGTTTTCAAGTCTTTTTCATTTACAATTTAATTTGTTCCGCAGGTTGCTCCGCAGAGCAAAGGGCGGATTTATGGTCTTCCTGACGATGCAGGATCATCGGGGTCTTCTTGTTACTACAGCAAGACATCCGAGCTGAGAGCCCAGATGCAGCAAAAGGACGTCGAAATAGAAGGTTTGAAGACGACGGTCCAACAGATACAAGATGCACAAGCCGCCCCAGAAGCCGAGCGGGAGAAGGAGAGAGCCGAGCGGGATAAGGAGAGGGAGATGATGCAACGGATGATGGCGTACTTGGGGCGCAACCCGGATTTTCCTCCGGCGCCCACCGATTAGATTTTTATTTTCAACGTTTTTGTAAAACAATATTACTTTTTATTTTAATTTAAATAATTTTAAATTTAAATTTTATATTAAATTAATTATTATTTAAATTATTATCATTTTTAATAATTTCTACGGATCTGTCGGAAATCCGTCGGAAAATGATCCGTCGGACATCTGTCGGAAATACATCTGCCAGAAAGTTGTCGGAAAGTCGTCGGTTTACAAGTAATCGGAACCCGTCGGCATTTTGTCGGAAACAAAACCGACGGTTAACTGACGACTATTCTTCCGATGGAATTCCGACGGGTTGCCGGACTCCGGCAGGCTGTCGGAAATAAGTGTGTCAGAAATCTGTCGGAATTTGTGACGGATTTCCGACAGACTTATTATTTCTGACAAGATAGAACGGACAAAATTATCTGTCGGAAATCTGTCGGAATATGGCTTTTCCGACAGATTTCTGACGGATTTTGCCGTCAGTTTCTCGCTGTTTTCTTGTAGTGCCCTTCGCATATATGTGTGGCATCTCTCGATCCATCCCTCTATCCATCATTTCGATTCTTCAAAGAGTGACCTTAGTCCAGTTGAAGCGTCTCCATCTGATCTCAATCCTTTCCATCTCTTTTCTGTATAGTTCTATAGAGAAAGACCTCAGTCCAGTTATAGATTCATCATCATTCCTCTTGTTAGGATCCAATTCCCCTTGGGTTCCTACATCACCCTCTAAGTAAGTACGGTGTTCAGCATCGTGTGGCTTCTCCTTATCATCCTCAGCCAAGTGGACAAGTCAAGGTTTCGAATCGACAAATCAAAGAGGTTCTTGTGAAGACAGTGGGAGTTACCCAAAGAGATTGGTCTGCAAAGTTGGATAACGCGGTTTGGGCCTACATGACTGCCTTTAAGACACCTTTGATAAAAAAACCATTTCATTTGCTTTATGGGAAAGCATGCCATTTTCCAGTGAAACTTGAGCACAATGCAGCATGGGCAATCAGACAGATGAATTTCGAATTTAAGCCAGTTGTACAAAAGCGTCTGATACAGCTGAATGAACTAGACGAGATACGATATCACGCTTATGATAACTTCAAGTTATACAAGGAGAAGACTAAGGCATATCATGATAAGAAGATCATCTCTAGGAAATTTGAACCAAATGACCAGGTACTCCTATATAACTCTCGGTTACAACTTTTTCCTGAAAAATTACGTTATTCAGTTGTCTTGATGAGTTCAAAAGGCAAGGAGTTCACTGTCAATGGAGAAAGGGTGAAACACTGTTGGGCGAAAGCCGAGATTCCAGCAGGATTCATTGTTCCTCTAGACGATGCTACCGTCGCCTAAGCCCCGACAAAGTCAAGCTAATGACTGAAAATGAGCGCTGAGTGGGAGGCAATCTACTGGTAAGTATAATTATTTAGTTTTATTTTCTTTTGTTTACTTATTTTTAATTTTGGTTTAAGCATTTCAGTTAAAAAAAAACATTTGTGCGATAGACCTGAGGATCGAGCAAATTGAGTTGATCCATAGATGTGTCGATCGACACCCATGTGAGTGTCGATCGACACCATGCGGACAGAACAAGGTAAGTTATCTTTAACAACCCTATTCTTCTGCACATTTTTTCTCAAACCGAAACTTCTCCAAGCTTTTCAAAATCCCTTATCTCTCTCGATTCTTTCCCTAATCAAGTGATTTTTAGGTCTATTTTGTGTGGAATTTCATCTTCTTTCCGTTTCTATAACTCGTTTTCCTCATCTACAAGGCATGTATTCACAATCACCTATTTTCAGTTTCGGCGCGAAGGTTTAAAATTTGATTTCCATCTCTTTTCTCTAGCTTTTATTGTTGAATCCGGCCTAATTAGATTGTTTTAGATGCTATTTGATAACCCAATAGATTGAATTGAGTTATTTCACACTCGTTTCAGAACCTTGAGAATTTGTGATGAAAATTTTGTGGAACTTTGAGTTTAGGTTGATTTAGATCGAAATTGATAATGTTGGTGTTTTAATTGCTAAGAATGACCAAATTTCTGATTGACGAGATTGTTGAAAGAATTGAACAATTTTGCAAGGTGTCGATCGACACTCTTGGTAGTGTCGATCGACACCACCTGTGCAGATTACAATTCCTTTGCTAATTTCGGATTTTTGTGGTTGTTTGCCTTGTGTTTTGATTTGCAGATGTCACAGCAGAAGCGACAACGCCGTGAGGGCAAGGAACATGAAAAAGATAGGAACTAAATCAACAAGAGATAGAATGATGGAATAATGTACCCACAAAGATACTTACTAATAAGGCTTTTAAGACTAGGGAGATTGGTGATACTTGGGATGATTACAATTCATTGTACTACAATGAATGGAAGAATGTGACGCTCGGACAGACGAGAATTTCAGATGTTGAAGCTATGAGGGCTCTTGGTATTCATGATGAGGTTTTGTGATTGTTGGCAAATGCAGGTTTGGATACTATCGCATACAAGCATTATCCTTTGTATCCTAATTTCGTGAGGTAGTTCTTTGCATCGATGCACATTTATTATACAGAGCCAGATGGAGATGAGGATATACTTCTAGCTCGAAGAGGTATCTTGAGTTTTATTATTTGTGGTGAGAGATACCGAGTTTCTTTTTATGATATATGCGAGATCTTTGGGTTTCAGCAGCCAGATTACCAACTTCACAACTTCCGACAGAGTTCCCTGGGCAGTGAGATTTTTGGGCTTATTTTGGTACGAGTGTCTACGATAGCAAGAGTTCTACTCAGACTGATATTCGCCATCTGGGTCTGCAATACTTGGTTCATATATTCACTTCTACATTGTTGTGTCGCAACGAGCAGAACAAGATACGACAGTCTGAGCTTGTTTTACTGTACTTTGCCCTTTGGAGGGACATTGTAGTAGAGCTTGAGTTCTTCACTAGTGTTAATATGGGAGGAGTCTTCGCACATCATTTGGAGTCTTTGTAGCGCACACCATTCACCTTGACTCGGGGCAGCAAGACTGTCACAATTGGTAGTCTTTTGACTCTGATTTTTAGGTTCTGTGGTATTGAATTTACAGGTTTTTCTAGGCGCGATCAGCCTTGTACCATGGATATGGATTATCTCAGGAAGGCTACATGGCTAAAGTCGGATCGTATGTGGGTTCTCCATGATGCTTCTAGAATCCAGCACTCCCGTTCCAGCATTGGCTTTTAGCGCGACTAACCCGTCTGTGCTTTCCTTTGAGTCTGATCCGACATTACTTCGAGGAGCTAATGAGAGTCGCATGAAACCAACGCGTTCTACTTGATCTGTGAGTTCTTCTAGAGCTCCTGAGCCTCTTCCTGGATTTCAACCAGACCCTTAGTTCCCGATGAACATGGAGAAGTTTCAGCGTTCTATTTATCAGAGTCTTCAAGCTTTCTAGCAGCGGATGACTAGCGGTTGTATCCGCCCCCGTTCACCACCTCTTGCTGCTACTTCTTCGCCATCAGAAGAAGAGGAAGACAAGTTCTTTCGTTATCTTTATTTTTATCCCGGTCTTATGTTTTTTTTCTTTTCTCTTTCATTTTATTTTTATTTTGAGTAAGCTTTTGTTATTTTGAGTCGGTTTGTTTTTGTTTCAATATGTTGTTGAACTTATAAGATTATGTTATGCAGTTGCGTTTAATCGTGTTTTCTTTGAGTGTTTAACAGTGCTAACTTTGAGAGACAAACTTCACTATGACAAGCATCGTTGACACTCTCTAGAAACCGAATTGTGGTGAAATTTTCGAAACTTCAGAACTGGTGTCGATCGACACCCTCGACAGGTTACACATTCTCGTTTGCTTTTCAATATTTTCCGTTTGTTTTACTTTCTTTTACCAATTTTAGGCTTAATAACATTGGGGATATTGTTGTTTACGGTAGTCGCTAACTATTGTGTTCTGTTTTGAGTTTTTATTGAGTCAGTCCAGTTTTTGGTTTTTATTCGGGTCAAAGCTCCCTTAATAGCTTGCTTTAAAACACTCAAAGTACCATTACTGTAACACCCCCAATCATCGGTCAACGACCGTTGACCGAAGACACCACGTACTGCTCCGAAAACGGTAAATCTTAAGTCTCAAAAATGAATCAAGAGGCTCGGGACCAACTATCCGCGGAATAGTTTACCGGGATCAGATGTCATAACGTCTGATCTTCCCACTATGGCTTTTCCCGTCTACTGGTCACCTGCAACACAAATGGTGGGATGAGTAATCCAAGATTACTTAGTGAATATGGCTCCCACTAACAGGCGATAAACATTCCCAACCCAAACCCAAAATTAAAATCAACAATCAACAAGCATTCCTTCAAGACATAACAATCAACCATGTAATCAGACAAAATGATTACCCGTAGACACAACCTAGTCTACATCCAATGCAATTCATTTTAAATCCATTAAGGCTTTGCGAATCCAACACATGTTTCCGGAACGGGATGTAAGACACAAAGTCAAACAATTTCTCGAGTTGAAGTCCCTTCTAACCTTGAATACATCATCATGTATCATGACTCATGGAAGCGACCCAGACCTGTCATGGCGTGATAGAATGCCACACGTCTTTTTTCGGGAACGAAGGACCACTACATCATGATAGCACACATGATGCAATCCAATTCAACAGGTTATTATCATGCATGACTCTACATGAAACATGCTAATAACCATGCAACACACAATAACTAGTTATTACCATGCAGGACTCTAACCTGAAACATGGTAAGAACCAGTCAATAACAACACAGTCTCACCCTTAGCCAAGTCACACCAGAATTTGGGCTTTGAGACTAACAATACTTACCACGAAGTATTTACCATGATACCATAACCAAACATAAACAAATACTATTACAAATATTTATAACAATCAACACACAATATCAAGTATTCAATATAATGCAAACACCAAGCAATATAATTCCAATGAATACTAGTACCCTAACAATTCAATGATGCAATCCAACCATATGCTTATACTTAGCCAATTCTAAACAATTTACTAAGAACCTCAATTTCACAATAAAGCATATAAGCAATCATGTGTACTCGACTCATCAGCACACAACAAGCATAACCACACTCACCTTAGGTCCTTTGATTCCTAGGCCGCCATAACTCTAATTTACCCACGAATTTCCCCTTAACTCGAACAACCGATGATCTGCTCGCTAACTCTCGGAAATACTCGATCCCGGGACTTAGGATCATGGGTTAAAACTAAGGAAAATTTATGGGAATTTTTGACAGAGATTTCCCTAAGGATTCTCGGACAAAAGGAAATTTTCTAGGGATTTTTGGACAGAGATTTCCCTAAGGGTTTATGGACAAAAGGGACGGAACAAAGGATTCTTGGGACGAGGCCGAAACTAAGGGACTTTGGACAAGGATGGAAAAAAGATGATCAAGGGAAGGGGCCATATATACATAGGCTCGGTGGTACGTACGGTAGGCAGTGCTCGGACGGCCACATCTCCGTGTCCTAGGCTTGCCAAATCGCCTAGCGTTGTCGCGTAAGGACATCCACCGAATCCACCTACCAACGATGTGGCGCGTTGTGAGATACTCACTTTACCTACCTGATGATGTGGCGCAACGTGAGCCACACACGCCACCAACCCGATGATGTGGCACTTTCCTAGCCGCTCATGCCAACTACCCGCACATGGCTCAATGGTAGCCACTCGTTAGTCTCGGATGCGGATCGTTGTGTCCCCGGGTCGGTCTCGGCGTTCTTGATCCGCAGTATGTGCTTTCGTCCCGCGGTACGTGCTATTGTCCTGCGGAACGTACCGAACTGTTCTGCAACCATTCTCTTCATCCCAAACTCATTTTTCCTCGATCATTCCTAGAATTTCTTTGAACATAACCTTTCTAAATTCTTATTTTAACTTTCCCGAGTTGAAACTCCACGAAACCGCAACTTAGAAAAATTGTGACCGCTCCGGCCTATGGTACTAACCGGGTCATAACAATTACCATTGCAAGTTGGTTGGTTTTATTAGGTGGGTAACTGGTAGTTGATCGGTCTAACGGATCGAGTTCAGATTTCTGGAGAACGCCATAAGTAAGTTGCTAACTCCGCCCTTAATGAATTAATTTCTTGTCTTGGGGCTTAGTAATCACGAGAATAAATTCCTCTTTCAGCACTAGCAAAGTGAGGATAGCTCCCCTTGGTTTTCCCTTAACAGAGTTAAATAAAAAAAAAATATGTTGACAACAAAGTCTTAGATAAAAAAAATGTAAAGATACTCGTGACCAAGTCTTCTCACAAGATAGAACAATAGCGTGGCCTCGTGACCCTATCTTCTCACAAGAAACAACTGTAATGAGCGATATTCTAAGACTACATAGTGATGAGTTGAATCCTATGAAACCATGCAAATAAACAAAATAAACTAAGGAAAAGAAAAAGGGGGCAGTGCAGATAAGTGTTTAAGTAAGGGAAAGAATCTATAAAGTCATGCGATCGATATTCCCTCGATGAGACCGCTCCTAAATAAACGAAAGGGAGTTTGCAATTAAAAGTCTGAGTTTCTCTAAGGAGTTTGGAATTAATCTGGAGGATTGTTAAGCTTCTAGGGACACATCAAAGTATTACCGGATTGACTTTGTAGGTATGAGGATCCAAAAGTAGTGATTACATCTGTTTTGCATAGGGACAAGCAAAAAACTAAGTCTGTGGGAGTTAATATATAATGGTTTTTAGCTGTTTTTAGCCATGATATAAGTCAATTTTTAATGTCTTTTCGGTGTTTTCGTATTGTTTTAGAGTCTTTGCTGGTTTTAAGGTTTTTGGAGCATGAGTTGTGGTTTTGGAGCATTTTGGCGCAAAAAGGAATGAACAGTCAAAGAATTGAAGTCGGATTGGAAATTCAGCCTTGGTGTCGATCGACACCATCTCTGGGTGTCGATCGACACCCGATCGTGACGAGCAAAAAAAATAAGTTTGAAGATTTTCGTTTTTGCGCGAGAAGTTCCAATGTTTACAATTATGTTCCAGTCGTGTTTAGACCTTATATGTACGTTTTCTAAGCCATTGTTTAAGTGTATGCTTTATTCTATTGAGACCTAGAGAGAGATTTGATCCAGAGGTTTTAGGGAGACAAGTTTAGACTTTTTCCAGAGAATTCTTCAAACCCTTTTGTATCTCTTACACTTATCTCTTTAATGCAGTGTTATTCAATTATTATGTTTGTTTCAATCATCATGACTGAGTAATCTACTAGTTAGGTTTAGGGTTATTCAAAGGCTGATGATAAATTGTTAAGAATTATATTACTGTTGGGATCAATCAATTTGTGTTCTTCACCTTGATAGTTTTAGAATTGGCAAATAAATTTGATTCTCTAGGATTTAATCATGGATAGCTTTTGCAACAAAAGTTGATTAGTTTTACAATTACTTTTCGAGTTCTAGAACGGTACTTAATAAATATCCCAACAGTAAATTAGTGCTTCGATTTTGAGTCATGCCTGCGAATTACCCGATGCCTAGCGTTGCGTCTCATTGAATTTAAAGAACCATAATCATCATCTGCTTGTTTTATTTTAATTGTTTTTCATTAATCATATTTCATTTAGCTTAATTTGAATTTGGAGTTTATTGTGTGATTTCATTCATTGTGGATTCGATCCCTAAGTAATACATCGACCTCTTAATTTGAGAGAATAGCTCAGAGTTGAATTTGAGCATATCAAATTTTTGCGCCGTTGCCGGGGAATTGAAATTACCATTATATTTCAACTAGTAGAATTTTGTCTGTTTTTTTTTTTTAATTACTAACCAGCTTTTGTTTTGTTTTTCAGGTGTATGCCTAATCGTGTTGTTAGAAGCAATAAAAACAAAGAGTTAGTTGGATTCGAGCTTGATACATTAGTACTTTTAGAACGCACTAACAAGTTATCACTCTGCTCAATTATAGATGTTCGAGGAGCTTATGCTTCTTCTTTTTTTATGAATTTTGAATTTTAGAAGTTGCATCCTCTAAAATCTTAGCACAAAGAAGGTTAGAAGCGGAGACTGTCTCTCATCTACCTCCATTACACTGAATTTTTATAGATCTTGTGAATAATATTTCACAGACCCGTAACTCAATCCACATGATTCATGTTTACCATATTTTTGTTGCCAAGTCTCAAACATATGAGATACAACTCCATGTTTCGTTACTCTGGAGCGGCATGTCACCTCCAATTTTTTTTTTTTTTTTTTGATAAGATTGTAGGTTAGTTCCTCCTTTATTACCTTCCTAAAAGAAGTTGTATGATTTACCTCCCATTTCTTGAGACATGTTTGATCACTTCCTTGTACTTTCTTATGCTATTTATATACAAATATCTCTTCTCCAATGTGTAAGTGTAACCCCTTTCTTTTTATTCTTACGTTTTAGGCTCATTCTACACATTCATCTCCAAGTCATTCACTGTCATTCAACATCAGAGTCTCCACTTTGAATCTTCTTCTTGCATATACGTAAGCCTTCCACATCCTATTCCAAATCATAACTCTAAAGCTACAAACTTCCCTTTATATGGAACTTGTATTATGTACCAATCAAACTAAAAAATCAAGTGACAATAATGAAGTCAAAAATGGGCTTCAATGACAATTATTAACACATATTTTAAAGCTTTTCAACTGATAAGAAATATTAACAACATTAGCCCGTCGTAAATTGTAGACCATATTGGGACCGATATTGGACGAAATAGCAACAGATTAAGTCCCGTCGAAAATCGATTGGAATTTTTCGACAAAACAAATCTTTGGTGAACATACGGTCAGAAATTCGCCGGAAATCGATTTTGTAGGGAATTCGTAGGAAAAAATATAACCGATTGAATATTTGAAATTCCGTCGAAAATCCGTCCAAAATTAGTTGGAAAAATTGTTGGAAATGTTTTAAAAATCAGATCAGACATTTTTTCACAAAACAAGTAAAAAAAAAAGTAGTGAAAATGGAACCTTTTAAAATGGAACCTTCACATGATCCCACGACAGGTCTACTTATAAATGAGTTTTACAATAATTTTTGGGTCTTACTCTAAACCAACCGAGAACCATTGAAGAAGGTAGAATGACATGTCCTTGTTTTAAATTTTGGAATCGTAGAACGAAAATTGTGCATAAAGTCAATGATCACTTATATACAAATGGACTTATGATGGGGTATAAGATATGGTGTACTCATTGGGAAGATGATTCAATGATGGATTATGGTAGTACTAGTGCGAATAGGTTACAGGACCCAAGAACAGAATTAGGTATGGAGTAGATGGTTAATGAAGCGTTTCGAGAGAATATATCGTTGATCTTTGAGGATGGACATAGAGTAGAGGAACTAAATTTAGATGATCGATGGTACTTTGATATGGTAGATGCATCTAATGATCTGTTATATGCTGGAGGAGGGGGGATAGCTGATTATGTGAAAGATATTCAGCCTAATCTTCATCCAGGTTGTGACACCCCGGTTTAAGAGCATATATGGTATATGGGGTATATGCGGAGAGGCTTAAAGGTATCCTACTGGGAAGTCATTTCCAGTACCGTGTGAGTAAGGCTAAAACACGAGGAAAGATCGCATGGTGATTTGCAGGATCAGTAAACATGACTTTAGAGCCTCCAGGACTAACGCACCAACGGTCGAACATGGTGGGCCCACGGGCCTGTGAGTGGACGGGAGCCCATGGGAGGGGCGGTCAGGGCGTTACAAGTGGTATCAGAGCGAACCCTGATATATGTGAAGAGTCAGATTATCGGGGTAATGATCTTGTTATGCGCAACGAGGATGTTGCGATCTGTTAGTGGGGGTGACTGTGACACCCCGGTTTCAGAGCATATATGGTATATACGGTATATGCAGAGAGGCTTAAAGGAATTGATTTGGCTACCTATATCACCAAAGTGCACTTATCTTTTCGATCACAGGTCTTGAGAGAACTCCAGAGTTAAGCGTGCTTGAGCTGGAATAGTTTCAAGATGGGTGACCTAATAGGAAATCATTTCCAATCCCGTGTGAATGAGGTCAAAACACGAAGAAATATCGCGTGGTGATTTGCAGGGTCAGTAAACATGACTTTAGAGCCTCCCGGAATCCACGCATCAACCGTCGGACTTGGTGGACCCATGGTCCTGTGAGTGGACGGGGGCCCATGAGAGGGGCAGTTGGGGCGTTACACGGGTTCATACTATGAGATATAAAAACTTATAGATGGGCTTGACCTGTCATTTGAAATGATCAATCAGTGCATGAACAATTGTATGATATACTGAATAGAGCATGCAGACTACTTCACAAGTCGTTTTTGTTACCAACAATTATTTCAAGACACAAGAGGAAGAGTTCAAGTCTTGTATAAGAGGATGTGGTATTTTGACATATCATGATTTTTACAGGTTTCAACCATGATATCTTTGGTTTTATCCAGTCTTTTTAGTGTTATTAGAGATCTTTTGAGTCTTTACAGTTTATTGTACGAGCTAGAGTTTTTTTAGAGCTTTATGAAGCATTTTGGAGTTAAAGTATAGCGCCCACGAACTAGATTGTAGAATTTGGTGTCGTGTCGAACGACACTGGCTGTGTCGATGGACACGACTTATGGTGGTGTGTCGATTGTCATTGGGGTTGTATCTCTCGGCACGACCATTTTGGGGCAGAACTGGATTAAGTGTTAATCACGATTTCTGGGTTCGGTTTAAGGGTGTTAACCCTAGGTTAGTATTTAAACATGTAGGTCTTGTTCTTGGCCGTGTTTTAGAGAGGAAAAGTCAAAGTTTAGAGAATTAAGAGAGATTTGAGAGAACCCTTGGTGCCCTAAAATCTAATTTTGAGTCTCCTTTCAAACTAAAGATGATTGAATAACTCTATAGCACATCAAATAGTATAAATAATTTAATTTCAACCTCAAATACATTTTATTTATTTTTTTGGTAATATTGCGAAAATTCTAAGGTTAACCCCTATGAGTTTTTATAATTTTGAAAAAGTTGTAAATTTATGCTAAGAGTTTAATAAAAACTTATTTTGAGTCTCCTTTCAAACTAAAGATGGTTGCATCACTCTATACCAAATCAAATAGTATAAATAATTTAATTTCAACCTCAAATACATTTTATTCATTTTTTGGTAATTTTGCAAAAATTCAAAGGTTAACCCCTTTGAGTATTTATAATTTTTAAAAAGTTTTAAAGTTAAGCTATGAAACTAGTAAACTTCTTTAGAGTCTCCTATCAAAATAAAGAAGGTTGAATCACTTTATACCACATCAAATAGTAGAAAAAAAATTAATTTCAACCTTAAATACATTTTATTCATTTTTCGATAATTTCGTAAAAACTTTAAGGTAAACCCCTTTGAGTTTTTATAATTTTGAAAAAAATTTAAATTTATGCTATGATTTTAGTAAACTTCTTTAGAGTCTCCTATCAAAATTAAGAAGATTGAATCACTCTATACCATAGGGGTGGACGTTCGGTTATTCGGTTCGATTTTGGTTCGGTTTTTTGGTTTTTTCGGTTTTTTGGTTCTAGCTAAAATGAGTCCATATAGAACCATATGAGTTATAGGTCGGTTTCACTTCGGTTTCGGTTCAGTTTGGTTTCATATTTAGAGATCTAAATTGCTTCGGTTTCGGTTATTAATAAAATAACAAATCAAAACCTAAACAAATCAACCTTAGATACATTTTATTCATTTTTCGATAATTTCGCAAAAACTCAAAGGTTAACATTCACTAAACTCGATCTTAACAAGTGGGAATAAAATTTTCGACCAAAAAAAAAAAAAACAAGTGGGAATAAAATAAGAAATGTCATGAAAATTACTATAGAATCAATTATTCATGCATGCATGACATGAATAAATACGTTTACGACTTAATTTAATTGTTTTATAAGATATTGGAGAATCGGAGATTTATTCCTTAACAAATTAATCAGTAGAATTCGCTTTTTTCTCAAGCCATTTGAGAGAATATTTCACAAAGTTATATTTCTATTGACAAGCTTTAGAATTCAATATTTTATAATTTGTACTACATATATACACAATATATACAGGTGCACAACTAATGCTATATATGTGTTATCCATGACTTTCCACCAAATAAACAATGAAAAATATTATACATAATTTTGTTCTTAATGAACATATATTTTTATTCTTACCTAAGTTATGGTACGTGGTTTGAAAAATGAAATTATCATTCTTTAGTAACCTTAAACCGTTTAAAACCACTGATGACGAGTAAGCTTCACCTCTTTTTTTCTTGGTTTAAAGTTTCACCTTTTGGTTTAGGAGTTGGCGATACTTCAAAACTGATCTGATGTGTAAGTCATACTTTGTAATATATTTGTAAAACTACTTTTATAATATATAAATGCGTTGAAGGTCATCATGCATCGTTTGTTAATTAATTATATAACTAAAGACGTACATAATTTGTTTATCCTTTGCAAGTTTGTGGTCCGATCCCACCATCGGCCGACACTTGTCCTCGATTTAATAATACATAATATGGCTGTAATATTTAACAACCTGACTTAGGTTTTTCGGGAAAACAAATAAAATAAACTAATACCCAAATATCATACTTCTAGTTCTAGAACATCATGCTCTCCAAGATCATGTCAATACCCAAAAATCTATCTTCACACTATTTTTTAAATACATAATTAATGCACCTAATAACACACAAAAGTGGAGATGTTTTGTTTATAAATATTTTCATCTCAATTGTAATAAAAACAATATAGTATATGATTTTTTTCAATGATATATGTCGTGATCTTACTAAAGACAAATTCCGAATCTGACATGAGCATGAATCGAAACTCAAATCATATGAGATATAAAAAAAATATATATATATATTGAAACTAAGAGCAATAAAGCACGAAAGTAGTTATAAAGGATCGTTATCTATAAATTCACATGAAGAACACTAAGAGAAGAGTCACAACTCTTTTTCTAACTCTAAGAGAGAGGAGTGGCAAATTAATTTCATTTTATGATTTTAAAAGAAGTAACAAACTACCTATTTATAGGCTCTTCAATTTGGCAAGCAGACTACTAATAAACCTACTAATTATAGACCACAAGACGTGCTCTTATATGGTCCACAATTTCGACATTATTGCTTATTAAATTCACTCTTAGTACTTAATTATTTGGATTTTTGTTAGATGGGCACTACTAATTAGAGAGACTTATTAAAACGCTTAACCATAAAGAGTTTATAAGGAGAAATGAAGTAGTAGAAAATCAATTATAAAGAGAAATCAGCTTGACCTGCCACATTGTCTCCCCAATGATACTTAGTGACCTAGACCTCTGTCATTGGTTGTAAGACACCTCATCACCATCTATGACCAAACATAAATACTCCTTAGCTCGCTAGTCTACTTATATAAATAAAACTAATTTGACTACACAAATCTCTGTCAAACCGAATATTTTCAGATTTCTTCACATAAACATTATGTTAAAACCTCTCCTTTTTCTTACCTTTTCTTTCTTGTATTCCATATAATTTAGCGAATTACATAATTCCGTCTCAAAAATATCAATTTCAATTATTTCATACTATAAATACTTCCAAAAAGACACAAATTTTCCTTTGATTTATAAGATTTGATGGAGGGGAACTACCATTCGTTCCAAAATCCGACCCCTCGATTCCAAAACTATAACTTTGCGAGTAGCTCAGGCCAGCATCAACATCAACACCATGGCTTTTTGGTGGAGTATCGACAAGAAGAAGAAAACATGATGATCAAAGAACAAGATAGGCTACTTCCTATAGCAAACGTGGGGAGGATCATGAAGAACATTCTCCCACCAAACGCAAAGGTCTCTAAAGAAGCAAAAGAGACTATGCAAGAATGTGTCTCCGAGTTCATCAGCTTCGTAACTGGAGAAGCATCCGATAAATGCCACAAGGAGAAGAGAAAGACCGTTAATGGAGATGATATTTGTTGGGCTATGGCAAATCTAGGGTTTGATGATTACGCGGAGCAGCTCAAGAAGTACTTACATCGTTACCGACTTATCGAAGGGGAGAGAGCTAATCACCACGGCAAAGGAGGATCTAAATCCTCGCCGGATAATTAATTTGTTCCCCTTTATCCGATCTTGTTTAATTCTCCAACCAGCTCTTCTATCATTTCATATATATATGGTGATATTATTTAGTATCATATATTGTTCTACATATTTAAATAAACGTATGTGATTACTGAAGATGTATGTGGTTTGAAGGAGTGGAGAAATGTGTTTGGGGTTTCATTAGAGAGAGTTTCGGAACCTTTAGAGCACTAAAATCGATTGTGAAGTTGATTTCTCCTTGTGTGTGGGTTGGGTCAGTGAAGTTTTGGTAGTTTTATGGCTGTGTTCTTCGTGATTTTCTCTGTTCAATCTGTTTCCTTCGTTTCTAGCTTAAGGTGAGTGCACGACCATGGCTTCTAAGCGAATCGGTTTGATTTGATGCGTTTATGTGTTAGTTTTATGTGAAATTATGAATTTTGTATTATTGTGTATCTGGTTTGATCGTATTGTATTTTGTTGTTGCCGGAAAGTGACTCGAGTTCATCGGATTCAAGCCATAAGACGAACGGCTCATTTTCGACGAACGGTGAGGTCGTGTCGATCAACATAGCTGGTGTCGATTAACATGAACAGTTTGAGCTGTGTCAATTGACACGAACAGTTTAAGCTGTGTTGATTGACACTTGGTGTGTCGCCCGACACGAGCATCTGAATGATTAAATAACTTGTTAATTTTAAATGCTTCGTGTTATGTGTTTGTGTGTTGTTGGTATTAAATCAATTCGCTAGCCTGAGTGATACGTCATAGATGGTACGACCGTCTCACTGAGTATTTGTGATAATACTAACCCAACTCATTTTTCTATGTGTTGCAGGTAAAGGAAAACGTGATCGCGGAATCATGGCATAGGAATAGGATGGCACCCAACTCATTTTCCATGTGTTGCAGGTAAAGGAAAAGCGTAATCGCGGAATCATGGCATAGGAAGAGGATGGTTAGGAATATTTGTTTTGTGTTTTATTTTCTAGTAGAACCTATTTGTTAGGTTGCTAGAGTTACTTGGTTGGTTATTGAATTTCTCGAATTGATTTGTTAGTTTATTGAGTTAAATGTTAGTTTATTAGTTAATGAAATTATTTTATGAGAACTTCCGCACTGGTAATTGTTAAGTTACCCGTTGAGAGTTTAGTATTTATGGGGTTACCTGTTTAATTATTTTTTTTTAACAAAAAGGTTTGGTTGTTTCATTTTGGTATTAGAGCCATTATGGTTTTAAGACAGTAAGTTGAATGTCTGAGACTATGTGTTTAAATTGATTATTGGGTAGTTAGTCAATTTATTAGTCTTAGATCATCCTCTTCGAGCTTTTAAAGAGATTACACGGTAAGTATTTGTGATTTTTTATGACTTATTTTTTGTAGTCATGGTATCTTTGTCTGTATTTTTTGGGAAATGCAGAGTAATGGATACTGGAGCTAGACGTCTTGATAGGGGTAGAGGCCGTGGTAGGGGCCATGGTCGTAGCCAGGGGTGCATGTTTGAGTCATCTGATAGAGTGGATACGAGTACTGTGTAGAGTCCTTCACAGGTGACAAATTCACAAGTGAGACCAGTTTGAGTGCAAATGCGATTGCTGGTGGTACCGGAAGGGGTGCCGAGGTAGCTGGTGGTGCAGTGGGCCCAAGTGTGGGTGCTAGTGCCGCTCAGGGCCGAGAAGATCGTCTCGTGGGTTTGTTGACACAATTGCTGGAGCGGTTACCAGTAGTGGCTCCGGTGCAGGCTCTAATAGAGTTTCCAGTGGTAGAGGTGCAACCGAGGGATGTGGTGGCAAAGAAGAATCTGACTTATCAGGTCTTGATGAGGCAGATCCAATTCTCGAGTGCAGTGTTTTCCACAGGAGAAGTTGAACCTGAAGGAGCCGATGAGTAGTGATTAGGGAGGACCGTGTTTTTGCACGAGCAGAGGTTTTGTAGAGTATCCAGCGGCAACAGTGATTGTTTCGCCAGTGGTTGCTCCAATTGTTCAGCCGAGGAGGCAGCTGCGGCATGTGGTTCCTAGCCAAGGCACCAAGCCTGCCCAAGGGCAGAAGAGGAAGTAGGAGGACACTTTCAAGTCGAGATTGCATTTTCGTGGTTGCTTCGGGTATGGGAGCATGGAGCACCGTGTGGTGAGGTGTCATGTGAGAGCAGAGTCTCAGGAGGCTCGAGTTTGTTTCCACTGTAGGGAATAAGGGCATATTAAGCCCAAGTGTCCCAAGTTTCCGCGGTAAGTAGTAGCAGCGATGCAGCCAGTAGCACAGGCAGCTGCATCGATCGAGAAGGATTTGAGAGAGCAGATTGAGGATTGAGCTGTGTTTCTTTTTGTTTTCTAGTTTCAGAATTTTAGCTTTGGCCATGATGTTTTGGGGTTTTATATTTTCGTTTAGTGTTGAAACGATTAAGGCATTTTGGAATTTATAAGATCAGTTTTTTTTCTTACATCTTTGGCTTGTGGTGTCTTGGAGATTAGTCCGGTGGAGGTGTATTATGTCATTCCAAGGACTGGTGCATTACAGAGTTCATCTAGATTGTTATACGACCGAGTACTCCACCGTGGGGAGCGCCAGTGTTGTTTGTGAAGAAGAAGGATGGGAGTTTCTGGTTATATATTGATTACGAGGGACTTAACCAAGTCACTATGAAGAACAAGCACCCTCTGCCGAGGATTGTTGAGTTGTTGGATCTCTTGAGGGGTGCTACATAGTTCTCCAAGATAGACTTGGTGTTGGGATACCAACAGAGTTCAATTGTGGAGGTAGACGTTCATAGGACGGCCTCTAGAACGAAGTAAGGTCACATTGAGTTTGTAGTGATGCCGTTTGGTTAGACGAATGCACCAGCAGCGTTCATGAGTTTGATGAACGGTGTGTTCCAGGAGTATCTGGATGTTTGTGTGATCATTTTCATCGATGATATTTTGGGGTATTCGAAGAGTCATGAGGAGTATGAAGTGCATCTAAGGTTGGTTTTGGAGAAGCTTCGTAAGCACAAGTTATTGGCCAAGTTATGTTAGTGTAGATTCTGGCAGCGAGAGACGGGATTTCTTGGACATATTGTGTCTACCGAGGGAAGGTCGGTGGATCCTGCGAAGATAGAGGCAATCAGAGATTGGCCTAGACCGAGTAGTGCCACTGAGATTAGGAGTTTTCTCGGGTTGGCAGGATTGTAGTAGATTCGTTAAGGGATTCACGAGTATTGTGAAGTCTAGGACAAAGCTGACAAGGAAAGATGTCCCTTAGTCTTATCTCGGAAGTGAGAGGCTTAGGCGTGGGGTAGAATTGTTGGCAGATTATGAACTGGGCATTGTATACCATCTGGTAAAAGGCTAACCTGATGACAAATGCTCTGGGTCGTCAGAGAGTTGATTCAGCTCAGGAGCATAATTACAAGGCATTAATGAGCAGGATTATCACGTTGTGGTTACGTGCTATTTCATAGGAGTCTTTTGGGTTAGAGGCAATTGATCAAGTTGATCTTGCGAGTAGGAGTAGAGTGGCTCAAGAGAGTGATTGGAGTTTAATAGAGGCATCGATGGCAGTTGGTCCAAAATATCAAGTCTCTTCGAATGGGACGATTCGGGTGCGTAGGGGTGTGTGTGTGTGCCTATGGATGGGTAAACTGAGGTTTCAAGAGTCGGTTTGGACCACTTGAGGCAGATCTAATCGCTGATTTCTATAAGCATTTAGAATTTAATGCTCTAGAGGCGAGGTGTCCCCGAATAACTCATCTTTGGCGTAGTGTTCTCCTGTATACTTATTTGGGATAGTGTTCCCAGTATAAGTATTTGGAGACGGTGGTTCTCAGTACTACTTATTTGGGATAGTGGTCCCAGTATAAATAGTGAGAGATAGTGTTCTCTCTAGGGAACAATGGTTCCCTGGATATCCAAAGCTCAAAGGATTTGTTCATGAGACTCTGAGGGGTATGTTGCACCGATCGCGCAGAGGATGTGTTTCTGCGAGCAAGAGGGTGTAGTGATGAGTTAAGAGTAATAAATGTTTGTAACGTGCATATAAACATAGGATTAATGATGAGCTTTGAATGTCATGAGTGGATCTTGAGGAGGGTTAGTTGCGTTGGTTAGGTTTTCAGTTGGAGTGGAGATAATATGTCGGAGTATGGAAATGGCAGGTTAGTATCACGGGAGGTAGTTCCAGTCATCAGGTGCTTGTACACGTAGGAATTGATTACTCTAAAGGAAGTGTTTTTCCTATATACCAGAGCTTGAGGGAGACATTTTAAGAGTGGAGTGGCACCAACATCGTTAGCTTGAGGGGGACGTCCTAAGAGTTTGATGATCTCGGGATGAGTATGAGTAATCAATGTATGATCGTGGCATAAATATGCGACTGGATATAGACCTCAAGGATTGGGTGTGTGATCCCGAGTGATACCGGTTAGTGGGTCGTAGCGTGCATTGCGTGTCAGCTAGTAAATTCTAAGCATCAGTTTTCGAGTGGGTTATTGCAAAGGTTGCCCATTTCAGAGTGGAAGTGAAATATGATTCGAGAGATTTCGAGGTGAAATTATCTAACTCGTGGACGTTTGATGCTATATGGGTGATGATGTATCGTCTAATTAAGTTGGCATAGTTCTGGTCATTGAGAAGGCCGTTGGAGCAGCGGCTTTGGCTAAGAAGTTTGTGAGGGGAATTGTGAAGTTGCATGGAGTGCCAGCCAGTAGTGTGTCGGACAAGGATTTCAAGTTCACGGTTGAGTTTGTGGAGAGCATTTTAGGCTGAGATGGGCACTAGGGTGCATATGAGTACAATCTAACATCTTCAGACGGATGGGCAGTCAGAGAAATCGATTCAGACTTTGGAGAGGACTTATTGAGGATGTGTGTTCTGGATTGGGGTGGTCACCAGGAGGATCGCTTGTGCCTGGCGGAGTTTGCTTGTATTAGCAGTTTCCAGGTGAGTATCGGAATGGCTCCATATGAAGCTTTGTATGGGAGGCCAAGTAGGACACCTCTATACTGGACCCAAGTGAGGGAGGGGAGCATTTTAGTGCGGGTTGTTCTTAAAAAAATGACAAATAAGCAGTTACTAAACCCTATATTTTAGGAAACACTCTCACAATAACTCAACTAGTCAATAGACAACCCACGTAAATATATACTCCCTATACTCCCTCCGTTTCATTATATAAGATTTTTAAGAGAATTTTTTTAGTTTCATTTTATAAGATGTTTTACTAGTTTCTATGCAGATTTTAATGTGATTTGATACTTTTGTCTTTCTAAATTCTGTAGTCTTATATATGATTGGCTGAGTTATAATTTTAATCAATAATTAAATGAAATTTTGTTTGTATTTATTGTTTTATTAATTCTCGCGAAATAAATTAAAAAATCTTATATAATGAAACGGAGGGAGTATATTCTAATATTACATATTGTAACTTATCTATGGACTCATCAATACCCATCCCACCAACAAAAACCTTGTCTTGCTCCTTGATGCATTTCCACGTCCGTTGGCATTACTGTCTTCATTAACCTTCCTTAAATTTACTACTTAAAAAAACCTTGGGTCTTCTTCTTCTTCATTAACATTTCCTATGTTGACGGTGTGAGACTCCGTTTCACGTTTGAAGATGTCTTGACTGGATTTGACATTGTATTTTTTCATTATTATTTTTACTCCGGCAACTGTTTCCTTATTACGAGTTCTTCATGGAGAAGTCGCTGCCCACGTGGCTCATAAACAATACGTTGAAACAGAGGCTTACCAATCAAAAACAATGCACTATTTGGATTGTTACAAGCTGTGGTTCGGTATTTGTGTTGAGGCTTGTTGACTCTTCTGGTGGTTGGTGCAACTCTTCTCGTTGTGTTGATGGGCTTCTTTTGTTGTGTAAGGTAAATCGTTGAGCGTTGTCTCCACTGCCAAAGCTTCCACCACCGTTTACGAAGATTAGATCCGCATCATCGTTCACAAATATTGGCTTTTTGTCGTCGTCATAGACATCGAAGATTGGAGCTCCATAGATCTCGTTATAGAGTTCCATGGATTCTAGATGGGTTCCTAACTAAGGTCTCTCAATGTTGATCAAAACTCAAGACAAAAATACTTTGGTTCTTAAAACATTTTAGACAACTAAGACAAGTTACTACAATTTTCTCTTCTTCTCTTTCATTAATCGTCTATAAATTAAATAGACAAAATCAAGCAGTTCATAACCCCTCTATTTTGGAAAACACTCTCTCACAATAACTCAACTAATCAATAAACAACCCACTTTGAGATATATTCTATTATATACATATTGTAACTTATCTTTGGACCCATCAATTTCCGATCTCTATTGACACTTTTTGACAACAAAACAACGTGAAAACCAAAACTTAACCAGTGGGGAAACAACAATGGGTGTTTATGAAAATATAAAGACAAGACATAGGAATTTTTTTAATTTACTTGAACACCAAAACAATTTCTTACTTATTGCAATCTTAAATGTATTAGCACATCAGAACGAGATATGGCTGTGTTTTGATTGTTTTTGATTGGATCGGTTTTAAAAAACTCACTTTCCTGTAGCCAAACAAACTTCCTTCAAGCTTGAATTCTATCACACATAAGTGGTCAATAATTTACACCGCTAATAAAGAGCGCAAACTATGTTCGACTGATCCAACCTCATATAAATATCTTAGCCAAAACTTGACGTCTAATAAACATATACAAACGTTCAAATTAAGAAAGAAATATCAAGTGAGGACTAATTTACCTTTGAATCAGGGACTAGAAATAGTTTTCTAAAGAGAATCAATGATGTTCATGACGAACTATAAATGATTTCATAGTGTTATGTTTTTCTCTTCAATAATATTAACCCTCTAATAACTTAATAAAGAGCACCGTTAAATTTCTTGTTTTCCTATTAACAGGGTGACACATCATCAACCTCTAAAATGAATGGATCTTGACCCTCTGTTAAATTTAAAATTGATATCAACCGTCAGATGCAATTTTTTTCCTATAAAAATGATGACCTTATTATAAACAAAGAAGTGGTTTGGTGTTATACATAGATCTTTTAGCATGTTTAACATATAATGGAATCTATCGAATGTATAAAAGTGGAAACACGCTCTCCACGAGCTTGACACGTCATCAAGACGAAATTGATATGTGTCCAACATTGCGTTTCATTCTCTCCGCCAATTCGTGTTCTGCAACTCCTTCCGTTGGTGTTCAGTATCCTCTCATCTTTCTCTTCTTCTTCTTAGATTGCACTCTTTTTGTAAATAATATGTATTTCCTATATCTTACAAAGGTTGCTACAAGTGGTTATATATAGAGAATGAGAATATTCTAGAAATAGGCTATTTACAGAGAATTGCTAAATCAAAGGGATTGCACATTCATGACATTCCTTAATCAGAGATATCACCACATCACTCACGAGATCACCATATCAGTCACGATATGTAACATTGAAGTATAGATTGATGGTTGTAGCTTTCCATATCTCTAACACGCCCCCTCAAGATGGAGGGGACATGGTCACTCCAATCTTGTCTTTAAGGTCGATGAAGCGAGCACGGGATAGCTTTGTTAACGCGTCGGCAAGTTGATCTTTTGTGTTTACATGAGAGACGCGGAGGGCACCTTGTTGAATGTGACCGTGAACAAAGTGATAGTCAAATGCAATGTGCTTCATACGCGAGTGGAAGACGGGATTGGCACAAAGGAAAGTAGCTCTGACGTTGTCGCAAAACACTGTCGGAGGTGCCGGCAATGCGACGCCAAGTTCGGATAGAAGATTGCAAATCCATCGTATTTCAGCTAAAACATTGGCTACTGCACGATATTCGACTTTGGTGGATGATCGTGCAACACCTTTCTGTTTCTTTGCTATCCTAGAGATTGGATGGTTCCTTAGGTAGATGATATATGCATTGGTAGATACTTAGTCATCAGAGTCACCTGTCCAATCTGCGTCGGAGTATGCATGAAGAGTTAATTTGTTCTTGGCAGAGTAGAAAATATCGTGAGTCGGAGTGCAAGCGAGGTAGCGGAGAACCCGTTTTGCTGCTTGCCAATGATCTTCCGTGGGCTTGTGCATGAACTGGGACAATTGGTTTACGGCATAGGCTATGTCAAGGCGTGTGAAAGCAAGATATTGTAGACTGCCAACTAGTTGTCGATACTCCTTGGGATCGGAAAAATTTGTACCAGACATGAGAGTGAGTTTTGGAGACGAAGCCATGGGAGTAGTGACAGGTTTAGCGTTTGTCATATTTTATCGGTGGAGAAGGTCCATGATATACTTGCGTTGAGATATATGTAAGCCTTGTTATGTGCGATGCGCTTCAATGCCAAGGAAATAGTTGAGGTCTTTCGTGTCCTTAATGGAAAAGCGTTCAGCGAGAAGGTCAAGAATTCGTTGGATCCCTGGCTTGTGATTCCCGGTGATGAGGATGTTGTCTACATACACAAGAAGATAGAGAAGTTGCGTACCAGTTTGTAGTACGAACGGGGACATATCGGCAAGGGAATTCTTGAATCCAAGTCTTAAAAGGAAGTATCTTAATTCTGTGTACCAGGCCCTCGAGGCTTGCTTGAGACTGTAAATAGCTTTGTGTAAGCAGCAAATGTTCGTCGGATGATCAGGATCAACAAATCCCGGTGGTTGCTCCATGTAAACTTCGTCCGTTAACGTGCCTTGTAGAAAAGCGTAGTTAACCTCAAGCTGTTGCAACGGCCAATTATTGCTAACAGCCAATGTTTTTAAAACCGGACCGGAGAACGAACCGGAAAGTCTTCCGGTTCACGGTTCAATCCGGTTGAACCCGGTTCATTTCGGTTCAACCCGGATATATAGTCCACATATATGGTAAGTATATATATTTTTTAGTCGAAATATGGTAAGTGTATATTGTTTAAACTATTTTACTTTAATTTACTTTATACCCTTATTTAATAAAACCTAATTTACTTAAGTTTCTATCTTCTCCGCCGCCCAACTCCTTCCCTGGTACGTCTTCTTCAAACTTTTTTTTTTGAAAATTCTAAATTTTTGCAAACCATTCTTTCTCTTGTATCTTTCTTCATGAGTTAGATCAAAATCCATCAAAATAGAAGAAAACAATCAACGAAAAACACATTTAACATCAAAAAAATAGGAGGAAATGCTTAAAACTCAAGAACCGGGTTTTCAGTCACAAACCGGACCGGACAGCTCTCCGGTTCGCGGTTGAACCGGTTCGACCGGCCGGTCCGGTCCAGTTTTCAAAACATTGCTAACAGCGAGGTCGAGTACCAAGCGAAGAGTCGTGGATTTGGTGACTAGGCTAAAGGTGTCGGTATAGTCGAGACCAAACTGGTGATTGAAGCCTTTGGCGACGATTCTCACCTTACATCGATGGTGAATGCCGGTGGGTAAAAATTTATTCTAGAACAACCATTTGCAGCCGACGACATTGAAATGATATTGGCGAGGAACCAATTCCAGCGTCCGATTATGAGTAAAGGCTGTAATTTCATCTGACATTGCACCTCTTCATTGTCGATCTTTGAGAGCTTGGGTTACAGTGTGGGGTTCAATCGGGTACTTCATTGATAGGCTGCGGAGTTATTGTATTTGGGGTTAGGTTTGACAATGTTGTTTTTCCGGCGAGTTGTCATTGTGTGAAGGTTTGGTGGTGGCAGAGGTGTAGGAGTGTCTGCAGTGGTGTTTGGAGAGTCAGTCGGAGGTACGTGAGAAGAGGACGGTGACAGTGTTGATTGGGTAAATGAATTTGGGCTTGGTAATGGGCTATATGTGGTGGAGTTGGAAAAGGAAGGTGAGGAGGGTGTATTGTTTAGTGGGCTGTTCTGGGCCACTGTTTCTGGCCCATGTATATTTGGAGCAGTGGGCTCAAAATTGGGAGAGAGAGAGAGAAGAAGATGAGTTAGAGGATGAAGATGATACATGGGATTGTGATGTCGGCGTTGGTAAGTGTGTTGGAGTTGGAGACTCGGTCAGGTGAGGGTCGGAGCTCGTGGGTCCCGGTGGAGATTGTACGAGTGGCAGAGGTATGTGGGTTTGGTGTGATATGGGAACAATGGAGATAGGTAAGGAGTGAGCCAGTTGTAAGGGTTTTTCTGGTGAAAGGAAAGGCAGAGATGGTTGCGGTTTGGTAAATGGAAAGGAATATTCATCAAATTGCACATGATGGGAAATATAGATTCGACTCGTGCTCTTTTGTAGACACAAGTATGCACTTTGTGTGAGCGAATAACCTAGGAAGACGCATGGAGTAGAGCGATCTTGGAGCTTGTATTTGTTGTAGCCACAGGAAACAGAGGCAGCCAAAGACCCGTAATTTATTATCATTTAGAGTTGTGCAAAACAGCTTGGTGAATGGTGACTCCTTGGCAAAAACCGGTGTCGATAGTCTATTGATTAGATACACTGGCATTGTAAACGCATAAGACCAATAGGATTTTGGCATGGATGTACTAGTGAGTAAAGAGAGACCTGTTTCTACAACATGACGGTGTTTAAGCTCAGAGATGTCGTTGTGTTCCGGTGTGTGCGGCAGAGATGTGAGATAAGAGATACCGAAGTTACTGAGAACTGATCGTAGAGATATGAATTCTCCTCCATTGTCTGAATAAAGAGTCCCGATTTTGCGCAAAGTCGATTCTCAACAAGAGCTTTGCATGTGATGAAGGTTTCTTTGACTTGCGATTTTATTTTGAGTGGATATAACCATGTGTAGCGGCTGTAGAGATCCACGAAAATAACGTAGTACTTGTAGCTGTCTATTGACAGCACCAGAGAGCTCCAAAGGTCGGTGAAGACATATTCTAAGGGACGAGTAGGGACAATTATGGTTTGAGCGAAAGGTAATTTGTTTGTTTTATTGATTGCACAATCTGAACATAAAGAGTTTGCAGATTGGGAGGACGGTAAAGAAAATTTAGAAACAACATTTTTAAGAATTGAAAGACACGGGTGGCCAAGCCGATAATGCCAAATGGTGGAGGAGATTTTTTGGTGAGGTTGTAGCAAAGAGAGATTGAAAGGTGGATGGAGATGCTGGTCATTCGTACAATTCATCATTGGTCTTGCCTTGGATGTATGGGACCCCCGAGCTCAAATCCTTCACCTGAAAAGACGAAGGGAAAAATTCAACGAATACGTTATTTTGATTGCAGAGACGATAAACGGAGATAACTTTCTTCTAAAGATTTGGAACACATAAAACACTACGCAAATTGAAATTTTGAGAGTTTGAGTGTAAAGAGAAGGAACCCGTGTGTGTAATCGGAATACCAGAGCCATCACTGATAAGAACCGCATCTTGTCCATTGTACGGTTGATGTAAGTGAAGTGAGTTGATGCCACTCGTCATTTGATGAGTAGCAACGCTATCCATAAGCCAAGCGTTGGTAGGATGCGGTGAGGTGAGCGCAATATTGGCTCGCGGTTGCCATGGACGAAATGGGGATGATTGAGCGTTTGTTTGTGAGCCTGCAACCTGTTGGAGTTAAGTGCACCGCTTCGCATTATGACCGAAGGCTTCGCAAATTTGACAAAGACCTTTGTACCCCTTGCTTGTTTTCTGATTAGATTGAACTTGGTAGTTTTGTTGAGAGTTGTTGTTGTTGCTCCAGTTCTGTTGTTGTCGCGATGAGTTCTTTCTGTGCCATGGACGTGGTGAGGCTGTGGTGAAGTTTGCCGAGACTGGAGTAAAGTGTGGGGCAGGGGACTTATTTGCATGAGAAGTTTCTCATGAACTTCAATGATGGAAGGGAAAAGGTCTCTGCCTTCAATCTGATCAGAGATAGATATATACTCGGAGGGAAGGCCATTGAGGATGAAGTCTATTTGATCTTCATGCCGAGAAGAGTAAGTTGGTCATAACGAGCAACCATACTTTGAATGTATTCATCAATCGTTTTGTCACCTTTGGACGTGTCTTTGATCTGGCTCTGGAGTTGTTGGATATGACTACGGCTTGGTTTGGCATATGTCGATGCAATGGTGTTCCACATGTCTTCGGCTGTCTTGGATTTGGTAATGAGAGATTGGATTGACGGCGACAAAGTTCTAAGGAGTACACTGTATATGAGTTTGTCTTGTTTCTTCCATTTAGTAAAGGCATGGTTGGGAGAGACAACACCGTTTGTGGTGAGCGTCAAGGATGGTGGCGTGTTTCCATCAACATGGCCAGCGAGTGAGTAACCGTCGAGCAAGGCATGGATTTGAAGACTCCATGTGAGATAGTTTGTTGCCGTGAGTTGGGTAATGTTAGACATATTGATGTTAAGAAGATTTTTCTTGTATCAATAGTCTCGGCAGCCATTGTTGAGCAGAGGTAAGCGATGGAGAAGAGAAAAAAAATTTAACGGCTGAGAAAGAAAAATTTTTAGAGTATCGTAATTTGCTCTGATACCATGTAAATAATATGTATTTCCTATATCTTACAAAGGTTGCTACATGTGGTTATATATACATAGAATGAGAATATTCTAGAGATTGGCTATTTACATAGAATTGCTAAATCAGAGGGATTGCACATTCATGACATTCCTTAATCAGAGATATTACCACATCACTCACGAGATCACCATATCAGTCACTATATGTAACATTGAAGTATAGATTGATGGTTGTAGCTTTCCATATCTCTAACACTTTTAGTCTCTACCTTCAATTTGTTGGACCTCAACTCTAAATCCTATGCAGCTTCGTAACAAATCTAACCACCACACCTCTAACCAAATATATTGTTACCACCCACTGTCTACAAGTTAATCAAATCCAAGCGTAACAAAACAGGGAAATAGTTTTGTGATGATCGGGTTCAAATTTTGTGGTAATTCAACTCGGAAAAGGGTTTGTTGTTTTGACTGGATTTTGGATGTGGTCCTAGGGAATAACGTTAGTTTCCTTTGATTGAATTCAATTTTAGTGAAAATGAAATTGCTGAGGGACATGTGTTTGCATCGGCTGAGTGCTCAATTTATGTCAAGACCGTGGTCTCAACGAGGATTAATCATGACCTCAGCTTCAATGTGGTCACCAGTTCCAACGATCGAGGTATGTTACTTTTCATGTTTGTGGATATCCAACAATTGGATATGCTCTTTTGATTTATTATAAATTGTTTTCCATTTTGGTCGCCATTTCTCTGATAATCATTGTTTCCTCCAGTTGGAGACTTATGGACCTGTTTCATTTTGATTTTCCCCGCGAATTTGTTCACCTATGTATGCGGTCCTCACCATTCCATCAATCAGGTCAACCTTTCCTAACTTATCATTTTGGCTTAGAGAGGGACAAATTGACATATCATGGTTGTGCCGAGCTTTTAGGTAAGCTTGCTTCATTTTCTCCACTTTTATTCATTTTTAGGAAAAAGTGCTTATCTCAGCTACAAATTGCATCGTTTTTCTGTCTCCTCTATGTTCTTTCGTTATGTGGGAATATACTCTGTAGAAAATGGTGTTCTTTTGTGGTTAAGCGAGAATAGACTTCAACAAGAATCCATGTTGATTTTCACGGCTTGTCAGTATGTGAATTTTTGTCTGATGGTAGTTAATATATTGCTGCTCATGAATTAGTCAATTCTTCTCACATTTGCCTTACTGTAATTTAACACTTCGAATATGGTTCAGAAGATGTGCACTTTATAAGCCAAACAACAAAACTCTAGCTCCATTGCTTTTGACTCTTCTCTTAAAGAGTCAAAAGCTTAATGCTCCATCAACGCTTTATTGATCTTTCAGTTTTCCCCGGAAAAAAAAAATTTAATCTCAGTATACTTGTAAATGTTCATTGTTTTCTCTCTGATTCAACATCTAAAAGTTCTCCTTGTTTGTGTCTATTTTCCAGGCAAGATCGGTGTTTAGAGTTTTAAGCCTGTAGGGACAACTCAAATGATATCCTGTGGCAGACAAGTTAGTGAACAAGCTGTCGTCACATTAGCTCATATTAAGGTTAACGATTAGCTCTTATTAAGGTTAACGATTGGTTTTTCAAACTCATATTAACAATTACATGATGGGATATATGTTTGCTTTATTTGAGTCCATTGACACCAGTTTAAAACGTCTTGAGTTTATCGTGTAAGAAAATTATATTTTTCATCTACGATGGAAGTGCTTCAAATAAGGTTGAAAATGCCTAAACCATGCACACACTTTTCTCAGTCTCAGATTCTTTGGACGGCCACATTCTTGATTCATTTCATTATTCTTTGGTTTTTTAGTTTCGAAATAAAGTAGACACAATCCGCAACACTGTTGACAAGAGTTTTACACATGAATAATAAACAAGTACGTATAATCTTACAATTATGTTGGTCTATCCCTATTGTGGATATAGGCTTACGTTCGTAAATTTATTACATTTAACTATTTAAGCTATTGGCAGTACACTTACTACACACCGTCTGATCATCTAGCTTATTGTAAACAACAAAAACTTTGCTTCTCAATAAATTTAACATTTATTTGCTAAAGAAAATAATATTTAAATTTAACATTTGCATACACACTTGAAAAAAATAAACTAAATTAACAAAATAAACAATCTAGTATTTCAAAAATTATATGACATCAAAGAATGAAAGGAAAACAATATTAAAAATAAATATATATATCATTTCGCTAAAGAGGTTGGTGATCTAAAGAGAAAGAATATTTTTCACTAAAAGAATGAACCATCTCACTGAAGACAAGATAATAAGATAAAAATCTGAAATATATATTATTTATTTAAAAAATTATATTTGAAGTTTATAGAAGTATGAAAGAAAAATTTGAAAGTTAATGTCATATTATTCATAAAATGTCCAACAAAGAAAAATGACATATATAATCTTTTTAATATATCACATGTAAAAATGGAGATTTCAACCATGATATTTCATAAATCTATATTTGAATCAAATACTTTTTAACCAATAATCTACAAAAATATATATATATTATTTGAAAGTTTTTTAAAAATTAAAAAGATTAAGATTATGCACTCATTATATTAACAATATTATTATGTGGCATCATTATTTTAAAAGTATTAATTTCTGATAGAAAACTATATATGTGTGTGTATATATATAATAGTTAAACAAAATAAAAATATATAAAATAATTAAATATAAAATTGTGGTTAAATGTAATAGAAATGTAAAACAAAAATGGGTTATATGTTGACTATCGTCACTTTTTGTTCTTTTACATTTATAATTTAATAAATAATTGTCTCCTGCTGTTTTGCGAGGGTCCGAGTTCTAGTAATTATAAGAAGAAACAAGTTATATATATAATTTTTTTGTTAATTGTGTATATATCTCACTACAAGAAAACAACGAGAAACCGACGGAAATATCCGTCGGAAGTCTGTCGGAATATGCGTTTTCCGACAGATTGCCGACGGATATGTCCGTCGTTTCTATCTTGTCGGAAATGGTAAATCTGTCGGAAATCCGTCACAGATTTCCGACAAATTTCCGACAGCTGTATTTCCGACGGAATTCCGACAGCTTGCCGGAGTCCGGCAACACGTCGAAATTCCGTCGGTATACAGCTGTCGGAAATCTGTCGGTTTTGTTTCCGACAGACTTCCGACGTATTTATTTCCGACAGATTTCCGACGTATTTTTTTCCGACAGATTTCCGTCGTAGTCGTAGAAATTATTAAAAATGATAATAAATTAAATAATAATTAATTTAATATAAAATTTAAATTTAAAATTTGAATTATTTAAATTAAAATGAAATTAAAATAAAATTAAAAGTAGAAATAAAAAGTAATATTGTTTTACAAAAACGTTGAAAATAAAAATCTAAATGGTGGGCACCGGAAAATCCGGGTTGCGCCCCAAGTACTCCATCATCCGTTGCATCATCTCCCTCTCCTTGTCCCGCTCGGCTCTTTCCTTCTCCCGCTTGGCTTCTATGGCCTTCTGTGCATTTTGTAACTGTTGGACCGTCGTCTTCAATTCTAAAATTTCGGCGTCCTTCCCCTGCATCTGGGCTCTCAGCTCGGATGACTCGCTGTAGTAACGAGAAGACCTCGATGATCCTGCATCGTCGGGAAGACCATAAATCCGCCCTTTGCTCTGCGGAGCAACCTGCGGAACAAATTAAATTGTAAATGAAAAAGACTTGAAAACTATTTTAAATTTTACATACCTCTAAGACGAATTGGTTGATGATGTCGTCCGGGGCTTGGGTGAGGGGAGGGATTCCATCGATGGATGGCTAAGACAGAATGTACTCGTCTTCCATTCTTCGGACGCTCTCCTGAATCTCCTTAGCTACCGGATCCTGGACGACACCATCCTTGTCGGTGTGTGTTGCTAGCAGAAGTTCCAAGTTGTTGGGTTTCCGACCCAACTTCTTAGCCTGCAGTTGTTAGATATTTATTTGATAATATAAATGTATAAAACTAAAAAAAAATTAATAAAATCAAGACGTACATAAAAAACTTACCATATCCCTAGCCTTTGTCTTCTTTCTGGTAGCTCCAAGGTTGTGGGTGGCTGCACCCTTGCCCTTGCGCGTGCTGTTCCGGTTGCTAGAGTGATATGTAGAGCTCTCCTTGGTAGCCTCAAGTTGCCAATATTCGATGAACCCGTTCCACAACTCCGTCTTCTCTTTCATCTCCTTTGGCACCTGACCGTGTTGCCACTTATCCTTCCTCTCGAACAGCTTCTTCGAGTAGTGCACTCCTGCATAAGGGTCGAATTCCCTCCTGACCAGAGCGGTCAAGTGTGGTTCCCACCTAAATTCTTGCTGCAAAAAGAAACATTAAATATAAATAATAATAATTTAAATGAAAGTAAAAATTGTGAAAACAGATGACTTACCGAAAATTGGCGAAACCACATTTCTTGATCCTCCAGTGGCATGGCGGTGTACGTCGCATAAGGACGGCTGAGCAAAGAGTTTTTCATCTTGTTGAGGGACTTCGAAATCCCGCTGCGAGAATCACCAAACCTACGGGAAAAAATGTAACAATATAATAACATTAGTCACAATTAATTAAATTTATTAAAAAAAAACAGAAATCGAACAAAAAACTTACCATCTGTCTCTACCGAGCTGGTCTGGATGGAGATTAGTCAACCTCTCTCGTCCAGGAAAACCCATGAAGTCCTCGACGCTAATCTGCGACGGTGCTGTAATGGCTGGTGGTGTCACCGGCGTCTGTAGAGGTGTAGACGACGGTATAGGTGTAGACGTCGAAGTCGAACGAGGACTACTCACACGACGACGACGTTCGCCAGATGCAGCAGCGAAACCACCGTAATCCCTTACATTTATATGAAAATATATTTTAAATATATGAAAAATCTATTTTTTTCAAATAATGGTAAAATTATTAAGAAATTCTAAAGTTATAAAGTTTTTAAAAGTTTTAGTAAAACTGTTAAAAAAACCTTATAAACTATTTAAAAACCGTGTAAAACTGTTTATAAGGTTTTTGTAAAGTTATAAAAATTTCGAAATTGATTAAATATATAATTATAAAAATATAATGGTTTAAAAAAACATTTCTTTAAATTTCCAAAATTCTAAAATTTAAAATTAATCCTTAAAATTGTTTAAAAATTCACAAACTAATTCACAAACATTTCTTAAGTTTCCCTAAATTCACAAACTAATTCACAAACAAATTTCCCTAAATTCACAAACTAATTCAAAAATTCAACAAATTAATTCACAAACTAATTCACAAATATAATTTTCCTAAATCTAATTATTTTTAATTTTTTTAAAAATGGATATAAATTAAAAAAAAATTAATTATCTTAAAATTTCGAAATTGTTTAAATATTTAATTATAAAATTACCATTGTTTTAAAAAAATATTTCATAAATTTCCAAATTCCTAATTCACAAATTCCAAATTAACAAAGTCCAAATTCCTAATTCAAAAATTCACAATTTCATAATTCCTAAATTTCCAAATTCCAAATTCACAAATTCCAAATTCCTAATTCACAAATTCTAAATTCCTAATTCACAAATTCACAAATTCCTAATTCATAAATTAAATGAGATAATTTGAGGAAACTTACAAATGAGAAGGAATATCCTCCGCCATTTGTAATCCGGCGAAGAGGAGCGGCGGAATCCGGCGAGGAGGAGCGGCGAAATCGGCGGCGGCGAGGACAAGAAGATGAAGAGGCAGAGGCTCGGTGGGGGAGAGGATCGGAGGAGAAGAAACGCGGTGGGGGAAAGGCTCAGGGTCAAATTCCGGCGAGGAGGAGCGGCGAAATCGGCGGTCGGAGGCAAATCGCGGTCGGAGGAGGCGATCGAAGGAGGATTTCAACGCGTGGAGAAGAAGACGCGTCTGTTAATAACCCAGAATTTCCGACGGATTAAAATCTGTCAGAAATCCGTCGGTTTTAATTTTCATTTCGCGGTATTTATTTTCATTTCGCGGTTAAAATTTGGCACATCTGTCGGAAAAATAGATATATTTCCGACTGATTTCCGACAGATGCTTAAAATCCTCCTCGTTTTACCCTAAATCTGTCGGAAATCTGTCACAAAAATAGATACATGGGAATAGCATGGTTGGAGCATGATTTAGAAGATAAAATAGTTGATAATATTATTGTTACTTTCAAATTCTAAACATTTGGTTTTTAGGATTTTTTCGTAAACATCTATGTTTATGTATATGTAACTGTATGAAATGTTTTTGGTTAAACCATGAGCAAATCGCAAATCATATTCTGTATATCAGCCACAAGGTTATTTACTCAATTATCTTTTACCTTTAGTTGTTAGAATCGTATGCCGAGACTTTGTCTTCTCGGAATTCTGGAATTTGACATGAAATCCCCAAACATGTCGGAAATCTGTCGGAAAGACTGATTTCCGACAGATGTAAGGGTAACACGTGTCATCTTTTAAGGTTAGCATGATATGAATATTGCGTCGGAAATCTGTCGGAAATATATCTAGATTTCCGACAGATTTTCGACGGATGCTTCAAAATAAAATAAAATAAACAGAGGAGCCAGTGTCGATCGACAACCCTATACCGTCGATCGACCTTTCTCCATCTTCATTCCTTCAGAAACCTGAGATAATAATTTAGACAAATTAATAAACAAACATTTAATTAAGTAATAACTAATTCACTAATTTTAAGATATATAAGCGTTTTTAAAAAACTTACGTAATATTGCAGCCAATTTGGAAACTCGGTTTCCTTAGATTCTCCAAGTTCGTCTTCTGTCATTTCCGGATAATAGCGACGTATTGATGCAATGTAAATCCTGAAAGCAAACAAAAATATATAACATATGAAACCTATATATTACTTAGGTATTAAAACCAAGAAGTATTTAAATAAGTTCTGTTTTTACCTTTCGTACTCCGCCATCTCCTCACAATTCGTTAGGATATACATATGTAAGTGACTCCACTCATCTTGTGATAGGAAGCGTCTCTTCCCTCTCCCAATCACTCGGCCAACTTGCGAAAACCACTCAGGGACCAGCGCGGCATACGTGACTCTCTCACCTCTATCATCATGACGAGCAGGACGTCTACTCTTCGTACGAACTTCCCGCGGAAAGTAATATTCCGCAAACTATGATGATTCTTCATTGATACTCTGTGCAACAATAGAACCTTCAACTCGAGCCAAATTTTTGACCTTCTTCTTTAGATGGAACATGTACCGCTCGAAAGGATACATCCAACGAAATTGAACGGGACCACCTAGTTCGGCTTCGCGGGGGAGGTGTAGGGGAAGATGTTCCATAACATCAAAAAAAGACGGCGGAAATATCTTCTCAAGATTGCAAAGGATCACTGGTATATTGGCATCTAAATTGCGGATCCCCTCAACTGTAAGTGTCCTCGTGCATAAATCCCTAAAGAAAGCACCAACTGCTGCAATAGATTCGTGGACAGTTTGAGGAAGGAGATGGGTAAAAGCAAATGGAAGAAGCCTCTGCATCAGTACATGACAATCATGACTCTTCAGTCCCAAAAACTTTAGGTATCGCGAGTCTACGCAGTTACCCAGATTAGCTGCATATCCATCAGTGAATTTATCTTCGTCTTTAATCCACCGGAAAAATTCTCTTATCTTTTGTATTTGCAATCGGTACGGAGGAAAAGGATATGTACCATCGGGAAGACGATCAAGATAATCACGGTAGCAAATCTTTGAAACATTCATCCTAGACTTCACATTGTCTTTTGTCTTTCCCGGGATGTTTAACACCGTATTCATGATGTTGTCAAAGAAGTTCTTTTCATTATGCATCACATCGAGGTTGTGCCTTAATAAATGATCCTTCCAATACGGTAAATCCCAAAATATACTCTTCTTGTGCCGGTTGTGAGCTTCCCCTACACCACAAAGCGGTTCATGCCCATTACCCCCACAATCAGGAGTCCTCTCAGCACCAAAATCTCTCAACTGCTCCAATATAGTACGACCGTCTATCTCATCAATTGGAGCATCAAACACTTGTTTATTTTTCTTAAATAATATTTTAGACCGATGATAGGGATGGCCGTCCGGTAGAAACCTTCTATGGCAATCAAACCAACATGGCTTTCTTCCATTCCTCAATTGGAAAGCGTCAGTGTTGTCTTGGCAAAACGGGCACGATAATCTTCCATGAGTAGTCCATCCAGATAGCATACCGTATGCTGGGAAATCGCTAATAGTCCACATAAGGACCGCACGCATCAGAAAATTCTGCTTCCGTGAAACATCAAACGCTTCGACACCGTGACTCCATAGCATTTGTAACTCATAAATCAATGGCTGGAGGAATACATCAAGTGATCTCTTTGGATGCTCAGGGCAGGGAATAAGAACGGAGAGGAATAAAAACTCTCGACGCATGCACATACCAGGGGGCAAATTGTACGGTGTTACGATTACGGGCCACAAAGAATACTGCCTTCCATGCTTCCCAAAATGGGTTGAAACCATCCGTACTTAACCCAAGGTACACATTTCTTGACTCGTATGCAAAATCCGGATACAACATTTGAAAATGTTTCCACGCTTTTGCATCTGAAGGATGTGTAATCTCTCCATCTTGACGATGCTCTGCATGCCATCTCATTTATTTTGCCGTTCGCGCAGATTGATATAACCTCTTTAACCTCGCTGTCAATGGTAAGTACCACATACGTTTATATGGAATTGGAACTCTCCCACCAGTTTCCTGATACCGTGGTTTACGACAAAATTTACATCTTCTCCGGTCTTCGTCTTCTCTCCAATATAGCATACTGTTGTTGATGCATACATCTATCACCTGATACGGCAGACCAAGACCAGCTACAAGTTTCTGTATCTCGTAGTATGATGCAGGTGCATGATTATCTTCAGGCAAAATATCTTTCACAAAATCTGCTATCGCATCAACACACTCTTCCGCCAAATTGAAGTCCGTCTTAAGGGTCATCAGTCTACTAGCAGTTGATAAAGGGGAATGTCCGTCTCTACACCCATGATATAATGGTTGCTTCCCTGCATCTAACATATCAAAAAATCTTCTAGCTTCTTCATTTGGTTCTTCTACTCTATCCTCCCCTATTACGATCGATGGCAAATTCTCTCTAAACGCATCATGAACCATCTCAGCGGTACCTACACCAAAATCTACTTTCGTTCTATGTTCGCCAAAGCTATCCGTTCTATGTTCACCTAAGTTATCCGTTCTATGTTCGCCTAAGCTATCCGCAACATATGGTGCATTGCTACTACTAACACCATCATTATTAGTTTCTCCATGAAAAATCCAAATTTTGTATCCCGGCATAAAACCATTGGTATACAAGTGATGCCAAACTTGTTCTACATTAACATACGCGCATTGCAACAATTTAAACATGGACATTTTATCACTTTTCGATTCCCGACAACCGCCATGAACTCGCATATACCTCGTGCATAACTTTCATTTAATGTCTTCGACTCCGGATCATACATCTCTTCATCCATCCACGATCTATAATATCTAGAAGATGACATCTCACTCTCTTAACGACTTTTTCTAACAAATGTTTGGTTGGAAGTTGTTGTTATTTTGTGAGTGAATGAAAATGTGTGGAATCATATATATAAATACGCTGCCCGTCGGACATCTGTCGGAAAAGCGTCGGAAAGCCAACGGATAGAATAACGGCTATATAACAGCTATTTTTCCGATAGATTTCCGACAGCTAGTTGGGTGTCTGTCGGAAATCTGTCGGAAACTATTAACGGTTCATATTTTCCGACGGATTTCCGACAGCTTACCAGAATCTTCTCCGGCGTCGGCACCGGCTAGTTACACGGTCCAATAATCCGACCGATTTCCGACGGTCTTCTTGTCCGTCAGAAATAATTCCGACAGATTGCCGACGGAATTGGAAAATTTCAGTTCCGTCGGAAATCGGTCGGATTACCGTCGGAAATTCCGTCGGATTTGCGGCTGTTTTTTTGTAGTGTCCATACATTTCACTTTCTAAGTAAAAATATTTTCAGAATTATTGTTATATAATATATGTCCCTGTCAAATATTATATACAATATTACAAGGATCCATTTACATAAAATCTAGTATTTTTCAATCGTGGAATGTGTGCGCTGAATCGGTATGTCGTAATTACTTACAAAAAACAAATACATGGGTTTCCTTCGAATATGCCCTTCTAAGTGTGTGAGACTTCGAATAATACTCAGCATAGAGCCATGGCACAAGAACACCCGAAATATCACAATCCTCAAACGAGAGTACGGAACCAGGGAGACGCGGCAAGTTATTCAAGTTCCAACCAGAAGCTATGGATTTCCATATCACTTATTCCACATAATATTTTCTTGCCGGTGTAAAAATCGCTTCCAAGTGCTAGATTATCCAAATCAGCTCCATAATATATCTGCAACAGGAAACGAATCACAACATTGCGGACACAACTGATTTGTGTTAACTAACAACCAAAAAACATATTGTGTACCCCGACCTCATCCGTTGGTTGCTCAACTATCCGCCAGTATTCTACAACATTGTCTTTTCTTCCAAAGTAGGAATCTTTGAAATATGGAGAGTTCTCAAACTCCTCAAGAGTGAAATCTGAACCAGAGTTGATACCAAATTTCTTCTCTTTACCTGTCACGGCAGAGCTAGATCGTCTCCTGGTAGAAAATATGATAGTGGGGTATAGACCATTCGCTTGTAGAGAAAAATCACAAAATCGTGATGTTTTCATCTTGAAAACATAAATCTGTAACCAAAAGTAGAGAGCATTGGACGACGAAACAGGACACATGACTAGTGACAAATAGATTGCATTGTCAAATCATAAGACCATGAAACAATTAACTTGTCTCGACCCAATCTCTATATATCTCTAGACGATTCAGCTCTGGCTGCACAAAGGAAACAAGAGTAAGTACCTTTCCATGACAGAAGACAATGACTTAATCGTCAAACTGAACTTTTGTGTAAAAGATGGAATTATAGATCGTACATGCAGAGCTTGACAGCCCTCAAGTTTTGTTGTTTTTTTGTTACTTTTTTATCTAAGGGATTAGGTTTTATGTTTATGAGGTCGTCATGAGTGAGTTGGGATTATATAGTAAAAGATTTTCCCCCAAAAAAATTTATTTTTTGTACATACAAGCCATTTTTGGTGAAATTGGTATACATGGAATTTTTGCTATTTATTTCTTAAGGAATATATTTTGTCAACTGTTATGCGCTGTATTTTCATATGTATACACTGTATTTTAGATTTTTTTTCTATAAAAATGAGAGGTTGAAATTAAGTTTTGAGAATTTCAACATCTTATATCTAAGATTTGATAGTTTATTTCGCCATTACATATACATATATTTATATGCATCTTATGTTTATATTTCAAAAAAAGAAGAAATAATAAGAAAATTTAAAAATAAGTTAAAAAGAAAACAATATGTCTATAATGATCTTTTTTTGTTCTTCCTCTTAAACTCCTAAAATTATTTTTCAATTCGGTAGGAGTGATTTCTATATCCTATGAAGTTCCATTTAGTTCCTTATAACAGTGTATCCATCCATTTCACTTTCGATTATATTTATATATAACAATTATTGTTTACACAAATATCTATCTCTATAAAATATTATATATATTAAACGGATTCATTTAGGTAGAAAAGTGTTATATTAGAAATTGGTTGACCAAATAAACAAATTGGTAGTCAAATTATTTTGTTAGAATGATTTCAAATTAAAGAGCAACCACACGATCAATATATTTCATTTTTTAAAAGTACATGGTTGGAATTTAACAACAAATATCCATTACAGAACAAATAAACACGTGTTGTTTTTTTGAAAGAGAAATTGCTTGCCTCTAAATGAGAAATCATCTTTTGGAATCCATCTTCTGCTATAACTCTGCTGTAAATAACTCATCCTTTTGCAAACGCTCCGGTTTATACCAGTATATAACAAGCTTTGAGAACTTATTTATACCAATATATAACAAGCTTTGAGAATCTAGCTAATTGTTTGTTCAGTGTATCTATTTGAATCATGTAAATTACTAGCTCGCAATATATGGTTATATAGGTAAAAATGAAACGTAAATATTTTATCGGAAAGTGTAAATAGAAATGCTAACATATGAAATTAACTTACTATTAAAAACAAGACGAAAGTACAAGTGAATCAGTGGCGAATCTACATTGAACAAAAGGGGGCACATGCCCCATATGGTTTTTGTAAATTCCATACAATTCCTATTAAATTTCATTAATGCCTCTTTTTCTTTTTATAATTCCCCTCTTCAAACTTTGAAATTTTTGAGTAATGCCTTCTATTACTCCTACCCTTGCTGCTGAGCGGAACTCTGCCTCATCTTCTCGTTCGGTCGTAAGACCGACTAAAGAGGTGACTCCCGATCGAGTTCGAGCTTCAAAGAGGTCTACTGACGACCTACTAGCTCCCATTAAAAAGCCAAGGCACAAGGAGGTGATCCAACGGTTACAAATTCCCTCAGGTTCTGGCTACAGCTTCTCATTCCATCACTGCGAGCCTCATCTCCCTCTTATGCTCGGCCCGCCAGCTCATCAAGCCGAGCTCATGAGGAATATTGGCGGTCCGCATGTTCGTCTTCCTTTGTTGGGTAACATGGTCAGCCCTAACGAGTATTCCCAGTTTTCTCAAGATATAGTGAAGGTATGTTTTATCCCTTTCTTTTCTACTATTTTTTACTTGGATATGGCTAGTCTGCTTTAACTTAGTAAGATACCATTGCTTTTGTAACAGCTGATCAGTTCGTTCAACCGTATGGTAAACGAATATTAAGCGGTTGTTTTAAGAAGTGAGGGATAGATGCGTCCGAAGGCCCAGTGCCTAATGATGGACGAGGTACTGGTCGAGGATGACCGTCAAAAGGTACAAGCCAATTCTGAGAAATGAAGGCTTTGGTAGGTGGAGTTGGAAGGGTACTTCGAACAAATCAATGCGCTGAAGGAAGAGTTGGCCCAAATTGAGGATGCTGCAAAGAAGAAGGAGACCGAGCTGGAAGCGTCTCTGAAGAGATCAGGAAACAACCAAGTTTTTTTTTTAATTAATTAATCCGAATTAATAATCCCATAATTATTAATTCTCAATGATTAATTCCAGAACAAGCAAACCAGCGAAAAAACACAAATCAACTTAAACCAAACAATTCCATTAGATAATTAATCCAAGCAAACCAATTCAACCAAACGATTCAACAATAATCTGAATTTCATATTCAAACTAAGCTAGCAACTTAAACACTACGTTCTACTCAGTTCAACAAAACATAAAAGTGATTCCTAATCATCCTCTTCTTATGCCATGATTCCGCGATCACACTTTTTTTTTACCTGCAACACATGGAAAAACGTTGCGTGAGTATTATCACAAATACTCAGTGAGACAGTCATACCATCTACGACCTATCACTCGGGCTAAAAGGAAATAACAACAATACCATGACAACACACAACACACAGCAATAACAATAACAATCGACAAATCAACAATTCGCAAAACACCACAATACTGTCTCTGGTGTCGATCGACACCAAGCAATGGTGTCGATTGCCACCACCAGAATACTTGTGTCGATCGACACCAAACAATGGTGTCGATCGATACATGTCGCAGAAACCTTCGGATCGAGCCGTCTCCTCTCTGGAAGGTTTCATATTTCACAGAGAACGAATTATCAATCAATCAATTCCACGAAAACGCATCATTATCAAACCAAATCGCCCAGTAACCATGGTCACACACTCACCTTAGCTTAAGATTGATTGAACACAAGGACACACGAAAATCAGAGCCTCCTACTCGACACAAAGCTATTGATTTTCCTTCTCTATCACCTAGAACTCACCATTAGGGTTTCCCCTAAAACGAATTAGGAATTTTCTAAAAAAACAGAACCAACACGCTGACTTCAAAAGACCACTGAGGTCAGAGCTTAACTCAGAACCATGATCGAAAACATGATTCGGAAAGAAGACACGAAGAGCTTTCCATCGACATAAAGATCATCGCGTAACGCACTCTAGAACTCCGGAAAAACGGCATCGAAGTGGTTTGATTATGCACAAACCTGATTCTCGACAGACCTCACTCACGAAAACATTGATATCTCTTAGCATACACATCCGATTGACAAACCAATTTACCTCACGGCTAGCTTAGATACAGGCAGACGTAACCATAAAATTTCACAATGATCAGAAATAGTTTGATCATCCGATCCTTTTCTCCAACACAAGGCAACAGAACTGCATGGTTCTCACAATTCACCAACACACAAAAACATAAGCATCACCTCTTTCTCTCTCAATTCTCTCTGATTTTTAACCCCAAAACAAGGCTGCACACGAGCCCCCGATATACCTAGGGTTCAAAATTCCTTAATCGCAGTAATCTAAGCCAAAACCGTGATTTAAACGTACCGAAAATGAACCGAAAACACCAGTGTCGATCGAAACTCACACCAGTGTCGATCGACACTCACACCAGTGTCGATCGACTGCCTTACCAAATTCCCAAAATTTAGTTTACGGATATTACAAATCAAGACCAGAGGAGGATCGTCTCCACAGGGAACATGATGATGTTAGACCTCATTTGAATGACATCGCGAGTTCTAGCTCATTGCTAAAGGCGAGGCAGGCCGAGAAGTATGTTATGCAATTCTTCTTTGCCCGCGACGCCGCAAAATGCTTAACCGAGATGGTTACTGTGGATTACAAAATTCCTTTTGGGCTCACGGAGCACTATGCAGCCGAGGAGCTAAAGTTTATGGCCAAAGTAGATTCCATAAGAGTGGAGGTTCCAGCGGAAGACGTGCTAAATTCAACTCCCCATCCTTCTACTAGTTCCTGCGAAGCTCCCTCTCAGACTTTGATGGACATTGATGAGCATGGTACCAACTTCACCTCCCAGGAAGACTAAGGCCGCCTGTGGCCTTTTAAAAATTTATGTTTCGAACATGGTACCCTTTTTAGGGTTTCATTTTGGTTTTGTAAACATTGTCCATTCTGTGGAGGGGGTTTTTTGTTCTTACTTGTTGGCGGAGCCGATGCTTCCATTTTAATTGCCTCTATGCTTTTTGCTTAGAGAAATACCACATTGTACTTATGAGAAATACGTAAAATATTGGATACCTTGCATTAGTAACGATGTGAGAATATTATATGTTTTTTAGTCATAGAGATGGACAAACTAGTCGTGCCGACTTATTTGCATATATCCGAATATATTTCAAAGTCGGATTAGGAAAAACTTTTCTTTCAAAAGAGATTTTACTAAATATTTTTTGCGATCGCCCGTTTTTGAAAAAGCTGCCTACGTATCCTTTCAGAAAAGTGATCAAGTCACTCGTAGTTCATACATAGCAAGGTTTTTATATATATACTAGATGACTCCCCGCGTAATACGCGGATAATCTATTCTTTAATTTTATAAGTATCAAACTAATTAGAAATACGGTCTTTCATAGTTAAACATTACTAATGGTGTTTGATTAGAATTTTAGTTTGGTCTGAATCTTATAAGCTTTACAATTTCTCTCTAGTTTTCGGTAACTAAATCTGTTAGTAAATTTTGATTCATATTCGCTTTTACAAATTGTAGAAAAACGTTTTCAAAAGTCGTATACATATTGTTCACAACTCTTCATTTTGTATATTTTCAATTGTACATAATTGTTTTTAATATTCTATAAAAAAAAATTTGTTGCTAAATCCTATGTTTTCGAAAGCATGTGCTTATGAGATTTTGATTTCTTTCGGGCCCGAATTTTCCTTATAATCATTTATAGACGACCAAAGCATGTACTTATGTTTTCGCAAGGGAGGTGTTTGATTGAAATTTGCTTTCTTTGATGATGTATTTGTCCGTTTCATTTCCTTTAGTCTTATAAGAAAAAAATATATTGATCATCAAACTGAAATAATAGTTGCAGATTCATGTTCTGAGAGTTAAATGATTTACAAACCTTTAAATGATGAACATGGAAAGGCTGAATCAAAATCGACTTGTGTTTTGTAATTGTAACTGATGACACCATTTTTCTTCTTTAGAAAGGTAGTTATATTAAAATTTACAAGGGAGTGATTGTCCATCTATAGCTTATTAATCGAATTGTAAGGTAATAATTGTAATTATATATAACTTGTTATTCTTATTAATGATTGATGATGCATTGGTTGTGTTAGTATATTATTCTAAAATACTTCATTTAGCTTATTAATCTAGTAAAAATATAGTCGATCAAGAATTCTCACTATTTCTTAGATTCATGGATCCAATTCAATTCAGTGTGTCTTACATGACTTGGTTTTAAATTTTACTTGTAACTATAATTTAGTGAATATAGGAATATAACATGTGGTAATATGATTGTTCAAAGTATGTGGTTAAAAAAACATATTATGAAACGAAATTGCCAAACGTTATTCAACCGTAACAAAGAAGGCTAAAAAAATAATAGAAAAGTACAAAATTGCAAAACATAGAAACGTCAAAAGATAATGGAAATGAAGATCCAAAAAAATAAAACAAATGGGAAATACAATCATTATTTTGGGTAGTCAAATTAGCCCAATAATCATATTAATTAGATTAAAATGCATAGGAGATTTAGCCCTCTATACCTATGATTTTTGCCATGTCACATTTTAGTGAATGTCATGTCATATTAAAATTGTGAGAGAGAATGAGAGAATGACATGTAGGATTTTTTTTTTTTTTTTTTTTGCGAAATGTGAGGTGCAATGTAATTTGGCTTGGATAGCTTCCCTTGCTTCAGATTATGCCGACGTGACTCGACAAGTCTCTAGGACTTGGAGTCAACCTTCATAAAACCTTCTTCTTCAAGGAACTGCATGGCGATCCGTCATTTCTTCTTTTCTTCTCTACTTAAGACTATGGCTTCGTCAGTGGTTTGGAGAACGAGCTCAGCTTCATTCTTGTTCTTTCTTTCAATGGCAAAGCAATGTAGAGCTTCCGTTTGGTTTCCTTTGATCATGTAACTCCTGTTTGGGATAGAGAATTTCATGCATTAATGATCGGTGGAGGCGACAGCTTTCGGTGTAGAGCCACGGAGTTCCCAAGATTACATTGTAGACGGACGACGGAGTGTCGATAACCATAAATTTAACCATGCGGGTAATGCCAGCTATGTATACCGGGAGTTTAATGGTTCTGATGGTGGTCATCGTATCATTTGTGAAACCCGTCAGAGGTCGTTTGCAGTATTTGATGTCGTCTTCACTCACTCCCATCTTTTCTAATGTAGTTTTGTAGATCATATCCACCAAGCTACCCGTGTAAACTAGGATTCTCCCGACCTCAGAATCACTAATAATAAGTTCTATCACTAACGGATCGTTGTGAGGCCGATCTAAATCTTTCGTATCCAGCTCGTCAAAGGCTACAACCAATTCTTCATCCAATGAAATAAGGCCGCGTGGTGATGTTCTAGCAAGGCGTTCGTATTGTTGAATCGATCTTACCGAGTCGTTACACTCTTCCAGACCACCCATGATCATGTTAATCTTTTTACGAGGTATCGTACTATTCTTGTCGTCGTAGCGATCGTCTCGATCCCTTTTCGGGGGATTCAATCCTCCTTAGGGTGGCTTTAGTTGTCATGAACCATCTCCGACTTTCTCAACTTTTCTTGCAGCGGCGCTCTTGTAATGACCGATTGAGAGGATTTTTCCCGCCTTGTATTCCAGTAAGAGCGTATTTTGGAAATGACGGCACTGGGTTATGGTATGACCATAGATTTGATGATATTCATACCAGCTCTTTGGATCGCTTGTGTCCAAGCTTCGACATGTTTTTCCCCCAGGTTTTGGTGTAGGTTCACTTTTAACTTATGTGATCTAGAAATTCACATTTCTTCGCCCCCGATTGCTTCCTCTTTCTAGGGGTTTAGGTTTTTCTTGTGGGTTGTTTCCAGCTCCCTCATCTTCCTCCAAGTCCATAAGGCTCGATGCCTTGTGCATAGCATCCTCCAATGTGTTAGATCGATTTTCCGTCAACTCTTACCGAAAGGAAGTTTTTGTGAGCAAAGGTTTTTGCAGGGCTTCAATGGCCACATCGTTTGGTACACTCATCCTAGATACCCACATTTTGAAGTGTCGCATGAACGAGCACATTGATTCTTCGGGTTTTTGTGTCAATGCCCACAAGCTCGCACTTGAGGCTCGCTTTTCGATGTGCATCAAGAAGTGCTTTAAGAACGTGGTCGACAACTGATGGAAATTATCAATGAAATTTCTTTTCAGTTGGGAGAACCAGGCTAGCGCGTCACCTTTCAGGTTTTTCACGAAGAATTGGCAGTATCTTGCTTCGTTTTCCTCGGGGGGAAAGTGTGTCCTTCCCATGGCGATATTGAACATGGTAAGATGCTAGGTTGGATCGATCATGCCGTCGTAGGGGATGATTCGGATCTTAGCGTGCTGCTTGATCCGTGTATTAACAATTTGGGCAGTAAATGGAGTTTGCCTAGTCTCTTCCAAAACGCGATCAAGCTTGGGGGCCGAGCTGATTATACGATGCATCCTTGACTTCATAGTGGATATTGTCTCTTTCATGGAAGCAATTTATGTTCTTTGACAACATCTGGGGTTAATGGTGTTGCAAAGACAGCAGTTTAATCTCTTATGGGCGATGTAGCGGTGTTTGCTTGTCTGAGAAGAAGTTACATTCTAACTGATCTGGTCTTGTAGTAACCACATAGTTAACCCGTGGCTCTGTGGCCTAGATGTTAACAAGGAGGACGATCCTATCCCTCATTTCTTGGTTATCCATCACCTACATGTCATACATCTCCATCTTTTGAGCATGGTGGGGATATCTTCTGCGGTCGCGGCCTTGTTTGGTGGTGGTAGGATAGTTTCCCTCTGGTCCTCCTCGTGTTCTTCCTCATTGCGATTAACCGTCCCGCCATTGTCTTCAGGATTTTAAGGGTTCTCGTCTTTACCCGTCAGGATGTCTATTGCGTTGTCAGCGGTGTTAGTTTGATTTTCAATGCCCGACATTGTTTAGAGAATTTTATCGCAAAACAACTTTGTATTACACACCTAAAACCCAAAAGGCCCCATGGTGGATGCCAATTGGTGAATCCGGACTTACACTTAGCAACCTCTGCTTTCTCCAAACAAAGGGCGACTTTAGGTTGTTAGGCAGAAATGATCGAAAAGCTTAAGAACAATGAAATTTGCTGTCAAAGGTGTGCATTATTCAAAAGAGTTGCGGATCCCCATCTGGGTGAAATGTGTTACATATTTATACTATGACGATTCGACCGAATAAAACCTAGAAATGTTTGAAAAATATCTTTACTATGAGATTTATTCAATATTCTCGTATATATTCAGCTTATTCTCCAAGTATCTTTAGGTCGGCAGAATGAGCTAGCTTTGGCATTTAATTCTCATAATGGGCCGAGAGTGGCATCTTCCGACCCATCTTCTTAGTTTTGAGAAGATATTTGGGTCGGTTCAATCTTGGGTCAGGTCATTGTAATGGGTGCTAAATTATGTACCACCAACCACGATGACTATTATCATTATTTCGTAACAGTATGATCTTCAATTATTTGATGGTAGATGTTTCATATAAGGGTCGTTCGTAGAGAGCCAACAACTCGATGATGTATAAGTAGCTATGTTGGACTTAGAAAGCTTTTCTACCATCAAATCAGGCCCGACTCAATGGTCTAATAGGTCATGTGCCCAAAATAATTTACAGAACTTTATGGCTTTTTATGTCAAATTTATAATATTTAGAGCCTTTTTTACAAATTATTCAAATATTTGGGACTTTTTTATAAAAAGATTTAATTAAAATTGTGGGCCCCACAGTGGGGCCCTGTGTAAGTGTCCAACTGACACATCCTAAGAACTGGGTCTGCATCAAATCAACCAAAGCTATTGTTGGAACATAGACCATTTACTTCGAAGTCTCCCTGAAGTTGGAAAAATTAACGTACCAAAACCGGTGAGAAATTTGATACATCATGAGATTTGTATAAAAATCGTTCGCTTGTAGAGAAAAATCATGAAATCGTGATGTTTTATTTCAAAACATATCTCCATAGCCAAAACCAGTGGGCATGACCCAGGACTATTTATATTTAGTTGATGATTTGAATGGTAAAATATAGCGAAGTTATTTTTTTTTTAAGAATATCCGAGGTGAAAACCCCCAACTTATTAGGAAATTAGGTAGGAAAGAACGAGAATCCGAAACTCCTCCCAGTGTCAATTTTTTGTCGAATTTGGACGGAATTAGCCTTGCATGAGAGAACACGCGTTTTGTTAGCCTCTAGGCAAAATCTATAGCCTCTAGGCAAAATCTATAGCCTCTAAGCAAAATTTGTAGCCTCTGGACGAAATCTTATTAGAACATCAGTCATAACAAATCATAATCGGCTACAAGAAACAAAATATAAATTCACGTTTAACTTTTAAAACTAAACTCTAATTCTGTAACCATTAACCCCAATTCAAAATTTAAAGTACAAATGTTTGTTAATCAATTTTTGATTAAAATTACCGAGAAATTAGAATAACCAAATATAAATTCACTTTTAACTTTTCAAACTCAACCCTAAGATACCCCCCCCCCCCCCCCCCCCCCCCTTTAAAACTATACCCTATTTGTGTATTATTAATCCAAATTCAAAATTTTAAAGTACAAATGTTTGTTAATCAATTTTTTCTATTACAATTATAGAGAAATTAAAATTTTGGTGGTTCTACATTATACTATATTTAGTGATATATTTGGGAAAATACCAAATATGAGATATTAAATAATGAATTGAATAGCGGCTAGCAATGCGTTTAGAAGGATAAAAAAATATACACGCTACTGCATATACATACGCAACTACATCCCCTACCGTAATATTCCCTACTTATAGGGTTAAACTCGGTTTACGAAAATATGAACAGTTAAAGGGCTATTTATCTATACTCCTTCCGTTTCATTATATAAGATTTTTAAGAGAAATATTTTTGTTTCATTTTATAAGATGTTTTACTAGTTTCTATGCAGATTTTAATGTGATTTGATACTTTTGTCCTTTTAAATTCTGTAGTTTTATATATGATTGGTTGAGTTATATTTTTAGTTAATTATTAAATGAGATTTTGTTTGTATTTATTATTTTTTTAATTCTCGTGAAATAAATCAAAAAATATTATAAAATAAAACGGAGGGAGTATATCTTATAAGTTGTTTCTCCCCGATGCAAATACTTTTTTAAAAAAATTTGTAGCATTCATTCATCACTGTAGAAATGAAAAATAAAAACAAAGATGGGTAGATTGACATTTGCACGCCGTAGAATTCAACACCAAATTGTTGTCAGTACAAGGAAATAAAAAGCTAAAAGTTTTTTTTTTAAAACATTCCCACTTAGTAAAAGAAAAAAAGGAAACCATATATAGTAATAGATACGATATACAACATAGTTAGATTTATACTGTTTTTTTTTTACTTTGCTTTAGTGGAGAAAAACCGGCTGAATCCTCTAGAGTGTTTCTCAGGAGTAAGCCCCGACGATGACGATGATGAGTTTGACTTTGTGTGTCTATGTTTCGACCCTACCGGAGATTTCATCGATGGTGATGTTTCTTTGTCGGAAGGCGAACTCAATTTGTTGTCTTGATGATTTGTGTATTCCTTGTCTTCTTCAGGGCTTAGGGCTTGTTCTTGACTTGGAGAAGAAGCAACCTGTTCTGTTTGAGGACACATGGATTTAAGTTGCTTCCCTAGAAGCAATATTGTCTCTTGACACTCTGCTAGCTTCTCTGCAGCAGCCGCTAGTTCATTGTCCTGTATAACATTCAATGGGCCGAATTATAAATTTCAAACCGAAATCTCAGTTAGATCAGATATTGCTTTGTTTTGATTTTTGAAATTTACCTGTTTGGTTTTAGGATCAGCTTCAGTTACTGAACAAGTCGGGCAATTTTGGTTATTCCTGAAGTTTGTATGAAAGAGAAGTTAGTTTAATGCGAAAGATTACGGTAAAGAGAGTAATATTTAGTTCAAGTTTAGTATATACCTTTGTAATTGCTCCTCAAGTTCTTGGCATTTGGTTAAAGCTTCTTGGTGATTTTTCTTTTCGTCTTGAAGCTCATCTTCTAAGTTTTCGATCTTTCCTTTAAGAGAAGTCAACTCGGTTTCCAGCTCCGATGATCTAGTTTCAAGAGATCTATAAGATCCCACCATGCATTTAAGCTGCGTCTCGGCCATGTCATTAGACTTGTGAGCTGATTCCAAATCTGATTTGACTTGAGCAAGAAGTTGCTCTGTTTCTTGTAGTTTGGACTTGGTTGCTTCAAGATCTGCTTCACAGCTTGCAAGATTGGTCTCTGCTTTTTCTTTCTCGAGTTTCAGATCTTCAAACTCTTCTGATGTAAACTTACAAGCTGCTGCTACTGGTGCGGGTTTCGGTTCATAGCTAGATTTTCCAATGCAGTCATCTGGAATATCGGAATCAGAGCTCTGAGAACAACCATTCTGGTAATGTTCACCTGATGAATCTTTCCGAAGTGCTTTGTTTTCCGGTAGAGCGACTTTATCGATGCAATCGGGACTGTTAATCTCAACTACGGATGTGTTAAATCCCGACACATCGATTTTCAGTTCACTAGCTTCGACTAAAACTTGCGAAAGATCAAACAGAAAGTCTACCAAAGTCTTCTCCTTGCCCAAGACTCTGTCGAATGTGACAGAGAACTCTTGAACTTTCTGAGGGAACGCGTCATGACACAGTGTTGCCTCTTTCGAAAGGTAGGAAACAAACTGGTAAATCTGAGTAAGAGCATCAGCCAATTCTTGAGTTATTACCTCGACAATGCTAACTTTTTCCTCTGCGGTCTCATTCGACATAGCTATCTCCTTTTCTTCTGTAAGACCGTCTCCATTATGCTTAACACCACCTGCCTCTTTAACGGCACATTGTATCTCTGCCAAAATCTTCTCATATGCAGCATCTTTAGGGAGAGTCTGAATCAAATTGGAGATTCGTTTCTTCAATTGCGTCGCTGGTAAAATCTCAGCATCAGAATCATTAGCCTTTGAGTCATTTGGTAGACAAGCTAGCTTTTCCATTTCTAGAAAATCGTCCATGAGCTCTAACTGATTAGCGCTCTCGGTCTTCTTCATCTTCGTACCGTTTCTATCCTTGTTGGACTGAGAGAGTTCAGACATGAAAGATCTTGCATCCTCGTTTCCGTCCTCTGACATTGAAGCCATACTAGGAGGATCACTCATAGCATTTTGACGAGAGAAGATTTCAGCCGGCATTTCAAAGCTTCCCTTGCTTGGACTTTTACTCATCATTTGAGCTTCCAGTGTTTGAAGCCTGTTTGCCGTCTTAGCACAAACGTTCCTCGACACTTGAAGCTCGCTATTACGCTTAGCCAAAGCTTCTTTCAACATCTTAGTTTCTTCTTCCATCGCCACTAACCGATCTGTCAACAAATCGTTTTCTTTGTGGAACTTATCAAGCGAGAACTCCGAAACATGCGACATGTGTGACATTGGAGACATGAGAGGACTAGACGGTCTAGCCGGTGACCTTCTTTGTCGATTATTATCTCCGTAGTCTCCACCTAAACTCTCAACCTCCATTTTCATCTGTGCAAGTGCTGCAGGACCAGGGAGTTTCTTTCTCACTAGAGTCCGTAATCTTTGGCATTCCGCTTCCAACTTTGCGATTTTCTTGACACCTTCCAAATGCTGCTTGTTTGCTGATTCAGCAGATCGCATACTCATATTCTTTTCCTCGTTACGGATTTCCAACTCTTTAGTAATCACATGAGTTTCATACTTGAGAGTATTTATCTCCCTTTCACAAGACTCTATATTGTTCTTAAGACGCTCAATCTCAGACTCCGCTTGAGATTTCTCTTCGCTTATCCTCATAAGCATGTTTGATCGTTCTTGCAATGATCTCGAGAGCGCGTCGTTTTCAGCTGCAGACCGGAGTAGTTCTTGCTCGTATTCACCAATCCTAGACTCAAATTCAGCCTTGAGTTTGTCCATTTGGTTGGTTTTAGTTGCAGTAACATCGCGCAGCTTCTGTTCATTTTCTTCCTTTAAACCCCGTATCTGCCTCATACATTCCTTAAGCGCACCGTCTAAATGTGCTGCTCGGTCCTCAACCGTGAGCTTGGCGAGAGTAACGGTTTCGAGAGTCGTTTTCAAAGCTGAAGCCTCTGCTTCAGCTTTTTCCCAACCTGAATAACAATCAATGTGATGAGAACAAAATTTGCATGCGAAATTCGATTATTTCCATCGTCATTCATACCAGTGACAGCTTCTTCAGCAACTTTGGAGTGTTGTTTGACAAGAACTTCTTTAGCTGTAATATCTGCATTAGCAGTAGATAGCTTTGAATCCAAATCCTTGATCTCATCTTCAAGCTTTGAAACTTGTTCCTCGTACTTTTTAACTTCTTCTTTTAAACCATTTAGATGAGAGTATTGGTCAAAGGAGATCTGGATATAGCTTGGCTTCTTATCACCACCATTCTGTTTTTTTTTTTTTTTGTTAGCAGGCAAGAAAAACTCAGAATCAAGACTCAGAAAAATCATAGAATTTTAGTGAAACAAATTACCTGATCAACAACTTCTGTGACAGTAGCTGCTGCTGCTTTCTCTGAGGATTTCTTCTTCCATGGCCAACTCTTACGATCCATTTTCTTCTTCTTCTACATAATCCACAAAATTATTTAAACCCAAATTACCCAGTTTTGCAATATACAATTTCGGATTTAGGAAAATAATTAAAAACTTTCCGAATTATAATCACAAAGCCAATGCCAATAAAAGAAACGAATAATAACTTTTCGAAAATCAGAGATCCAAAGCAATGAGTACCGCCGAGTGGAAAAATTCAAACAGAATATTATTTCCGATACCGGAAAATGGAAAATTGTGAATTCGATGTGAACACTTGTAAATGAAACAGAAGCAAAGAAGAAGAAGAGAAAGTGGAATCTGAGACTAATAATCGAATACCTCCAAAAACCCGATTTCAAGTGGAAACGCGACAAACGCCATTAAAACTAAAATCAGTAACTTCAGGATTAAAAGCCAAAGAAAAAAATGGCAGAAGTGAAGAAATTAGCGCAAGAGCACAAAAAAAACCCTCGAAAATCGTAAGGAAAAAACAAATCACCGACGTTTTTCAACAGTCCAAATTCTCAAACCAAAAATCACCGACGCCGATTAAACTTTTTTTTTTATATAAACATTGACTAATATCTCGATAATTAGTAGAATCAAAGCTTGAGTAGTGTTCCGATTTCGAATTGAAATTCGACGGGATTAGCAGAACGAGAATATCGAATCGAAACATGAAAGAAAATAAAAAAACTCACTGGAAAAATCCAAAATGCAGCAGTGAAAGAGAATCTCCCGAAATCAAAAAAAAAAAGCAAAGAGCTAGTGAAAAAAAAACAGAGAAGAATCAAACTCTGTTTCTAGAGAGAAAGAGAGAAGAAGAAAAGAAGAAAGTGGTGGGTTATGGTGTGTGATGATGGTGCTTGTGATGGTGAAAACAATCTATGCCTTCTGTATCACTTCAAAGCCTAAAACGTAGCAGAGGCTCTCCTTTAAACAAATCCTTACCTTCGCTTTCTCTTATTATTTTTTTTCTTTTTTTCTTTACCCGGCGCTTAATACTAATTTAATCAAATGTTTTTTTTTTTGCTTTTGCCGCATAATCAAATGTACTAAAATATCTAGATGTTTTGTCAATACAAATTTATTGAATCTGTATAATGTCGAAACAAATAAAATACTAAATCCGTATATACTACTACTACTCTACTTGCCTATTGTTCTTAATAGGCTTTTTTCGAATTCTCTTATCATGAAGATAGCCAAACAATGACATGTATCACATCTAGTTTCCTTGTTATACAATCCCGATTCCTATTAATAGAAGACAGATGAAAATAAACATGTGCATCCACGTTTTGGAAACTATTAGACTTTGAATGGTGAAAGTGTGTATTGTATTGGCCTATATGTATTTTATTACGTTTAGACCTATTTGGTTTGTGACAAATATCAACTGAAACTAGTGTCTACAATTTGGTTTAGCACATATAAACATTCTTCTAAAGCATTTTGAAACATAATTGTTTGAATGCATCGTTTACGTAAGAAAATTTCACCGCTACGAGTTATTTTTTACTATCTTGCATGAGCATACTATTTATACCACTAAAAATATTTGACGCATGAAATAATACTATTAACCTTTCCTTATATATAAATCAAGTTGAACGTGACACATTGCTAAGGACAATCGATTTATGTTGATAATGTACTTTATTAAATTGAGATTTCGCTGGCAGATATCAGATATGTACGTAAATGATCTTTAAATATGTTTTCCTAACATTTTTTTCTTCTTCGTTTTGTTATTTACATCTACAAATTTGACTGGATTTTCTATTTACCAGTTTGAACCGACTACATCGAGAATGATTAGTTACATAACACCTGTGTGTTTTTAAACGATTAAATAAATTAGTAAGTACTCCCTCCGTTTCAGATTAAATGTCGTTTTGAAAAATGTATCTGGTTAAAATTTGGATGTAGTTAATTCAAAACACATCCAGATACATTTCAGATATATTTTATCAAAAAGACACTTAATATTAATATGAAAGGGAGGGAGTACAAAATAAGAAAATAATTATGGTAAGTGATTGAATTTGAGGAAATATATGGAAATCGAGCACCGAATAGTGCCTGACAAATAAATAAATAGACTGGAGATATTAATTTGAAGCGTCTATTTCCAAACGCTTAATTATCCTCTTATCTCAACAATTAACGAAACAAAAAGGGCTATCAGTTTATGTTCTCCTTCCCAAAAATAGAGAAAAATACAATATCACTTTTTGTCAAATGCAATGAACAACCAGATATATTTTTTTAATGTGAATAAATTCATTCAGCGATGGTCCTTACAAACGCATTCATATGGTTTGGAGACAAGCCAGCGAACCAAAGTTTGTACACACAGTCTGTAAATACTAAATAGCAATTCCACGGACCCGGAAGTTAAAGAACAAAAAAATCTATGAATTTTCTAATTGATTATAATGGAAAATTAATTGAAAAATTCCTATTTGATTTAAATTAGAAAATTAATTAAAATATGAAAGCTGAAATAACGACTTTTTTATTTTCAATTAATAAAAGATGCAAACATCATTTCTTTTTTATCAAGAACGAGACTTTGAAGAGTAAAGTATAAACGAGTACGATTATTGAGATCGTTTTCTCTATTAAAAGAGGATTAAATAGCATCGACTTTACATAATAGTCATAATTTATTCCATTAGGTTTTTTTTTGTCAACCTGGAATTTTATTAAGATACAAACTTGTTTACAATTTATCCCATGTTATACTATAAGATAAATGTTGTTCCCTAGCTAATCTTGCATTTGCATCTACTTCTTGAACAACATTACGTTGAACCTTCATGAACTTGTATTCCTTCTTGCCTTTTGAGATCTTAATAATATCCTTCACCATCATCGCAATCTCTTGCAAGCACCATCCATGGGATCCTGCTTCTAGGCAAAGATGGTCATAACGGAGACGATGACCGTGGACAGATGACGACGGTGGACATAATGACGACGGTAACCACGACGGAGGTGGAGACGATGGTCGTGGACAGAACGACGACGGTGAACATAATGGCGATGGTGATAGTGGCCATGGATACAGCGACGACGGTGGTCAATAGCGACGGTGGTTGTAAACAAAATCGGTGGATAACTAGGGATCGTGGACGGAATGAAAATGGATAGGTGATGATCAAGGGCAATTGTGTCAATTTCATTCTCTAAAAGACAAAAATGTTGTATTCAATACAAAGATTTTTAGAAGAAATATATACCTCTAGAGGTACTTTACAAGAATTCTCTTACCTTTAAGGTACTTGATTGTATAGGTATACTTTGGAGATGGTTATTTACGAAAGGATCCTCGATACATAAACAAAATAAATTTGCTTCTCCCTTTCTCAACACACGTTTGGATTTGTGCAATAAAACTTCTCTCCTTTTTTTTCTTTTTCCCTTTTCCTCTTCATCTTCCTCTATGCTTTGTAAAAAAAAATAGAACTAGAAAATTCGAAACCAATAAACAATTGTAAATGGATACAAATTAAATCATCAATCCTTCTTTGTTTTGCCTAACCCAATTTCTTAAATCTAAGCATCTTCATCACCCAATCTCTGATGTATAGAGAATCAAACAAAATCGAATTCGAATTCTAGGAGACAAACTCTTCTTCTCTTTTTTTCTGCGAACGAGCCTTTCTCTCTTTTGTGCCTGAATGTTTATTCGACCAGATCTACTCATATTTGTTTACAATAGATAACCCAACCTCTAAGAAGAAGAAGCTCATGTAAAAGTTCCATTCCATTTGTGGATGTTTTGTTTGACTTGCATGTGAGCATGATGGTATTTGGTGGACAACCTCTAGTGGACAACCTCAGTATATTGAATGGTTTATTGTTAAGAGAAACTAGCACCATTGAGTTGTAAACTGAAAAAATCTCAAGATTAGTTAATACGAATGGTGGAGTTAACTTGGTATGTAGGCTAAACACGATTCAATGGAAATGTTTTGATGGATAGTCATACATGGATAGTGTTGGTTTTATCTGGTGGGCAGGTTTACATGGATAACGTTCCTTGTTTTGTTAGCTCTTTGGGGATTGAGATGGTTAATGGTCAATCGTGCTTGATAATCATAATTCATAAACATATTTCCCAAAGTAGAAGAGGTAAAACACACTCCTATCAAAAAATATAGTTTGCTTATTCGTTAATAATCCTTACAAGAGTTTGGCAACACGATTCAATGGAAGTGTTTTGATGGATAGTAATATATGGATAGTGTTTGGTTTTATCTGGTGAATATGTTTACATTGATAACGTTTAGAAACAAGAATAGGGAATACTAACTATCAGAACATTTAATCCATATCAAGAAATCAATACAAACCCAGAAAAAGAAGAAGCAAATTCTATGTAAATATTCAACAAACAAATTCTTAAAACTCCATTAAAATTCAATAATTTTAATTGAATCAATCTCTCTTGACGAATCATTTCATAAATCTCCATAATCGTTCTCCGATTTCTTCGAGTGAATATAAAACACGAAACCCATATTTTAAAATTGACTTTCAAATCTCATAACTCAGACTTTTTATTTCCAAATCTCATTTACTGTTTACTTTTGATTTTCAAATCTCAAATCTCAGATTTTTGGCAACATCAATGGAAATGGCGTTGATGATGAAGGAGAGAGAGAGAAAGTAACCAGAAGTTTTTTATGACCATAGATCTGTAATTAAAAGAGGGGAGATGGACGGCTCAGATCAATTACTCATTTTAAATGAGTTTTGCCGAGTGAAAATAAAAGAGCAATTAAGGTATTAAATTTTGAAACCAAAGATATCTTTGAGAGTAAAAAGTCTTCAAAAAAAATATCTGTAGGAGGAATAAACCCATTTTTAGAATGTGGTAGATTTTGTAAAATATTTGAAAAAATAGTAGATTATAAAATATTCCCTATAATTTAGTTTTTGAAATTAGGGCTGTGAATGGTAAGCAATGTGGATGAAAAGAAAAGAAAAGTATAATAAAAAATGAATTGTATGGGCCTATCATGATTAGATGAAATTAGAGTAAATTTTTCTCCTTTTTTTTTAAGAGTAAATTTTTCTACTGGAAAATAAACAAATCATTTGATAAAAAAAAAATATTTCTTCAAGGTGGGTCAAGAATATTTTTAGAAGTTTTCTTTTGTAAAACTAAAATTTTCTTTTCTTCTGATTAATCACACCCTAAAATCATTGAAAAAGGGGAAAAAAGAAAAGTCAACATCCAACTATTGTCGAAATCAAAACAGCAACTTACAGAAAGAAAAACACGTGGCTTTGTTTCACACGATTACCAGTTTAGTCTTACTGTAGTATTCGTTGTACAGTATCCTATCACAAGATCAATCCAACGGCTGTGATTCACTTGCTATTTATTCTTAGCTTCACTTATCCGTAACAATAACTAAATTTTATTCACCACCATGAATCAAATACGTTGATAAAATTTGATATCGTTGAATCTGATTCTCTAAAGTATGCTTAGTATAAAAATATCCCAAGATTCTAACTTCATCAAGACGAATAAAAAAGAGAGATATAACAAATAAATACATATAAATAAAAGCGTAAAAAGTTAGGAATACTAAGCAAGTTTGGAATATGATGAGCTGTGTTGAATCGCGTATTTTTTTTTATAGTGATTACTGACGAATGATAAAAGAGAATAGTTAAAAAGTAATTAGAGGTGGGTCCAAATATAAAAAGACCACGTAACGCGCTTTTCAACACGTGATATGTCTACATTATTTAGGGGCATTAGTACGAGTGAGTGTGTGTATTATCAATTATACGCTTTATTATCTCAATAATCATATCAATTTTACGGCAATCCCTAAGCCAAAAGCAAAACAAAAAAGAATATAAAAAAAGACATATATCCTTCATATTTGTCATATCTTATCTGTCAAAAATGACAAATATGATAAAATAAATAGTACTATTTGATTTTAAAATTATAGGATAATTTACAAAATCAACAATGCGACTCGAAACAAAAAAACAAAAAATACACAGTTGATGGTCGGGTTATGACCCGCTTGTTAGTGAAAATTCTTGGGTTAGGTGAACCTCTCCTATTTACCTCCTCTTAATTAATTAGTTAAAATTTGTTATGTAGTCTAATTAAACAAACTAAAATAATAAAAGAGAATTATATTTATGCCACATTTGAAAAGTTTTTTTTTGTTTTTTTTAACGTAATACTGATTTATCAACAAAACAAAAAAAAAATGTCACAAAAACAATTTGTCCTAAGATTTGAGTTTCAAACTTTAAAAACAGAGTTGGTAAAAACAGTTACAATTGGAATGATAAGGCGCAATCAGTGAGGGATCCGAGAAGATGTGTCCCACCTCACTATTGCTTCATGTACGTCCTCCGATTCAGTAGTTTGCAAAGAGATAAGTCGGTTACGGATTTCTTTATGAATGACATGCGTCAAATATAGAGGATGATGATGTGGTCTAGCATGACATCTCCCATTCCTCTCCCTCCAAATCCAGTAGATTGTTGCTTGAAATGCTAGACGAACAAGCGTAGAATCAATCGAGGATAGGCGATTACGCAGTAGAGAACGAGTCGTAATAGTCCAGTCAGGATTGAGTCGTGCTGCAAGTATGCCAGAACATAACATGTCCCAAACTGTGTACGAGTATGGGCAAGCAAAGAACAAATGATCTCGTGTCTCCGTCTCCCTACAAAGTGAACATGGTTGGAAAGACATCCATTGCCGCATGCGAGAGCCCGTTGAGAGCTTGTTACATCATGCAAGCCAAGCTAAGAACCTTTGACGTGGGATTGACTGCGGAAACCATACCAGTTTGTACCAATCAACAACATGGCTTATAACTCGTATTTGATGCCAAATTCTTTTAGAGAAGAACTTACGGTCATAAACATTTGGTTTCTGCTTCCATGGCGCATTATCCTCTCCACTCGATGATTGTGGAACCAGAATTTGTCGAAACTGATTATAGAGCTCCTGAACATTAGCATTACGGCTCAGCCGAATTATCCAACCATTCTCTCTAATTGATACATCATGGGTTTTACCCGTTTTAGACCATGATATAAGTCCATTTGTTTAGAGTCTTTTGGTGTTTTTCGAGTCTTTGTGTTTATTATTAGGTACAAGGACGATTGGAGCTTAATTGGTGTTTACTGGATCGTTATGGAGCATTTTGGAATGAGCAGTCAAAGTCGCAAGTTCGGATTGGAGTTTTTAAGCAAGTGTCGATCGACACTGAAGGAAGCATCGATCGACACCACGATTTTACTCGTGTCGATCGACCGAGAATATGGCGTCGCTCGACACGACTACTTCCAGCGACGAAAATTATCAGTTTTAGAAGATTTCCGTTTTGTTCCAAAAGGCCCAGATGTTTGCAATCTGGCCTATGACCGTCCTTGTAATCTATATATACGTTTTTACAGCCATTGTTTAGGTTTATGCTTAATTTTACTTAGTTTTAAGAGATATCTATTTTTAATAAAGATGGTTTCTTCTTTTACTATGTCTGAGTAATTCTTTTGTTAGGTTTAGGGTTATTCAAGGGTTGTTGATGATTTGTTAGATCTGATTTGAATTGCATAGGATTAATATCTTTAGAAAGTTCTTCATCTTAACTTGTTCTTATTGTTGATTTTAGTTTCGCGAACTGAAATATGATCTTAGGTTAATTTATAGAAATGACAGTTTTATTAATTGCTTGAACTAGTTTTTGATAAAGCAAAATTATTTTTCGCAAAGACATTTGGTTTAGGGTTTTGTGAACAGTTGAGCCTGAATTTATTGCTTGTTTAGATTCATAGGATTCGCAACGACAGTTGGCTTTCTAGGGTTTAGGCATAGATAATCTTTGCAACGACAGCTGATTGGTTTTACATTCGTGTTCATGTTTAGGAACTGAGCTTCATAATCCTATCTTTAATTTATCATCTACATATCTGATTTACTTGAGATTTCCATGTGCCTAGCTTCTTTTTAATTGATTTTCACAACCGTTCACTGTTTGCTTTTGTTTACTTGTTTTTATCATTCATCATATCCTGCTTAGTTTAATTCGAACATTTAAATCTATTGTGTTTCTGATTCCCTGTGGATTCGACCCTAAAGTACTACTTCTGATCTCTTAATTTGAGAGAGTAGCTCTGGGTCTAATTTGAGCATATCACTAATCACTGCTTAGACTTTTGCATTTTGACGTATTCTAAGTATTTGAGGACCATTCTCACCAACTAAATCAATTAGCGGCCTATTGGTCATCCAGTTATCCAACCAAAAAAATATTGAAGATCCGCTCCTCACTGCCATCTTTATGAACGTAACCGCGAGGGGTCTTAATTTAAGAAGCTTTCTCCACATCCACGAGCCACGAGTTGTTTTCTCTGATATATCCCAGAACGAGTTCTCCCTTAGAAGATAATGTTTTGACCACGCAACCCAAAGAGAGCCTGAACATTCAAATAACCTCCATATTAATTTTAACGAGAAAGCCGTAGATGAATCTCTTAGCCTTCTTAAGCCTAGACTACCCTCTTTCTTTGGGATACAAAGATCAGCCCATGCGACTTTCGATTTTGTAGTGATGTGAGGCGAGCCTAACCACAAGAAAGTTGAACACATCCTTTCAATTACATCAAAACATCTATTGGGCAGTCTAAATGCGGAGCACCAGAAGTTAACAATACTTGATATAACCGAGCTTATAAGTTGAAGTCTTCCAGCATAAGACAAAGATTTGCTAGACCAAGCGTTGAGTCTTGTTCTTATCTTGTCTATCAATGGCTCATAGTCCAGCCTTGTCATGCTCTTTGTAGTAAGGGGAGACCCAAATACCTGATGGGAAGCGTATTCATGGGTATTCCTAGAGAAGAAGCTATCCACATACAAAGCCGATTTACTCATGTTAATTGCTAAGCCTGATTCAGCCTCAAATTCGTTAAGAACATTCACTATTCCCTTAATAGAATGCTTTTCCATCCGTAAAAACCACCATATCATCTGCAAAACTAATATGAGTGAGTGTGAGATCCTTACATTTGTGATGGAATCCAAACTTGCCTTTGCAGCTTTATTGAGACGGTATGATAAAACATTGATAGCTATCACAAACAATAACAGTGATAAAGAGCACTCTTGCCGTAATCCTCTTGAGCTCGTAAAAAAACCCTCAAGTTCGCCATTGACACATATAGAGAAAGATGCAGATGAGATGCATCACCGAATCCAATTTATAAATAGCTCAGGCAGACCCATGGCTTGCAAAGTTGCCAAAATAAATCCCAACGCACCGAATCAAAATCTTTAGTAATATCTAACTTTAGAGCACAACGGGGGGAGGTGGTATCTTTATGATAATCTTTAACAAGCTCATCTGCAAGAAGAACATTTTCAAGCAAGAGTCTTCCTTTTATGAAAGCATTTTGATTCCAGAGCATGGCTTCGGGCAGAATTTGCTTCAATTGAGCCGCAAGAATCATGGATATGACCTTATAGATTGTATTACAAGCTATGGGGCGATAATCTTTCATTTCTTGTGCATCAGTTTTCTTCAGAAGCAACAAGAGACTAGTGGCATTAACTATGCTCGGCATGAAACTATACTGAAAAAGACTGAACTGCAGTAATGAAATCTGACCGAACACATTCCAAGCTTTAACAAAAAATTCTTTGGTGTATCCATCAGGTCCAGGCATTTTACTAGACGGCATTGATAAAAGTGCTTTTTTAATTTCTTCCTCAGTTACCATGGATGTTATGTCATTAGACATGATCTCGGTACACTCATAACCAAGAATCTCAGTGAGTTCCTGAGGAGATGGTGGAGATATAATCTGAGGGTTTCGATTTAGAAATTCTTTAAAATACTTAACCGCCTCTTCTTTAATTTCCCTGGGGTCGGTAAGCTCTTCTCCTTCACCACTCAGATGGTGGACAGCTAACTCACCTGATACTTAGCAGGGCATCTGATCGATCTGAAGTTATGCTCTAACCTTAGACGCCACTCCCAGCCTTTTTAGGACCAACTCTGCCCTCGAAGAACGGCATAGAAATCCTTTGCATATGTTTCATCATCTAGAGATAAGACGGAACATGCACTGCAAATGCAGCCCTCGGCTGCATCCCGACCACTGGAGGTGCAACCGGAGCCTGCTTAGGAGCCAGTGGCAGAAAATATGCTAACAACTGCGTCAGCAATCACACAACCCGATCATCATGATCCGGAGCTACAGCAGCACCCCTACCTGGGCCCACTGGAACTCCCTGACTTCTACTAGGGCCAGCCCTCACACTGGCATTAGCATCTGCATTGGTCTCACTCGAAGACCCCAAAGCATGCGTCTGGGACTCTGACTCCCCACTGACTCAGCAACTGGCCCACGACAACGACCCTGGCCTCCACGACCACCAACTATGCCACCACGGCCTCTAGCTCCTGGAGCCATCTCTCTGAATTTCCCTTAAAACACAGATAGATATGGAACTAGAAATCATAAACAATAACAAACAAACTCACCGCGGAACCTCTTTAAAAGCCGAAGAGGATGATTCTAAGACTACTAATTGCTTAACTCATATAAACAATAAAATACATAGTGTCAGTTCATCACAGTTACTACTACCCCTAGAACCATAAGGGCTCTGATACCAAAATGTGACAACCTTATTATTATTATTTTTATATATATATTTTAAACTAGTCCAGATTAATATTCCATAAATACTAATCCTCAAAGACTAGATTCTTAACAGTTACTACGCGGAAGTTCTCAGTAAATAATTCAGGAAATAATAAAAATCCAAATAATAATTAAATGTCAATTCCAAAACATAATTCAACTCACAATAACTAAATTCAGGAATGAGTAAACTAGCAACCTAACAGTGGTTCGCTAGAACTAACAATAAATAACATCCCTAATGGAAATAAGAGATGCGTAAGTAATTAATAATTACTTAGTGAGACGGTCTTCCCATCAACAGACTAAGTACGGATATACCAGAAATCAATTAACAATTAATTTAAAACTCATGCATTAAAAAACGGGTGTCGATCGACACCAAAGCACGGTGTCGATCGACACTCAAGTCGCAGAATCAGTTCACGTTATCAAAAAGATTCAAATTCATGATTTATCAATGATTCATCACAAAACTCAAACGATTTCAACTCAATAACACAAAACAAACAACCATGAATCACACACAAAATTCTCTAAATCAATTGTGAACCAAAAACTAATATATCCGGGCCTACGGTCGCGTACTCACCTTGCTAAACTAAAGACAACGCTAAGAACACAAAACCAGCGACTCGAGATCCTCGCAGTCTCTAGTCTCACACGCAAACACCGAGAAATGTCTCTTCTATCACCTAAGATTCACAATTAGGGTTTTCCCAAAGCCCAAATTAGGTTTTCAAGAAAACAGAACGACGAACCAACTTAAAACTATCACAGAGATCGGAGCATACCTTAGAATTCAGATCCTAAACCCAATCTGAAATATAGATTGAAAGAGCTTTCCAAAAATACCTAGATAGTCTCCTGATTCTTTCTCAAATGCCGGGAAAACACTTCCCAAGATGACTGATCAAAACCTGAAACTGCACAGACTACTCACGGAAAAACGATCATAACTCAAAAATTACAGACCCAAAAGGCAATTGGATTTCTTCTATAGCTAGTTAAGAGAAATAAGAACTTATCTACAAAAAATCACATTGATCTGACTTGATTCAATTGTTCGTTCTTCCTTTCTACCAAAACCGCCGAAACTGCCTTCTTTTTCCTCTCAAACTCCACACAAAATTCACCCTCAAGGATGCTCGAACCTTTTCCTCTCTCAAAAACACGAAAACTGGACTCTCTAAACCTTCCCAAGGCTGCTCCATGACAAATGAGGCTTATAAACGAAGCCCTAGGGTTAACGCTCCTAAACCGAACCCAAACCGTAATTATCACTTAAACTGATTTTCAATCCGAAAACATGGTGTCGATCGACACCCCTTACCAAATTACATAATTTGGTTTTGGGATGTTACAACTCTCCCCCCCCCCCCCCCCACTAAACTGGATTCGACCTCGAATCCCAAGACACGAGTCCACACCGAACCACACTTTGGCCCGCACCGGCCAATACCATCAGAGATTCTCACATATCTCAAAATTCCACAACTAAATTCACGTTTATACGCACGTTTTCAGATATTTATTACGTTTTAACTCATCTACACACACGCCCTAGGGAAAACACCATCCCTTCGAGAGAACTACCGTCTCCCAGCACTATAGAGGAAACCACTGTCCCAATATAGACTCTCAGTACCATAAAGGAGACCACCGTCCCAGTATCAGTACACAAGAAAACCACCGTCTCCTAGAGAGAACCACCGTCTCTCAATATGTATACAGGAAACCACCGTCCCCGATACATACTCTGGAAAGCCACCATCTCCATATAATGAGTCATCCGTAATAAATTCTAAAATGCCTATAAACATCTTGAGTAAGAACCACCCAACACGACCCATATCATCAATAAAAAAAACTAAATTTACTCTAGAAAGCCACCGTCTCCATATAATGGGATCGATTGATTTCGCAACAATCAAACAAGAACATACACAACCAAGGACGCTGCATCTGTTAGTCCCAAGTCGGCGGAACCGAATGAAAAGAAATATCTTAGAGGTCCGTATCCCGTTTCATTTTTATGCCACAGTCAGATATTGATTACTCATACTTATACCGTCATCATCACACTCTTAGGACGTCTCCTTCGAGGTAACGATGCCGATGCCACTCCACTCTCGGGACGTCTCCCTCAAGCTCTAGCTCTATATAGGAAAATACTTCCTTAGAGTAATCAACACAATGGTATACAAGCATCTGGAAACTAGGAATACTTTCCATGATATTGACCCGACATTAAAACTTTGAGATCACAACTTGGCTCTTACCGAACACTTAGCTGACACAACTGACTTTCCTGAAGGCCCACGTATAATCTTCGAATCACATCACTAATCCAATACTCCCCGCATGCCACAAGTATCTATTGCTCTTAACTCAGTCTACACCTGACATCAATAGGATGCATCTTGTGGCCCATCAGGAAAATATACCGCTCGCACTCTCGGGACGCATCCTTCGAGCCAACGGTATCTGGGAAACTCACATCCCCAATTAACATACAGGAGAGCTCATACCTCCTCAAAAACACATGAGTTATTTGGGATCGCAGTCCCTAGAGCAATAAATACCGGGCACTTAACATCAAAATTTGAACTTCCCAACAAGGGTCCAAAATCACTCTTGACGCCTTAGCGTACTCGCCTATCGGCCGATACACTCGTCTATACTTGAATGTCCTATTTGAAGAGACCTGAAAAATGAACCGACTGCCTCAAAACAACTCATGAACTCAGACTCCTCTCCTGAGTCACACGAAATGTTCTATGCACTCCTGAACGCGTGGCGTTACGCAACTTACGCCAACCTTCGATTGTTCCAAACTTAGACCGATCTTCAAAAAATTCCTCCGCAACATTACGTGACTGAAAAAATACCTTATCTCGCTGCCACAACTTACTCTTACTCGAAAACCAACGCTTGTGTTCCAAAATCTTTCCAGTACCAATCTCCGTTGCACTACTTGACCCTTAGGAATTCTCGAGTGCATTTAAACATCGTCGATAACTAGCATCACCAAGACCCCTAAGTACTCTTTGAAATACGCCATTCCTCAACCTCGTGAACTCCTCTCTCTTCGATAACCCAAATAACCTCTCGATAACTGCAAAAATGCTCAAAGCTCATTCTGAACACCGCCCTGTGAATATTTGTTCCCTTCGTCTGGATATGATGATAACACAATAGACTAAGAACTCCTCAAAATACTTGACTCCCATCCATGATGATGAACCTTAAAACCTCCACATACTCCCATCTGCCTTCTTTGCAACCAATACCAACGTTCCTTATAGAAGAACTTGGTTGGAATAAACTCTTACTCGAATAAACCTCTAGCAGCCCCCTTAGCTCTACCATCTTCGCTGGAACTTCCCAAAGTCATCCTTACTCTCCTACCTCGGACCTTCGCGTTTCTACGCCACGCGGTCTCGGTGGTAATTCCGATGAACTCGATATCTCTTCTACCAGTCCATTAGAATATCATCGCATAGTCCACCAAACCTGGCTTTGATACCACTTGTAACGCCCCGACAGCCCCTCCCATGGGCCTCCGTCCACTCTCCGGCTTGTGGGCCCACCATGTTCGACGGCCGGTGCGTTAGTCCGGGAGGCTCGAATGTCTTGATTACTGACCCTGCAAATCACCACGTGATCTTTCCTCGTGTTTTGACCTCTCTCACACGATACTGAAAATGACTTCCCAGTAGGTCAACCATCCTGAAACTACTCCAGCGCAAGCACACTTAACTCTGGAGTTCTCTCAAGACCGTGACCGAAAAGATAAGTGAACTTTGTTGATATAGGTAGTCAAATCAATTTTTTTAAGCTTCGCCGCATATACCACATATGCCCTGAAACCGGGGTGTCATAATCACCCCCACTAACAGATCACAACGTCCTCGTTGCGCATACCAAGATCGTTATCCCGACAGCACACAGTTGTCAAGGTTTGCTCTGATACCACTTATAACGCCCCGACCGCCCCTCCCATGGACCCCCGTTCACTCTCCGTCCCATGGGCCCACCATGTCCGACGGCCAGTGCGTTAGTCCGGGAAGTTCGAATGTCTTGATTATTGACCCTGCAAATTACCACGTGATCTTTCCTCGTGTTTTGACCTCTCTCACACGATAGTGGAAATGACTTCCCAATAGGTCACACATCCTGAAACTACTCCAGCTCAAGCACACTTAACTCTGGAGTTCTCTCAAGACCTGTGACCGAAAAGACAAGTGCACTTTGTTGATATAGGTAGTCAAATCAATTTTTTTAAGCATCTCCACATATATCGCATATACCACATATGTCCTGAAACCGGGGTGTCGCACATTCCTTCAAATTCATTTATTGAATAACACCCCAAATACAATTTAAAACATTTGTCAATATGCTCTTAATTTTATCTATGATGCCCTAAGCAAAATTTTCATTTTCTATTAAGTAGGTACGTCTCTTGATACAGTTTCCACATGCCTCCAAATCAATATTTTGGAAATAAGACCAGACACCAACTCGGTGTAATCACTAGATGGCTGGTTTAACCGGCTGGACCGGGTTTTGTAGTTTTCTTATTCTTAATGTATGCATTGTCTTACTACCTTAAATGCCATTGGCAACCATGAGAAAGAGACTACGACGTCTCATTGACGACCATGAGAACAATATGCATAAAAAGTTAAAAGATAGTGAAGATACATGGGTAAGTATTCATAGTGCAACAAGTTGGACAAAAAGACCAAGAAACCAAATAAGATAAAGAAACGAATGTGAATCTGTAAGAGAATAAGCAAAAGGAAGAAAAAGAAGAAACATATGGTAACATCTGATGATATAAAAATGTGATAATTCTTTTTATAGTGATCATTATATGTACACGGATCTACACACAAAACACATGATGCCAAAACGTGGGAATATATACCAGGAAAAAGAAAACATAGACAATGTAATGTATCATTTACGTTCTCATATCATGTGTTTGATTTTGTAAAGTGATCATCATTATTAAGAGACAAGTACGTCAAATTTGGTATTAAAGTAAATTTAAGAGTTCTGATAAAAAATAAAGTATTATAAGAGAAGTTAAACTTGCGCGTAAGCGCGGGTATTATATGATTTTAAACACTCTATTTGACTAAACTCTAATATGCAACCCTAAACCCTCATAGACAAACGTAAAATATTGAATGATTAAAAATATTGTATTTAAATAATTTAGTAGATTGTAATGGGTAATAAACCCTAATATGAGAGCATAATCCTAATCTAGGATCATAAAAATAGAAATATATAAGTAATTTATATAAAATACATATTTTTATTTATTATTTACGAATTATTTAATCTAATTATTTTATTTAGATAATAATAATTATTTTAATTTATTTAACTAGATTACAAGACGAATTCTGATTGATTATTTAAAAAGGGGTAAATAAGAGTGGTTTACCCAAGAGTCGGGACCATCACCCGCCTGGTTAACGACATCGAATAGTGAATCAATATTATAGAAAGCTCGAGAAGTTCTTTCAGCCGGTGTGGTTATTGACCATATGTGACAGAGAAGGCGTCTCTCTCTCTCTCTCTCTCTCTCTCTCTCTCTCTCTCTCTCTCCTGCGAGCTGAAGATCCAAATCCGCCGATCGACCGACAAAATCGGTGAATCAACATCGTGACGGTGGTGTTTGTAAGAAGTATCGTGATAATTATAGGGATGATACTGGAATTTAACTATACGTGTATGATCCTTTGGATATCTATTGCTTTCAAATTTGAGTTTTGCTCTACGAATTTGAGTTTTTCTCGGTTAGGGATGATACTGGAATTTAGTTATATGTGTATGATTATTTGGATATGTCACTTCTCATATTCAATTTTACTTGTTTGATGTTTTTTTGTCTTTTAGTTGATGATGTTTGCAGTGATTTCTGTATCATTAAGGGATCAGAGACATTTCAAGATTTCGCGCAGATGCAGTTACGAGTTCAACAACGGATTTAGAATGTTAAAGCCATTAATGAGTATAATGAGCTCGAAGTAACTGAGATGCATGAGATCACATCTTCCATTCCTTTTCTCCCTAATGTGGTCAGCTACTTAGACACGACACAAACTTATTATGAAATTTTCTTTCTTGTTCAATTGGTGTGATGTTTCCTAACTCTTTGTTTGCTCTTGAGTTTTCGAAATAGACACCAAAGATGTTGAAACAACTTTACTTGACCAGCGTTGCGTTGATATCAGGAATCATTTTCTTTGGTGGTCTGATTGCACCCCTAATGTAAGTAACATGAACAGAGTCCACTTTTCCTTCTTTATGTTATGTTATGTCAAATATCAAAGCTTTAGATTTTGTTCATGTTGTTTGTAAAATCTTGTTTACGTCAATGCTTTTCACACCCCTATCTCAGTTTACCAATGCTCTTGGATGGTTTTAAATGATGATTTTGTTTGAGTCGATGCTTTGGTGAAGTTTTGTTTTAGTTAATCATCAATTTTGTTAATTGATGATTTTAAATGGTAGTTGGAGCTCAAGGTAGGACTAGGAGGAACTGTGTATGAAGACTTTATAAGGAGCTTGCATCTACCCCTGCAATTAAGATACTGCTTATAGTTAAATTGCTTGAGGCCAAACTAGTTAACTTTACTGGTCATGAATCGTAAACATTGACATAAAAAGAAATCTCTTTTTGTTGTTGTTTTAATCCAGCCAAGTAGATCCCATTGTGTCGTCTTTTTTTCAGGCGGCGCCGTTGGTGTCATTTCGACGTTGATGCTAATCGAAGTTAACAATGTTTTGTGCTTTTGAAAATAGATTTCTTGATTCAGTTTTGTGCTTTTGAGAATAAGTTCAAACCAGTAGCAGTTATTTCTTTAATATGAGAGCTAGAAAAGATGCTAGAATCAATTGATGTTGTTTGTTTTCGTTGTTTCTTTAAGAACCTTTAATGGAGTTCTACCAATGAAAGTGAAAAAAAATAAAATCTTCTACCAAAGTTCTTCAAAAGGGATGATGAAAAATTTATATTAAAAAATTTGTTAAGAATCTAAATTGGGAATCTACCAATGGAGATGGTCTCACCTAATGCCTTAAGTGAATTGCCCTCTTCCACCAAACGACAAACTCACTCAAAACAAATAAATGTGTGCGAGAGAAACAATAGACTAAAACAAACGTCAATTTATATATACATATGTATATAAATTATAGGCTAAAACATGATGACACACACAAAATTTATCATCTTCACTCGTATGATAGAAGCATTTCTCTAATTAATTGCTCCTTTTTTTCCTCAGTAGATAAACATTATATAGTTTCAAAGTTTTCCTGTATTTGTTAAATATTTTGTGAGTAATGTTATAAATAACTATTAGAAAACAAAGAGATTAGTAATTTAGTACTGACTCATTCAAACTTGAAGATGTTGACCGTTAACCTAAACACAATTAACTTAAGCTTTAAAATAATAATTACCGACGCATCGATCCAAATTATGTTTGGTGCATTTATTTATAAAGATTCTATAATTTTCGCATTAGTTTATTATATCCATATAAGTAGAACAATGTCAATCGGTTCCGCAACTTGGCTACTAAGCTTAGATTAATCTCCTTATATATAGTATGTCCTAATCAAGGGTTCCATTTACTTAATTTGGTACGGTGACGACCCATCAAACCGATCTTTATTGCACTAAATAATATGATCTACTACTAATCATGAATTTTAATTACAACTGCCACTAAAAGCTGGACTTTATTATTTAATCCAAAAAATTGGTTCATGAGTTATTTCACTTAGCTGTTTTTATAGTTGTAGGTGGTTCTTTAATTTTTTATTTATCTCACCGATTAATCGTAGATAATGACCTAATACTCTTAACTATTACCAACTACAATAAAATACAAATAAAGTTTCCTTTACCAGCTAAAACAATGACAGAGGTACATCTACTACTAGTAATACATATTTATGAGTATATAAATTAGACAATAAACGTATCTATTTCATTTTGAGATTTTTTCTACAGAATGTATGTATATACATGTTCATATAATAGAGTAATATACTATCCCCAAGATGCGTTTTCATATAATTTATTTTTTTTATTTAAAACAAAACTATATATTTTCGAACTTTTATACATGCCCGTGTGGATAACATTAATTATTAGCATGCTCGATTTATTTCTCTCTGGTATATATTAATGTATTACTATGATCAGCTCAAAGATGTGAAAATATTCATGTGAACGAAATTCCAAAAGCAAAATATATATGTGTGTGTGTATATATACATATAAAAGGGACACAAAAAGGAGAATTTCAATTAAGAGTGTTCGCTCCTTGGAAGTGTAATGCACATGCGACTATGCGAGCCACGTAGATATATTTACAGTATGTCAAGTGAATCAGGGCCGGTCCTGAGATTTATGAGGTCCGATACGAATTAAGAAAACGAGGCCCTACAAAAAAAATATAAAATATAATGTTTGAAGACTAAGAAAAAATCATAATTGTTTTTTAAAAAATCATGTTATCGAATTTCTGTAAACTATTAAAATCTATCTATTTTAAAAAATAACTTAAGTTTTGAGAACATTTTTTTTTTAGCCGAAGACAACTTGTAGAACAACAGAACTTGATCAAACCTCAATGATGATTAGCCAATCAATTAAGAAAGCCTTTTATATTTATCTGTTCTTTTGTTAGACTTGTGCCCTCGTGACTTATGAATTTAGTGGGTTTACTGACATAAAAAACTAATAATATAATAAATATTATGAATTCGTTTTCTTTTCCATAGGTTAATGTTAAATTTTAAACACATTGCAATACAATATGAGGGCCAATCATAATTTCTCTTTTTTCCTATTATGTCATTTTTAAATCTTACGACAAAACCATAAAAAATATAGAGAATATGTAGGAAAAAAGAAAAAATAGGCCCTAAATTTTTTGAAAATTGTGGGGCCCAACACCTATGTATTTTTGGTGTAGGCACAAGGCCGGGCCTGAGTGGAATTTTCCTGGACGTTGAGTTAATTCACAACTTTAAATTCACAAGATATACTGTATTTACTGAATGCATTTGGTAGAATTGCAAAAATAAATGAAATAAATAATACAAAAAATGTAGTAAAATTTAGTTACCGAACAAGCTAATTTTTTTTGAAAAAGTTTAGTCGAATAACATAATGACAAAATATTGCCATACAAACTATAATCCACATAATTATGTCATCAATATATAGTTTTAATCTTTACAAAAAAAAAAATATATATAGAGTTTTAAATCTGAAAACACACTGTTTTTAATTATGTCATAATAGACAATTGTTTCAATTGATTATACTCCATAATATTTCATAAATTATGTGAAAAATGTATGCACCCGAGCTAAAACTAATAGATTTAAATTAGAAAACAGCATACTAATTTTACATATAAAATTGAAAACTTTTTCTAATATAAAATATAACGCATATAAATTTATAACATTGCGATTTTAAGCATGATTTATCATTGTATGCGCATATCCGATATTTCATAAACTCTAGTGATAAGCTTGAACTTCCATTTAAGATCTCCCATTTAGTAAACCATCTAATTTCATAAAAACAACAAAATACGAGACAGAAAAGGAATGTTTGTTAAGACGGAATAAAAATGTTTTAACTCATAACTATACTCTTATTAGTGACAAAAGACACTAAGCAAATATGAGGAGTGAAGATATGGCGGTGGTGGATGAGCGATGATTACAAGACAATGATTTTCTACCTCGAAATAGCGCAATTTTTAATTTCCAGCCTTTGCTTTGTTCGTACGTTATAATTTTGATGGACAATGAAATCGGTTTTTAAATTTATACAATAAATAGACATTTGGAGAAATTTATTTATTTATTTATTCATTTATTCATTTCAACGAAATGGGTCCCAAAACAACACCAGCACACAAGACAGCTTTACTCCACTTCTTTTTTGTAGGGAAAAAAACTACTTGAAAAGAAATAATTTGTGCATTATCTTTTATTAATATCAACATCATCATCAAATATCATTATAATTTTATTTGTTTTATCACATTCCTTAGGATTCTGTTCTGTAAAAGTCACATGATCCAACTTTCATTTTGATCTTTTGCTTCCTGTTGGCAATCATTATCATCGTCAGGAACTGTTTATTCTCTTCCTTGCATTCATTTTTTTTTGTTTGGTTACAAACTTACAACTTACAAGCATGCACACAAAATAACAGTGTGTACGCGCACAAAAGAGTTTGTGTAAATATTATTCCTGCTTAACTTATGACACATTTACATTCCCGATACCACTTCTCTATAGAATTGTTTTATTATTTTAGTCCATATATCTAACTCTATATATTTATTTTGTTTAACACTTAATTTGTATAAACAAAAAGTGTGGGTAGAGTTTGTGCAAATATTATTCATTCTAAACTTATGACACATTTACATTCCCGATACCACTTCTCTATAGAATTGTTTTATTATTTTAGTCCATATATCTAACTTTATATATTTTATTTTGTTAACACTTAATTTGTATAAACAAAAAGTGTAGGTAGATGGCAATTAAAAATTTAAAAGTAGAGAAAATTTAGCCAAAAAAATTAAAAGTAGGAGGAATAGGGCCTGAAGTTATAAACCTGAAGTGATGGAGAGTTGGGCCATTCTCTTGTCATTATGCTAATACTAAACCCCTCTTGTAATTAATCACTCAGACTAATATTTGTCTATCTCTTAGTATCAGACAACGTTCCAGATTTCGCTAGGCGCTAATCGGGCGGTGAGTTTGAGCCTAGCGCCTAACGAAAAAAATCAGAGATTATTCGGGGATTAGTTTTAGGGCATTTTACATTTATATATATAAATCATATATTTACGTTTCATGACAAATAAAACATGTTGCCTCAAGTGGTTTGCATGCATATATTTCACAATTCACCTATCCATCCCAAATTCGAGTCTCATCAATCGATTTTCTTTAAAATTTTTGTTTTGACTTTAATGAAAGGAAAAAAAGTCATTTCCTCTTCATCTTCTCCCTTGACATGCGACTTCTCAACCCTAATATACGCAGCCTCCGTTTTTTACCTCACCTATTTCATCTTTCTGACTCATTTTTCTTGCTTTTTACGTCAAATCTTCATAGATCTAACTAATAGAAAATTATTTAGACCATAAATTGTGACAAAAAGTTTTCTCAAAGTTTCCGATTAGGGTAAAATCGCGACGGTGGTAGCATGTTGAGCGCAAAACCGCCAGCCAAGCGGTTGCCTTAGCCACGTTTTCGAACATGGATATTAGATAATACTACTAAGTATTAACCATTATATGAAACTTGCTTGTTCTGCCTCTAAACCAAAAGAACAACGAAGAACATTCAAATAAATTTTATTGCATGCACCATGTTTATGGCCATCAACTTAAAGTTTTAGGGTATTCAAAGTCTTTATAAGTAAAACATTTTATCAAAAAAAAAGAGAGTAGAATTGTGACACCCCGGTTCCTGAGAGTGGGTCCACACTCCCCGACGGTCGGTGCGTTAGTCCGGGAGGCTCGGAAATCATGTTTACTAACTCTGCAAATCACCACACGATCTTTTCTCGTGTTTTGACTTCACTCACACGGTACTAGAAATGACTTCCCAGTAGATCACCCATCCTGAAACTACACTAGCTCAAGCACGCTTTACTCTGGAGTTCTTTAAAGATATGTAACAAAAAAGGTAAGTGCACTTTGGTGATATAGGTAGCCAAATCAATTCTTTTAAGCCTCTCTGCATATACCGCATATGCCTTGAAATCGGGGTGTCACAATCAACCCCACTAACAGATCGCAACGTTTTTGTTGTGCATACAAAGATCGTTACCCCAAAAAACTGACTCACAAAGTTGTCATGGCTCGTTCTGATACCACTTGTAACGCCCTGACCACCCTATCCATGGACTCCACATCCACTCTCGGCCCATGGGCCCACACTCCCCGATGGTCGGTGCGTTAGTTCGAGAGGCTCGAAAGTCATGTTTACTGATCCTGCAAATCACCACATAATCTTTTCTCATGGAAACACGAAGTCAAAACACGAGGAAAGATCACGTGGTGATTTGAAGGATAAGTAAACATGACTTCCGAGCCGCCCGGACAAACGCACCGACCGTCGGACAGGGTGGGTCCACGGGCTTGAGAGTGGACGGAGGCCCATAGGAAGGGCGGTCGAGGTGTTATAAGTGGAATCAGAGCGAGCCATGACAACTGTGTGAGTTTATCGGGGTAACGATCTTGGTATATGGAACAAGGATGCTGCGATCTGTTAGTAGGGGTGATTGTAACACCCCGGTTTCAGGGCATATGTGGTATATACGAAGATGCTTAAAAGAATCAAAGTGGCTCTGATACCACTTGATAGACTCTTAGTGAGGATCTAAGCCCAATGAATACTTCGACAGGTTTTGGAAATGCGAAATGAATGAAATAAGGTTCGGATGGAATGATTTTAAGAAGATGGACCGATTGAAATGGTAGATGAACGGATTGTGAATGATGGATCGAGGCGTACTTCCGAGAGATATGAAGGATTTCTTGGACTACAAGGCTTCTTCTAGGCTTTGATATGACGCACAAAGCTAAGAAAAATAAGAGAAGATATGACACACTTCTCTTGATCAAACAATGAAAGAGTTTTATAAAGAAAATTTGATGATTTATTCTAAAGATCAAGATCCTTTATATAGGCAAGGAAATGAAAGGACACACCCCTTTCACTTCCTTTTACACAGAAAAACAAGGATAATAAATGAACTTGAAAACACAAAAACATTAAAAGTTTGACTAAGACGTTGACTAGAATTAAAGGGAAATTTTGAAAGGCAAAAAAACTAAGTTCAAAGAATCCGAGAGATGCATTCCGCGGAATGGAAGATAACGAATCGCGGAACGGAAGTAGCTGATGTAGTACATTTTCGATGATCATTGGTTTTGTTTACTTTTCTTGTTAAGTCTTATTTACTTTTCTAATTAGTTTCGGGTTTTCTATATTTTAGACTTTTTTCGTTTGCTGTTATTTCCTTTTTCTAAGAATGGAAGTTGTTCCAATTCTTTGGCTTTTCGATTAATATTTATAGACAGCTATGTAATACATGGAGGTTGGTTTTTTGTTGAATAAAAGTTAAGAGACTTATTTCTCTTATTGAATCGATTTCGTCCTTGCCAAGAAAACTAGGTCTTCTTCTTGAACGAATTCGTCGGAGACAGTTTGAAGAGAGCATCTTCAACTTACTCTGTTTTGTCCTAATCCCGCTGCAACAGTTGGTATCAGAGACAAAGGTCCTAATCATGCCGCCAAAGAAGAACGCACAGAACCAGATGAATGAACAACTCGCTATTATGAGAGATGTGTTCGCTGATCTTGCAGGCGAGCTACGTGCCTCGTTGCAAACGTCGGTTGAGGCTGCTGTGAGAGCTGCCGTCGACGCTCAAAGGGCTCCTCCTGTTAATGATCGTCATGCTTTTGACGGTGAAGAAGACGCTGAGGATGATGATTACAACCCGTTCGCAGATTTAAACAACGGTGGACGTCGGGCCATCATGCCTGCTGGTCGCGCTGACCACAACCGATGGGAATCGGGTTTTAAACTTGATATTCCCAAATTCCATGGAAGTTTACAACCTGACGAACTTCTTGATTGGCTAAGCAATGTAGAAGAAATACTAGAATTTAAGAAGGTCCCCGTTGATATGTGTGTTCCGTTGATTGCCACTCGCTTCAAGGGACGTGCCTCTGCTTGGTGGCAACAACTTAAAGAACAAAGAGCTCGCTCCGGTAAAGAACGCATTGCTTCATGGGAACATCTGAAACGCAAACTTCGAGCATCGTTCCTTCCTTACAATTATGCTCGCACAATTTACACAAAGCTTCAAAATCTGCTACAGGGAGCAAAAACATTTGATGAGTATGCGACCGAATTTTTTTCTCTACTCGCACGCAATTCATTACCTGAGTCCAAAGATCAAACAGTTTCCCGATTTATTGGTGGCCTCAAACAGCAATTGCAAAATCAACTTCTTCAGTTTAATCCATCGACGGTTTCAGAAGCGCATCAACGAGCTCTGTTATTGGAATCTCATTCTCGCAACACAGGCTCTTGGTCTTCTGCAGTTCCAAGGTCGCGTGCCTCCTTTCCTTCTGAGGCGCACAAACCTATAGATTTCTCGTCAGGCTTAACCTCTCAGCCTCGTCTTCAAGAATCTGTTCCTGACATTGCATCAGCTCGTCCCACTCGACCTCTCACATTTAATTGTCCTAAACGCGTTATGTTTACTACAGAAGGGGTCGTGTATGATGATGATACGGGTGTTGACGACTCTGCGTTTCCAGACGAATGTGTTGCAGGTGATACCAGTACTCTTCTGGTGGTGCGGCGAAACTTTCTGCTCCCTCAGGGCCTGGAAGAGTCTTGGCTGCGCTCCAATATTTTCCATTCTTCTTGCACAATTCAAGGGAAAATTTGTCGTTTTATCGTTGATTTAGGAAGTTGTACTAATGTTATTTCAGAAGAAGCGGTTTCTAAGTTGGCATTGTCTACCGAACCGCATCCAGCTCCCTATACACTCGCTTGGCTCAACACTAAGACCAAAATTCGCATCACTAAGCGGTGTATGGTTCAGTTTTCTGTGGGGTCGACTTACAAAGATTGGATTTGTTATGATGTTCTTCCTATGGATGCTTGCCATTTACTTTTAGTGAGACCTTGGCAATACGACCGACGCACGATTCATGATGGTTTCACTAATACATATTCCTTTACCTTTGAGAACAGACATATTACTTTGCTTCCTACTCAAGACACGGCTCCACCAGCAACTACTAGTTCAGAGATGATTGTTCCTCCACTTGAGATTCGTCCTACGAAACCGCTCCTGCTCCTTACGCGTTCTCAATTTGTGGCTGAATTACACAATGCAGATGTGGTATTTGTTTTAGTTGCTGCTCCTCCATCCATTCCTCTGAATACAGACGTCTCGGCGACATTTCAAGACTTGTTCACCTCGTTTTTGGATGTTTTTCCCGATGAATTACCCGAGGGTCTTCCTCCTCTGCGAGCTATTCAGCATTGCATTGATCTGGTGCCTAATTCAGCGCTACCAAATCGTCCTCATTACCGTATGAGTCCTCAAGAACATGATGAATTACGTCGTCAAGTGGAAGACCTTGTTGCTAAAGGCTATCTCCGTGAGAGTCTCAGTCCATGCGCGGTGCCGGCTTTGCTTATACCAAAGAAAGATGGTTCATGGCGTATGTGTGTTGATAGCCGTGCGATCAACAAAATTACGGTGCGTTACCTATTTCCCATTCCCCGTCTAGATGATCTCCTTGATCAAATCGGTACTGCTTCCGTTTTCTCTAAACTCGATCTCAAGAGTGGTTATCATCAAATACGTATTCGTCCGGGTGATGAGTGGAAAACTGCGTTTAAAACGTGAGAGGGTCTCTTTGAATGGCTTGTTATGCCGTTTGGTTTATCTAATGCTCCGAGCACGTTTATGCGTATTATGAATAAAGCTTTACGGCCTTTTATCGGCAAGTTTGTCATCGTTTATTTCGATGATATTTTGATATTCAGCGATTCTATGGAGGTTCATCTACAACATTTCCGTGAAGTACTTCTTGTCCTTCGTCGTGAAAAGTTTTATGCTGCAACCAAGAAATGTTCGTTTGGCGTTTCCCAAGTTCTTTTTTTGGGATATGTTGTCTCTTCTAGCGGTCTCACAGTTGATCCCGCAAAAATTACAGCAATTCGTTCCTGGCCGACTCCTCGTACTAAACAGACGTACGCAGCTTTCATGGATTATCATCATTTTATCGCCGTTTCGTGCCTCATTTTAGTAGCATCATGTCTCCTCTAATTGACTGCATCAAGACCTCTCACTTTGAGTGGACCGAAGCTGCTGAATCCGCTTTTCAACTCATTAAGTTGAAGCTCACATCTGCTCCTGTGCTTGCTTTGCCTAATTTCTCCCTTCCTTTTGAGCTCCATTCTGATGCTTCAAAAACAGGTATCGGAGCTGTTTTAAGTCAAAACGGCAAGCTCATAGCCTTTTTCTATGAAAAGATTTTTGGATCTCGAGGTCGTTACAGCACCTATGACGTTGAATTATACGCTTTAGTTCAAGCAGTTAAACATTGGCGACACTACCTATTTCTGCAGGAGTTTGTACTGTTCACAGATCATGATGCTTTGAAGCATATTGGTTCGCAGGAAAAAGTTTCTGCTCGTCATGCTTCGTGGTTCGCGTATCTTCAACAATTTACATTTGTGGTTAAGCATAAGGCTGATACTTTCAATAAAGTTGCAGATGCTTTGAGTCGTCGTCATTCATTGCTTTCTACGCTTCACATTTTGGTACCAGGTTTTTCTTTACTGCCCGATTTGTATCCATCTGATGCTTTCTTCAGTCGCATATGGCATGATGCACAAGCTGGTCTCAGTGATGATTACTTTGTGATGGATAATTATCTCTTTCGGGATAACTGTCTTTGTATTCCAAATTGTAGTTTGCGTTTTCAAATCATTCGTGAATTACATGGGGAAGGTCATGTTGGGCGTGATCGAACATTGCAGCTGGTATCCTCCTCCTATTTTTGGCCTTCTTTGAGACGTGATGTTGAGCGGTTTGTCGCTCGTTGTGTTACTTGTCAGGCTTCGAAAGGACACGCGTCTCATGCTGGTTTGTATCTTCCACTTCCAATTCTGACTCAACCATGGACTGATGTGAGTATGGATTTCATTTTGGGTTTACCGCGTACTCAACGAGGTTTCGATTCAATCTTGGTGGTCGTTGATAGGTTTTCCAAGATGTGTCATTTTATTCCTTGCAAAAAGACAACTGATGCTTCTCAAGTGGCTCTTTTGTTTTTTCGTGATGTTTATAGACTTCACGGGTTGCCATCTTCCATCGTCTCAGACCGAGATTCTCGTTTCCTTAGCCATTTTTGGCGTTCTCTTTGGAAAATGTTGAAGATAAGCTTGGATATAAGTTCTGCATACCATCCGCAAACCGACGGACAAACTGAAGTCACCAATCGAGCTTTAGGAGATTTGCTTCGCTGTCTTGTTGGGGACAATATTAAGTCTTGGGATTCGGTTTTATGTCAGGCTGAGTTTGCGCACAATCACGCAGTCAATCGTAGTACCGGTTTCAGTCCGTTTCATGTCGTCTATGGTATTCTTCCTCGCGGTCCTTTGGATCTTTCTCTTGCACCAGATCGTACTCGGTTCCATGGGCGTACTTGTGACTTGGTTGAAGCTTTTGAGGATTTGCATCACCAGGTTCATACCAATTTGGAACTTGCTACTGCTAAATACAAATCTGCCGTTGATGCTCATCGTCGTGAATTACAGTTTAGTGTTGGGGATCAAGTGTGGGCTGTCCTCACCAAGGATCGTTTTGCTACTGGTACTTATAATAAACTTAAGCCACGCAAGGTGGGTCCGTTGGAAGTTATTGAGAAGATTAATAATAATGCCTATCGTCTTCGACTTCCTTCTCATATGAACACTTCGGATGTGTTTAATGTCAAACATTTGGTTCCTTTTGATTCTCCTTTGGATGCTGCAAATTCGGGGTCGAATTTCTCCTTACTCCCGGCGACCTGATGTAGCACATTTCCGATGATCATTGGTTATGTTTACTTTTCTTGTTAAGTCTTATTTACTTTTCTAATTAGTTTTGGGTTTTCTATATTTTAGACTTTTTCCGTTTGCTGTTATTTCCTTTTTCTAAGAATGGAAGTTGTTCCAATTCTTTGGCTTTTCGATTAATATTTATAGACAGCTATGTAATACATGGAGGTTGGTTTTTTGTTGAATAAAAGTTAAGAGACTTATTTCTCTTATTGAATCGATTTCGTCCTTGCCAAGAAAACTAGGTCTTCTTCTTGAACGAATTCGTCGGAGACAGTTTGAAGAGAGCATCTTTAACTTACTCTGTTTTGTCCTAATCCCGCTGCAACAGTAGCAATGCCGAAGATGAGGCTAGGGATAAAGTGTGCGAACTCACCTCATTAAAAACCTTCCTTGGAAAACCCGATGGGATAAAACCAAGGCAAGGAAAAAAGAGTACAAGCCGCAACACCTCTCATCTCCGACCCTTAAGCCACTTGAATTGCGACTAAGGTGATCGGACAAGCGTTCGGCTCAAGGTTGCTTTCAAGACGCATAATGAGTAGGGCGATGGCTTGGTTAAAGCTGCTTGGTCCTTGACCTTGTCATAGGACCGTTCAGAATGTGCAAGGATTCATCATCCATAGTGTCCACTCGAACCTCCTCGGCTACGAGCTGCTCCTCGGGTTCAAGCTGTTTCGTGACTTCATGTTCCGATCTGTCCATGATCGCATCATCCCCTCCCTCTTGAAAAAGATTTAACCTCAAATCCGCATTATTTGCAAAATAAGGAACCAAGTAAGAAACGTATTCATAAAGAACTAAGGCCATACCTACAAATTTGTTTTGGCTCGGCTTTGCATTAGGAGGTGCTTCTTTGATCAACATGAAGCTATTAACGTCTTGGTGTTTATCCTAATCCAAATCAGGTGGTTTAAACCGATTTTCTTCCTCTTTCTTCTCAGTACATCGATCTTGATCAGGTGGCTTGGATCGTTTGTCTTTCTCTCTCTTTTCCGTGCTTCCCATGTGTTTCAAGACTCCTCTAAAACTTGCATTTGGCTCTTTTTTACGAAGACAAGTGATTCATATCTGTGTGATTATAGACCATATGATCGTTTAATATTAGTTTGCAAATTTCATTAAATGGTTTTAAAACGTTTTGTCTTAACTTAGAGAAAGTTCAAACCATTACAAAATCTACCTTAGTTTTAATCAATTCAAAATTGTTGCTAAACAAAGAAATTCTCAAAGAAAGTTGAAATTCACAAAATTCTTCAAATGATAAACAATTTCACTTAAAGAACTTTTCAGGTGTTAGTGTTTCAACAATTGGAATCATTTTATCAAAAAAAGAATTTGAAACATAAAGTTCTTTCATATTTTCCAAACCAAAACGTTTTTTATCTTGAGCAGAAATCATCATAAACAAATTAGGCTCTCTTTTAACCAAATCAACTTCCTTACAGTGCATTTTTGTGTAGACACAAGGAAATGGCTCAATGATTGGTTCCGGGACAAGGTTGGTCGGATGCTCCAAGTTATCAATCAATGGCAAACTCCTTGATATATGTTTCTTCAAGTAATTTTTCATCAAAAACCTATGAAAAAAGAATCAATACTACTCGGTTGCACCGGTTTGAAAAGGATTAGTTTTTCACAAGTTTGATCACTTTCAAGCACTAAATTAGTTTTTTTTGAAAAATCACACTTATCTTTAACAGAGTTAGAAGGAAGAGCACACTTAGCTTTCACGGATTTGGTGTTAGAATTGAGAAGCTCAAGTAACTCGTTCTATAGTTCCTTTTTTGTTGTGGTGCTGGTTTGCACATTTTCTTTCTGCTTCATGGACTTTTGATGGATTGGTGAAGGTTGACTAGGTTCTTTTGGTACTGAACGGTTGGGTGCATACTTATCCCTCATTAACTTTTTCAGTTCTCTCCATGTGGTGATAGTTGGCTTTCGATAGAACCATCGATCATCTTCTTCTTTCAACCACCATTTATAAGCATCTCCAAAGAGTCGGCCAATAGCATAAGCTATGCTCTATTTTTCCAAAATGTGGTTGAAGTGAAACCAATTATCCATGTTTCTTTCCCATTCTAGGTACTTTGCTGTTCCTGAAAATTTAAAGAGTTTAAGTTCATTAGCTTGTTGAAAATCAGAAACAAAATAATTTTTAGATTTGGAAGTGAGACAAATTTTATATGGGCTGCTCCGAGTTGATTTGAGTGTGGGATCAGGAGGCTTTGAAGTAAGCTTTTCATGCTGATTCGAAGTAGGTTCTTAAACAACTCGATTTTGTTGTAAAGCACCAAGCTTTTCATCGAGAATTTTAGCCATGGTATTCGTAAGTGATTCCAACAACTTTTTCTTTTTTCTCACACAAGAAGCGGAAGATTCTTCCTCCAAACTCACCATGGTACATGAAAATTCAAGAAAAACTTATTCAAAGTGACTCTGATACCACTTGATAGACTCCTCGTGCGGATCTAAGCCCAATGAACATTTCAACAACTTTTGGAAATGCGGAATGAATGAAATAAGGTTCGGATGGAATGATTTGATGAAGATGGATCGATTGAAATGGTAGATGAACAGATTGCGAATGATGGATCGAGGCGTACTTCCAAGAAATATGGAGGATCTCTTGGACTACAATGCTTCTTCTAGGCTTTGATATGACACACAAAGCTAAGAAAAAGATGAGAAGATATGACACAATTCTCTTGATCAAACAATGAAAGAGTTTTAGAAAGAAAGTTTGATGATTTATTCTAAAGATCAAGATCCTTTATATAGGCAAGGAAATGAAAGGACACACCCCTTTCACTTCCTTTTACACGGAAAAACAAAGATAATAAATGAACTTGAAAACACAAAAACATTAAAAGTTTGACTAAGACCTTGACTAGAATTAAAGGGGAATTTTGAAAGGCAAAAAGACTAAATTCAAAGAATCTGAGAGATGCGTTCCGCGGAATGGAAGATAACGAACAGCGGAACGGAAGTAGCAATGCCGAAGATGAGGCTAGAGATAAAGTGTGCGAACTCGCCTCATTAAAAACCTTCCTTGGAAAACCCGATGGGATAAAACCAAGGCAAGGAAAAAAGAGTACAAGCCGCAACACCTCTCATCTCCGACCCTTAAGCCACTTGAATTGCGACTAAGGTGATCGGACAAGCGTTCGGCTCAAGGTTGCTTTCAAGACGCATAATGAGTAGGGCGATGGCTTGGTTAAAGCTGCTTGGTCCTTGACCTTGTCATAGGACCGTTCAGAATGTGCAAGGATTCAGCATCCATAGTGTCCACACAAACCTCCTCGCCTACGAGCTGTGGGTTCAAGCTGTTCCGTGACTTCATGTTTCGAGCTGTCCATGATCGCATCATTAGTAGTCTTTTTTCTTGAATCAAACACATTTCTAAAAAAGATATTGATAAGAGAAGTTTTATATTTTATATCCATCATCTCAACAAAGAAGTTAAAATGCATGTTGTGCTTCTTTCATTAGAACATTGAATCGTAATGAGATAATAATTGATGCTTTATCATATTTTTTATCTCATCTCTTTATTGGTTTGATGTGATTTTCATCTTTAACATCGATTTATTGAAGAAGAGATTCTGTTTTTTTTTAGATTCACAATTTGTGGTGGACTAAGCTTTTTTTCAAGAGTCTTGGTTAAAATTGTTATGTCGATTACAAATTGTATTAATCGTACTAAGAGGTAATTGGAAATCGGGTTTGAGAAGATGTGAGGACTTAAAAAAAATTATTCATTCTAAATCTTTCCAATCATACTTTAGCATTCTAATAATCTTAAGAGTCTTTAAATCATTTTTATTTTTTCACAACATTTTTTTTTTCATGTTACAGTTTTTTTTAGAGAAGCATCTCTTTTGTGACTTTTATAAAAAGCAAATCACAATTAAGTATAGAAAAACTATAGCCTTAAACATTATTAATAAAATATTTCTTTTTTTAATTATTAAAAGTTTACAATAATACATTTAATTGTTGGAGTTAAATACTATATTGTTTGAATTAATTGTTGAAGTTACAAAAAAAAAAAAAAAAATCAAATGTCAAAAGAATAGATGACACATGTCATCCTCTCATGACTTTGGCTTAGTGTAAACCTTAACATATTATTTAGACTAGGGATTGCCCACGCGTTGCGTGGGTTTAAAATTTAAAATGGTTAAATATACAATAATTTCTATTTTTTTTGACTAATTGTGTGTTTAATATTATATAAATAAAATTTATGATAATTTTTGCATAAAAGAACATAAGCTTTCAATTCAAAATTTTAGCTTAAGATCACAAAGATAGTAGAGTTTGGCTTGGTTACATTTTTTCTTATACTTTTTCCTACAAAAATATAGAATTTTTTAAAGGTTCTTCCAAAAAAACAGTAGCCTAATTAATTTTTATAGTATATCTAAGACAACAACTGTAATGTCAACCAATGCTCACGGGCTGGGATTAATCGTGATGAAGTTGTTGACCGTGTGGGTGTTTTATTTCCCGTATGAGAAAGGTTTCCAGAAGACTTTAATTATACAGTTATATTCTGTAACATCCCGAAACCAAAGTGTTGAATTTGGAAAGGGGTGTCGATCGACACCAAGTTATGAGATGGTTTTGGTTTGATTTTAATTTTGCTTGGTTTGGCTCGGTTATGGGTGCGTAGCCCTAGGTCATCCTATTTAAAGAGTGCTGCGATCCTGAGCCTTTTTCTGGAGAAAGAAAAGAGTTTGAGAGAAGAGAAAGAGAGAGAAAGAGTTTTGTGTGGGGAATTTGGGAGGGAGGAGAAGACAGAATCGTCTGTCTCGGTAGAGAGGAGGAACGGTCGACCATATCGTGCCTGATCAGTGTGATTTTTGTTTCAGGATTCGATCGGTCTCCTTTGGGAGTGTTTTCCTGGCGTTTCATAAGGAATCAGAGGACGATCTACGTACTGTTGGAAAGCCCTGTCGGTCTAGTTTTCAGATTGGGTTTCCGATTTGAATTCGATGTTGTGTGTTCTTCAAGGTTTTTGGGGTTCGTGGGATCGTTTGAGACGGTGAGATCGTGCGTTAGAGGCTGTAATCAGTGGGATTTGTCTCTATTCTTCGCTTTCGCGATACAATCCGAGTCTAGGCAAAGGTGAGTGCGTGATCGTGGTTATGGATACGTTTGTTAGGATTCTATGTTTTGTCCCTTGATAGAATCTATGTTGTGTTTGCATATTTTCGTGAATTTTATTGGATGTGAGTTGATTATTGTGTTGTTTGTTGCTGTATTGATTCATCGAGGAAACGGAGTCGAGCCGCGAGATGATTTGGCTCGATCCCGGTTTCTGCGATGGAGTGTCGATCGACACCTAGAAGAAGTGTCGATCGACACCCCTCGTGGTTTCGTGTATGGTTTGTGTCGAGAAAGTGGTGGTGATCGACACCGAGCTTCTTTGAGAAAATTTTGTTTAATGGTTCTTTGTTATTGTGAATATTGTGAACTGATGAATGCGTGTTTAGTAATTGGCATACATTATTCTTATTATGTAACCGGTAGACGGGATGACCGCTTCACTGAGTATTTGTGATAATACTCACGCAACTCTTATTTCCATGTGTTGCAGGTAAAACAAAGTGTGATCGCGGAATCATGGCCGTAGGAGGAGGATGATAGGATGTTTGTTGTATTTGCATTTTAGTAGAACCATTAGGTTGCTAGAAATGTTAATTGTTTATTGAAATTCTGGAATTGGTTGTCTGCTGATTTATGGGTTTTAATGGTTGTTGTTTAAAGGGATTTTTATTGGTTTAAAAGAGTTATGGATTTCCGCAGTAGAATTGTTAGTTTAAAAAAAAAAAGCTTGTATGATTGTTATATGATATCTCAAATCATTGGACTTCTGGTCCATTACATATTTTCCTTCTTATCATGCAAAATCTCATCTTTCAATCATGAAAGAGACCGAGAAATGTTTTAAACATCAGTTTAAATTTGGTACTTCAGGACCAAGTGTATGTGAACATTTTTATATAGATTCTTGCCATGATCTATAAGTATTTTTCCAAATCATTTCTATAAATCTCTTCAGGAGTTCCAGTAATGTTCAAATCATCAACATACAATGTAATTGTCACAAATTCCTATATCAAAATTCATTATGAATATGCAAGGACGAATCATTCTTATATGCTTCTCTTAGAAAATAGTCCCCGAAATTACAATCTATAAAGACAACAATTTAATTTTCTTTTTGTTGTTTCCAAAAAAAGAGTTTTGCTTCTAGCAATTTAAATCCTTCCATGATTTGTATACATATCTCATTATTAAATGATCATTTAGTATAAATTATTATCATCATACTATTTCGGATAACTCTGCCAGAGTTTTGATGATCTTCAAATTTAAGAATCACTTTGATCTATAGAAATCTACATGGGTACTCATATACAAAATTATACCCTATTTTCTCTTTTCATTTGATCGATTAGAGTTCTCAAGAACATAACTTTGATATCCTTAATCCTTCATGGATTATATACATTAAGGAATCCATATAAATTTTCTCATCCAGTGTTCTATATCTTATTGCCATACTTATAAGATATTTCAAAAGTATTGCTGCCACCACGAGAGAATTTAAATATATCTCTTCATAAAACAATCTTTGTCTTTGTGAAAATTTTCACTATTTTCACTATCATTTTCCACAAAATTTAATATCTTTCACTGGTTTTACACTTCAGGTGCATGGACTCCTGGTCCAAAAAATTTTTCTTCAAGAGATTATAAGTACAAGTCCATTTTCCTTTCCACTTTGGCCAATCATTACTTTGTGTACACATTTCAATAAACTTTCTTCCATGATCCTCTTTTTCATAATATCAACTGCTCATAGCATGCAAAATATTACGACGTCGGTTCTATTTATTCCAAACATGACATAGCTAGCTAGTTCTTTTCATTGTCAAGTACTTGAACTTTTTCATTTGTAATGTTGATGTCTCTTCTGGAGATCATTCAAAATCTTTATTACCTCGATTTGGTCATTCTCAGTATCTACTCCTTTCCTTTTACGAGGATTTATATATGGAACCGAATAAGTCTATCACACTTCATGCGATCTTTAGACTCACTAGCACTATGATATAGTCCTTCTAGGACATACATTTAATTGGAGCATATACAACTGGCATAAGTGATTTCATCACTCTACTGGGATCAGCAAAAGCGTATGGCAATTAATACGCAAGTTTTGCTTATGAATTATCTTTTTAGACTTCTAATGTACATTCTCTAGTCTGAGGATCATTGATAATTCATAGAAACTTATATCTTTTTCCAGCTGTTTATTTTCTCCCCCTGATGTTGGAAAAACTAACTCAATAAAATGTTAATATGAGACTCAAGCAATAAAAATCCTTCAGGGATAGCTCTAGACAATTATTCATATCCAACATATATTTTTATCCTCTTTCTGAGGTCCCATCTTAAAATGCTGTAGTGGAACACTTTTAACATTCAAACGTCTTTCTGATGGGAATTATTTGGTTTCTGATCCTAAACCAATAATGAGGGGAGACTTATTAGTTATTCATTGGCTTGATGCGAAACAGTGGTATTCAACCATTTTGTGTATAAACATAAGCTTCTGGATGTTCAACACTTTATTTTAATGGGTATTCAAACATAAATTCACCAACATTATCAAATAACCTTGCAAACTTCAAGTTGCAATTTCATGACAAGGATAAATGTGAATATTTAGTTGATGTTTTCATCGAGTCAATGCGTCCATTGAATCGATGCATCTAGTATCTAAAATTCACATAGTGAGTGATCAACCCATAAATATCTCTTTGTATATACGTCTGGAAATAAACAGATTCCAGTTTATTTTTTCTTATTGGTGAATGCCCCATTATCATAATGCTTTCTGAGCAATCAACATATGATAAATGACTAGAAAGAATCTTCTGTTTTTTTTTACGAAATATCCACACATTTTTATAAATGTCCGCATCATCTATTAAACCAGGATGACCAATCCGGTTAAGCCAAATATTTAAATTCTTAGTAAACTTCTGATTTATTTCATTTTCAGTTGACTTCTGCTTTACTTTTTATTCTCAGTAAACTTCTGGTTTACGAATCTTTGTGTAGTACCTAGTACAAAATAGGTAGATTTCTCTTAAATACTTTCAACCTTGGGAAAAACTTGTGATTTGGAGATATTCTACAATTTCTTCACTTTTCATATAAAATCCCATAGATTTATTTTTATGAAGGAAAAAGCAAACTCAATTTTAGTGTAAACATAATCTTCTGGATGTTTCACTTATAGCTGAAAAATAAAATGTATCAATTATTACATTCTCGTATACACTTATATCTATGTGCTCTTCTGGAGCATTCATATATATGTTTATACTACCTTATATGGTAATTTCACAAATTTCTTTCATTTTTTATTTGTTCACTTTCAGTGAAAATATGAGTTCTTGATATATATGTTTATACTACCTTATATGAAAATATGAGGGCTAAGGTTTTACTCAGTGGTTAGGATTTCGTGCTGATAACATGTAAATAAAAGAGATTGAGAGATAATTGTGTTGTATATTATTCCATGAGAATATAGAGTATATATAGGATTACAATACTTGGAAAACAAGTAGGTCTAGAACCTTCTAGAATACGGACCTATAATGGGCATCTACTAATGGGTTTATAACAATAACATATTATTAGTGGGTATGTGATATATTAGAAATCGAGAATCTAGTTTTTGATCTACTCACGAAAAAATATCGCCAAATTTACCATCTTAGAAATGAACAAAGAGAAAAGTAAAACAAATAACTAAAACAAAACCCAAAAAACTATTTTAATTAATATTTACGTAGACCACTGGTTATATGCAACGCATACTCTTCCACATGGTGAACGTATCATGTGGTATACATAACAAAACTTAATTGATTTTAGCATTTAGATATGAATTTCTATGTTAAATAGTATGTTGATAATATATTAAAAAAATATAAAATTATCCAATTTTTCGTGTAATGGCTAATGGAGAAAGTAAAATTGTAACATCCCAAACCGAACTTGAGTAATTCTGTAAGGGTGTCGATCGACACTAGAAGGTGTGTCGATCGACACCAGCGCTGCACAATCGGTTAAATTAGATTTTTAATTGCAGTTCTGGCTTGGTTTAGTGAAGGAAAACCTAGATTATCCTTTAAGTACGTGAGACTTAGGCCTGGCCGCGTTTGCAGAGAAAGATAATTAGTTTTCTAAAGGTTTTGAGAGAGAGTTAGTGATTCGAAGAGCTTTCGGGAATCGTTCTTCGTCGGTTTCGCTAGAAAAGTCTCATGTGATTGTTTGTGTCGGTTCATTAGCAAATCCTTGGTGATTTTTGTCATTGTTCTAATTCTTTTCCTTCCTCAATCGCAAAATCTAGGTGAATGCGCGACCATAGGATCGGATATGCTAGGAATCATTAGCGTTTGATTTAAGGTTTCACGTTAGGGAATTGAAGTGGATTGTGTGATTATTTGTGTCGAAATTGTGGTTTCCTGTGTGGTTATTCGTGATAAATTGTTGAGGCTATTTGTGACACCTTGGTTTCAGGGTATATATGGTATATGCGGTTTATGCAGAGAGGCTTAAGAATTGATTTGGATACCTACATTACCAAAATGCACTTATTTTTTCAGTCACAGGTCTTGAGAGAACTCCAGAGTTAAGTGTGCTTGAGCTGAAGTAGTTTCAGGATGGGTGACCTACTGGGAAGGGATTTTCAGTATCGTGTGAGTAAGGTCAAAACACAAGGAAAGATCGCGTGGTGATTTGCAAGGTCAGTAAACATGACTTTTAGAGCCTCCCGGATTAATGCACCGACTGTCGGACATGGTAGGCCCACGGGCCTGTGAGTGGACAGGGGCCCATTGGAGGGGCGGTCGGAGCGTTACAAGTGGTATCAGAGCAAACTCTGACAATTATGTGTTGTCGGAGTAACAATCTTGGTATGTGCAACGAGGACGTTGCGATCTGTTAGTCGGGGTGATTGTGACACCTCGATTTCAGGGCATATATGGTATATGTGGTTAATGCGGAGAGGCTTAAAATAATTGATTTGGCTACCTATATCACCAAAGTGCACTTATCTTTTCGGTCACGATCTTGAGAGAACTCCAGAGTTAAGCGTGCTTGAGCTGAAGTCGTTTCAGGATGGGTGACCTACTGGGAAGTGATTTTCAGTATCGTGTGAGTCAGGTCAAAACACGAGGAAAGATCGCGTGGTGCTTTGCAGGGTCAGTAAACTTGACTTTCAGAGCCTCCCGGACTAATGCTCTGACCGTCGAACATGGTCCACAGGCTTGTGAGTGGGCGGGGGCCCATTGGAAGGGCGGTCGGGGCGTTACATTATTGTTGTTCGCGAATACGGCTTGTTTTATCGTTCTAAGTATTGATCTGCGGTTTGAGTGTCGATCGACATGGTGCGATGTGTCGATCAACAACCTTGATATTGTAGCGTCAATCGACACTGTGTGATGTGTCGATTGACACCCTATCATTTCTTGCGTTGGACTTTTTAATTGAATTGTTGTTGATTTCTGGTATGTGCGTGCTTAGCCTGTTGACGGGAGGACCGTCTCACTAAGTATTTATTAAATACTTACGCAACTCTTATTTCTATGCGTTGTAGGTAATAGAAATGTGTGATCGTGGAATGAAGACCAGTTGAAGAGGATGATTAGGATTGTTAGTTTAATTGTTTAAGTCTAGTGAACCTGGTGTTTAGGTTACTAGCATTTTCTGTTTAGGTTATTGGAAATTAATTTGGTTGGATTTAATATTTGGTTTTAATATTTTAATGAATTATTTTATGGAATTTTCCGCAATTGTTAAATAACTGTAGTCTGTAGAAGGTTAATATTTATGAAAATGTTAATTCGGGCTATTAAATAAAATAATAAAGTATTAGCTGTTTCAAAAATAGTCCCCAGATTATATATACACCTTGCACGTCCTGAATAATATTAAGCTAAATAAAAAAGCAAAAATTTGAAACCCTAATTATGAAGGAATGCTCCAGTATGCCGTCACATATATATATCAACAACATAAATTTGATAACTCTTGGAAAACATAAAATCTCAAGCTAACAATTGAATATGGAAGTACCAAAATATATTGAAAAAAAATCGTGAACCTCAACAAGTTAACAAAACTCAGATAGTGACATTACTAATATTATATTACTAAAATGAAAATATAAACCAAAGCTTATAATAAATAACTTAAAATTGCAAAAATAATTACCGGATCAATCCTCTATAATGATTATTGAATTAATAGTTTTAACATGTGAGTTTTAAGTTTATGAGTTATTTAAAAATAAATTAAACCAAAGCTTGTTACATCTTTGGAGAAGAAGAGTGGAATTTCGATTTGTTATTTTTAACACGTAATCAAGAAAACAAAATCAACGATTAGATTTATGTTAAAGAAGGGTTTTGTAAATTAATTTTTTAGTAAAAATAGTAAACGTGAGTTTATTATATTATTGGTATAATGAGTCTTTTATAATTTTATCACGATATATAAAATAATTGAGAATTTTAATGATATGCCACTTTACATTTATGTCATCGTTTGCAAGAATGCTATTTTTTTAACTTAACTTTTATATTTTTTGGGTTTGGGTTAAATATTTTATATTTAGGGTATAGTTTATGGGTATAGGGTTTTGGTTTTGAGAGAGATAAAAAATTTTTTAATGATTTTGTCTTTTATATAAAATGTGGCATGTTTGCAATAAATTTTCAAGGGTGACATATTTGAAAAAAATAGTTTAAAAGGTGGCATGTTTATAATTTCCCCAAAATAATTTATTGGTTTGGCTATAGAGATTGAGTCATTATAGAGTGTTTGGATATTAGGATAGGATTGAATGTTTGGATAGTAATATAGTAGGTTTTAATTTATTAAATAGAAAAAGATTAAGTCATTATAGAGTGTTTGGATATTAGTAGGGAAAAACCCTTAAAAATACCCCAACTATTTTACATTTGGCAGAAAAATACATGAATTTTTACGACTCTCTGAATAATACACGACCTATTTATCAGTATTATATTAATACATGACCTATTAAAAAGTGTTATATTAATACATATACATTGAAAATCGAAGAATTTTACACCTAATTTTTCAGATCCGAAACGGAAATAGTGAAACCCCGTTTAATTTTTCAAATCCGAAAATCAAACATGTTGGAATCAAATAAAACCTACTGGGCTTGTTAATGTTGGTTCCACAAGTTCATATATGGTTTAGATTTTTCAAAATACACTTAATAATTCAGAGAATTTTAATTTTAAAATTTGAAAACCGAAACTTCATTGACAAATTCCCCTAGTTTTAGTTAAAATCATGCGGTGAGCTCGGAACCATTAGTTTCAAAATCTTAAGAGCTTTTCAAAGAGCTATAGATCGCCACATATAGTACTTGGAATCAAAATCCGCCATTGATCAACTTGAAAGCTCGAAAAAACTAAACGGCGTTTCTCTGTTTCCGGTTAACGAGTAATAGGTCGTGTATTAATATAACACTTTTTAATAGGTCATGTATTAATATAACACTGATAAATAGGTCATGTATTATTCAAGGAGTCGTAAAAGTTCATGTATTTTTCTGCCAAATGTAAAATAGTTGGGGTATTTTTAAGGGTTTTTCCCGATATTACTATAGTGGGAAATAGAGTGTTTGGATAGTAGTATAGTAGGAATTAATTTATTAAGTAGAAAAAATTGTAAAAAATTGCGGGAATGACATCTAAGCAAAATGATCTCAAAATTCTTCTCCTTTAAAAAATAACTAGATAGTGAAGTATGTTATGCACGAGATAAATTAATTCGTAAGTTTATTTATGAAACTAATACTATTTAAAAAAAAATATTGAACAATAAAACAAACTATGGCACTGTATAATAAATTGCATATTATTAGTCGGTGTCAGATATATTAGAATGTAGTTTTCGATGATCTACTAAGAAAAAAATATTGTCAAATTTCTCATCTTTAGTGTAACATCTAGTAATAAAAAAATTGTGAATCCCAAATTTATTTCGTCACACACATGTTTTCGGTTCACTGTGTAACAACACATGAACAAAACTTACATAGTGACATTACTAATAATGAAACAACTTAGCCCGTTATTATTATTTTTTTTTTAAAAAAAATTGACTCGAATTATTATTTTTAAATAATAATTCTTAATGTCAATTCAAACCAAACAAACACACAAATACCAACGGAAATATATAAATCAATGAAACTAGAATAGCCAACAATCAAATCCATTAAATTCAATATCTCAATAAAACCAAGGCAATATTCAATTCTACAATTTCCAAACATCTATTCCAGAAAAACTAGCAACCTAAACACCAGGTTCTATTTTCTATAAAACAAAACAATAAAACGCGAGACCCTAAATCATCCTCTTCTCCTTGCCATGATTTCACGATCACATTTTATCTTTATCTGCATCACATGGAAAAACGAGATGCGTGAGTATTATCACATATACTCAGTGAGACGGTCATTCCGTCTTCCGGCTATACACGTAAACCATATAACATGACAAAATGAAACAACAGTACATAACGCACATAAACAAATGTAAATAACCACTGTGTCGATCGACACCCTCCATGAAACAACCAAGTTTTTTTTCCATTAATTAATTAATCCGAATTAATAATCTCTTAATTATTAATTCTCAATGATTAATTTCAATTCAATCACAAAGCAAACAATTAAACCAGATAATCCATTAAACAAATAAAGTCATAACAAAGTCACAATTCTAATTCCAACATAATCTAGCAATCTAAACCCCATGTTCTAGAAACTCAACAACAAAACAATCATAAAACCCTATCATCCTCTCTTATTGCCTTGATTCCATGGTCACACTTTATCTTTATTTGCAACACATAGAAAAACGAGTTGTGTGAATATTAGCACAAATACACAGGGAGACGGTCATCCCGTCTACCGTTCACATAATAAGGACAACAAATGTCAAATACTACACAAACATTTAGCTATTCATAATGTTCGAATTACCTAAATAAGAACCAACAATCCAAAAACCACATTACAGCAATTGGTGTCGATCGACACACCACATCAAAAACACATAAATCACTCAGGGTGTCGATCAACAATACCACTAGGTGTCGATCGACAATACCACTAGGTGTCGATCGACACTACCACTAGGTGTCAATCGACACTCCATCTCAAAACAAAAACCAATGCGAGAATACAAGGGGTGTCGATCGACACTTCCTCTAGGTGTCAATCGACACTCATCGCAGAAAACCTGAATCGAGCCAAATCCTCACGTGGCTCGACTCTGTTTCATTGAGCGATCAATCTCAATGATACGTAATATAATAATCAGATAACATCAGACAATAATAACCAGAAAATATGCATTCACAACATCAATTCCATCAAAAACAAGCACACAAAAACCCTAACATCCGATTATCCAAAACCACGATCGCGCAATCACCTCGACAAGGATTGAATGGAAACGAACGAAAGGAGTCACGAATTCAGATTCAATTTCAACACGAAATCTCTGATTTCTTTTCCAAACACGAAGAACAACACTACGATTCCAAACCTTTCTCTTTAAGCCACTAATCAAGCTTAAGGACAATCAAAAACTCTCAAATTCACTCACAAACTCTTTTCTCTCTAATTCTGCTCAAAGTCACAATTTTCTTTTGAAAAATACGGCCAAAATCTTTTTATAGCACCACCTAGGGTTCCGCACCCAAACCGAGCCAAACCGAACGATTAAAGATTGAACTGCAAAACAATTCTGAAACACTGGTGTCGATCGACACCCACCCTTGGTGTCGATCGACACCCCTACCAAAAACATACTTTTTGGTTTCGGGATGTTACACTCCTGGTGTCGATCGGCACACAATTCAACATGTGTCGATCGACACACGCCTTGTGTCGATCAATACACGATCGCAGCTAATCCCAGGATCGAGCTTTTCCTCTCACGGCTCGATTCAGGACTATGTCGTACGATCCGTGCATAAACTAATAAGACCAAAACACACGAACACAGTATAATAACACATAATCACGATTCTTAACACTAATTCAATCACCAAACCACCAAATTATATAGCCTAACACGTTATACGGCTTAGATAAGCCACGGTCGCGCACTCACATCGACAATGGATTGAATGGAAAACAAACCGGATCGATTCACAAAAATCAGACCTGAAACCCCCTTCGAAACTTTGATTTCTCACTAAATCACAAAGAACGACACCAAACGATTGATTCGCTTGCTCTCTTGAGTCTAAACAAGCCTAAGAACACACAATCTAGCCACAACTCTCTCTTTTCTATTTGATCACAAAAAAACTCTCCCCTTTGATCAAAATACGGCCCGCTCGACCTTTATAATCGAGACCTAGGGTTCCCGACCCTAAACCGCAACAAAATCGGACAATAAAATTGAACCGGTTCTGTCTTAGAAACGAGTGTGTTGATCGACACCATAGGGTTCACGGGCGTTACAAATAATATATTACAAAAATGATAATATAAACGTATATATTTTAATTACATCACCATCGGGGGTTATTGGTTTTGATATTTGAATGGATTTGAAATTTATACGAAATTTATAAATTTTAGTGATTGTCAAATCCAACATGTATATTTTAAGTTTCAAAAAAAAAAAAAATGTATATTTTAATTATTATTTGTAAATAGATGAGAGACACAACAAAGAAACTCAGATGTAGTAGAACATTACTATGATAGAAGCTTCTTTAAAAGACATCTCCAGAGATTTATAGAAAAACATGCTAGGGTTTTCTAGAGAGAGTGGAGAGAGTCAAAACCTGCAAATAATTAGATTTACATTATATAAAACTATCATCAAATTTAACACCACTTAAAAACACTTACAAATACAATCTAGCATCTTCGTCTCCTCAATCGATGTTTAAAGAGCGGAGAATGAATATAAACCAAAGCTATAACATAAAATTCAACTCAAGTTATATCTAACAAAAGTTAGAAATGTCACACGTACAAACTATCTATAAACAAATTGGAATGAAGCAGCATAGGAGCAACTAATAAAACGTGTTTGATGTAATATATAAAATGGGAATGAAAGTAAGAATGAGGTAGATAGTATTTATAGATACATATTATTATTGGGTTGAAGCCTCCACGATAGGTTAAATCAATCGTAATATTTGAAAAGTTAATGTTAAAATATATCTTTCTAAAAAAGATATAGCGCCAGAAGATCATTCAGACCCTGAGCACCAATTGCAGCAGCACCCGTAACTGTAACATCTCGAAACCAAAATCTAGTATTTTGGTATGGGTGTCAATCGACATCATGTGGTGTGTTGGTCGACACCAATATTTTTGAGCCGGTTTGGTTTGATTTTTAATTGTGTTTTTTTTTGTTTGGGGGGTTGAGGAAACCCTAAACTCGTGTTAATAATCTGTTTTCGAGAGTAGCCGTGTTTTTAGATAGAAAACGTGTTTAGTGAGGAAAGAGAGAGATTTTGGTGTTCTTCAAAGATTAGTGGTCAAACGGTGCTTGTTTGCGATTCGTGATGGTTTTGGAAGTCTCAATGATCGTTTGTGGCGTGGTTCCTTGCGTTTTCAGCGAGAAATCAGTAGTTCTAAAGCGTGATCAATCTGATTTCGTGAGATGTTCTCAATCTCTTCCTCAATTCCTAAGGTAAAAGGAATGTGTGATCGCGGAATCATGACATAGGAAGAGAATGAGTAGGATTGTTTTTATGAATTCATTTTAGTAGAACCCGGTGTTTCGATTGCTAGAAATGATGAGTCATTGTTGAGTTTCTCTGGAATTGATATTGGTTTGATAATTTTTGAGGATTTATTTGTTGAACTGTTTTATGTGAGTTTCCGCGTATTGTTTATCTGGAAATTAGTCGTTGAGGATTAATATTTATGGGAATATTAATTCGGGCTAGTTAATAAATAAATAAATAGAGTTGGTTGTTTCATAAGTAAAATGCTTTTTCTTTAATATATGAGTGAGTGAGTGAGAGAGAGAGAGAGAGGCGAGTAAATTCTTGTCTTTTTCAATGTTATAATCATGGTAGTTAAATGCATTTATAACTGATTGATTAATTGTATTAAAAACTTGATTAATGACAAATATTTTAACATAATTAAATCCATGATTTATCAAAAACGTCATTACTATGTGACCGGTTCGAACAAGTTGCATTAGGATCATCACTCGAAGCCTCCAAATGCTATACGTACGATAAATCAAACAGTGTTTACAACATAGCCTTTTTTTGTTATTAAACAGCGATTTCGGCCTTTTAATCTATAGTAACATTATCTTAAACATAAATCCAGCTCTTAAATGTACATCGTTGATTGTGACTTATAGTTGCTTATTATTATGTTCTGTGGAAGTACATAGAGATGGCTCCTGCTACTAGAGGTCGTGGTAGAAGACCAGTAGTTGAGTCAGTTGAGAGTGAGACACACAGTTCGATGACAGTTGCAGAATCACAGACGTATCATGAGGGGTCCTCGAGTGAGTCAGTATGAGTACTAGTGGTGCTTAGAGGGGTGTCGGGTTGGCTGGCGATGCGGTGGGCCCATGTGTGGGTGTTGCTACAGCTCCGGGCCGAGATGATTATCTTGTGGGCTTGGTCACGCCGTTGCTGGAGCGGTTTCCGGCTATGGCTCCCGTGCAGGCTCTTGTGGAAGAGGTGCAGTAGAGGGTTGCGGTTGCTGAGTTGCATCCAACTAATCTAGATATGATGGGTCAGATGTAGAGGCTGAGTACATCCTTATTTTAAGGCAATTTTTGGCCTGAATAGGCTGATGAGTGGCGCATGAGGATGGAGTGAAACTTCTATTCGATCAAATGTCCAGCGGATTATCAAGTGGAGTTGGCAGCTCATTACCTTAGTGGTGCTGCACATTTGTGGTGGAGGGGTTTTGAGGCAAGGAGGCTAGGTGCAGTGTGGACCAAGGATGAATTTTTAGCTAAGTTCAACGCTAAGTATTTTCCTCAGGAGGCTTTGGATCGTCTCAGGACGAGGTTTGTGGAGCTTGTTTAGGGTGACCAGTCAGTGCGTGAGTACAACGCAGAGTTTAGCAAGTTGCTTATATATGCTGATCGTGGTATTGAGGACGAGCAAACACAAGTGAAGAGGTTCCTGAGGGGACTTCAAGCTGATTTGAGGATACATTGTATAGTTTTGGAGTACACCTCAAGGGCGAGGCTGGTTGAGTTTATTGCAGCTATCGAGGAAGACATGAGGGGTCAGGCAGCTGCAGTGGTTCTAGCAGTGGTTCTAGCAGTGGTTGTTCCTGCTATTTATCCGAGGAGACAGTAGCAGCATGGTGACTCAGCATTTAGCAAACGCGGTAAGCCTGCGCTGGGTCAGAAGAGGAAGTTGGAGAGCACTTCTAAGGCGAGTTCAGGTACTCATGGTTGGTTCGAGTGTGGGAGTGAAAAGCACCGTGTGGCAAGCTGCCCTAAGGTGTCCCGGGAGGCTAAGGCTTGTTTCCACTGTAGAGAGCTGGGGCATATAAGGTCGATGTATCCTAAGTTACAGCAGATGGATGTGGCAGCGGTTTATCCACTGGCAGCGCATCCAGTGGCTCAAGTTATGGCAGTGCGTCCAGTGGCTTAGATTGGAGCGGCACCAGGCATATCACATGTAAAATCTTAGACTTAGACTTGGTTAATTCTCTGTTTGTTGAATTGTGGTTTGTAATCTATTATTTTCATGTGATATAATTGTTAGGGTTCTCAACACATGTGAATTATGTAGGGACCTTATTAGTTAGAGGTTGTGAGTCTCATATTCTATTTGATTCAAAAGCATAAAATTGCTTCATTACACCGGAGTGTGCCGAGAGCAGTGGCATTTAGAGTAGCGCGAGCGAGTTGTCGGGCTTTGTCAAGGTGGCTAGAAGGGGATTCCTGGCTACTTTTGGTCGACCAAGGGGTGTAGATGTGCAGATTGCTAGGGAGTCTATGCCGGCAGACTTGGTGATTAGTCAAGTAGAGTTCTAGGATGTGATTCATGGGATGGATTGGCTGGCGCACTACAAAGTCCACCTGGATTGTTATCGAGGCATAGTTGTGTTTGAGCGCGAGGGAGGGAACTTAGTGTTTCAGAACGTGATTCCTACTTTTGGGAGTATTGTGGTCTCGGCTATTCAAGTAGAGCACATGATATGGCAGGGTTGTGAGGCTTATTTGGTGATGATTGTGATGTCGGAGTTTGTAGGTGAGGTTGCAGTGAGGGATATTCAGGTTGTTCAGGATTTCGAGGATGTATTTTGGTCGTTGAAGGGAATACCGCCATCTTAGTATGATCCTTTTATGATTGAACTAGAGCTAGGGACAACGCTTATATCTAAGTCACCTTATAGGATGGGTCCAACAGAGTTGGCAGAGCTGAAGAAGCAGCTAGAGGATTTGATAAGTAAGGGGTTTATTCGTCCGAGTACTTCATCGTGGGGAGCGGTGGTGTTGTTTGTGAAGAAGAAGAATGAGAGTTTCCGGTAATGTATCGATTATCGGGGACTTAAGTGAGTTACTGTGTAAAACAAATACCCTCTCCCAAGGATTGAGGAGTTGTTGGATCAATTGAGGGGTGTTACTTGGTTCTCTAATATAGACTTGGCATCGGGATACCATCAGATTCCGATGGATGAGGTGAATGTGCGTAAGATGGCTTTCAAGATGAGATACAGACACTTCAAGTTTGTAGTTATGCTGCTTAAATTGATTAATACGCCACCAACGTTCATGAGGTTGATGAATGGCGTGTTCCAGGAATATCTCGATGTCTTTGTGATCATCTTCATAGATGATATTCTGGTATATACGAGGAGTCCTAAGGAGCATGCAGTGCATTTGAGGTTGGTTATGGAGAAGCTTGGGGAGCATAAGTTGTTTGCCAAGTTGAGTAAGTGTAGCTTTTGGCATCGAGAGATAGGGTTTATAGGTCACCTTATTTCTACACAAGGAGTTTATGTGGATCCGGCTAAGATTGAGGCTATCTGAGATTGGCCTAGAACGAGTAACGCCTCCAAGATCAGGAGTTTTCTTAGGTTTGCAGGATATTATCAGAGATTCGCCAAGGGATTTTTGAGTATAGTTCTATGACAAAGTTAACCGAGAAGGATGTCCCGTTTATCTGGTCGCAAGAGTGCGAGGACAACTTTGTGAAGCTAAAGGAGATATTGATGAGTACATCTGTGTTAGCATTGTTAGAGCTGGGTAAGCCTTATGTAATAAATACCGATGCTTTTGGGATTGTTTTGGGTTGTGTATTGATGCAGGAGGGCATGGTGATTGTGTATGCTTCGAGGTAGTTGAGGGGTGCTGAGCGCAATTATCCTACCCATGATGTCGAGTTGGGTGTTATAGTGTTTACTCTGAAAATTTGAAGATCTTATATGTATGGCGGGAGAGTGCAAATTTTTACACAGCCATTGCTGAATATGAGTCAGAGGCGCTGGGTAGAGTTGATGGCGGATTACGATCTGGATATTGTGTACCATCCGGGTAAGGCTAACCTGGTGGTGGATGCTCTGAGTTGTCAGAGGGTAGACTCGGCTCGGGAGCAGGAGGTTGAGGTGTTAGTGGGCAAGATTAGTACTTTACATTTATGTGTTATTTAGCAGGAGCCGTTGGGCTACGAGGCAGCTGATCAGGCATATCTTTTGAGTAGAATTCGAGTGCTTCAAGAGAGTGATCATAATTTGATTGATTTGTCGAAGGCAGTTGGTTCCGAGTATCAGGTCTCTGCGAATGGGATAATTTTTCTGCATGGGCGAGTTTGTGTGCCTAAGGATGAGTCGTTGAGGCAGGAGATTCTTAGTGAGGCACATGCGAGCAAGTTCTCGATTCATCCATGAGAAACTATGATGTATCCTGATCTCAAATGGTACTATCATTGGGTTTGGATAAAGAGAGATGTAGATGACTAGGTCACAAAGTGTGATATGTGTTAGTTAGTGAAGGCTGAGCATTAGGTTTCGGGTGGTAAGTTGCATCGTTTCCCCATTTCCAGAGTGGAAGTGGGACATGATCACGATGGATTTCATGGTGGGATTACCTAACTCGCGGACTTATGATGCTTTTGGGTGATAGTGGACCTTCTAACTAAGTTGGCATATTTTCTTGCCATTAAGAAGAGCGATGGAGCTGCGGTTTTGGCTAAGAAATATGTGAAGGAGATTATGGGGCTGCATGGGATGCCAGCCAGTATTGTGTCAGACCGGAATCCCAAGTTTACTTCAGAGTTTTGGAGAGCCTTTCAGGCTGAGATAGACACTAAGGTGCATATGAGTACGGCATATCATCCGCACACTGATGGACAGTCAGAAAGGACTATTCAGACTTTAGAGGATTTGCTAAGGATATGTGTGCTGGATTGGGGTGGTCAATGGGTGAATCACTTGTGCCTAGCTGAGTTTGCGTATAACAACAACTTTCAACCGAGGATTGGGATGGCCCCGTATGAGGCTTTGTATTGGAGGCCGTGTAGGAAACCTCTATGTTGGACCCAAGTGGGTGAGAGGAGTATTTTTGGTGTGGGTTTTGTTTAAGAGACAACGCAGAAGATCTGAGTATTGAATCTGAACATGAAAGAGACTCAGGATCGGCAGAGGAATTATGCCGATAAGAGGAGGAGAGAGTTAGAGTTCACGGTCGGAGATAAAGTGTAATTCAAGATGATCATGTTGCGAGGTCCTAACAGATCGATTTTGGAGAACAAGCTTAGTCCAAGATTTATGGCTCTGTTTCACGTAGTGGAGCGAGCTGAGCCGTTGGCGTACCGGTTAGAGTTACCTCCAATTATGAAGGCATTTCATAAGGTGTTTCATGTGTCGATGATTAGGAAGTGCTTGCTTACTTCGGAGGAGTTAGTGGCTAAGATTTCGGAGGATCTTCAGCCTGATTTAACTGTGGCGGCGAGACATGTGAGGATTCTCGAGAGGGGAGTCAAGGTGCTGCGTCGGAAGAAGATTCCATTAGTGAGTATCTTGTGGGATTGTGCGGGTTTTGAGGAGGAGACTTGGGAGCCTAAGGCAAAGATGAAACTAAAGTTCAGGAAGTGGTTTGACAAGCAGGTCGCGGCTTGAGCTTACTTCTATCTTTGTGGTCCCGGTTTCAGAGTTGGCATTGCGCTATCCTTATTTTTGATTCATGTATTATCGTTGTGTTGTACGATTTTACTTTTTTCTTTTGAGATTTATATGATGGAGTTCCTTATATTTTTGTGTTATAAGATGTGTGATTCTTATTGTGTTGATTTTCCGGGTTAGAGAATATCAAGTGTGGACCACATGAGGCAATTCTAATCATAGATGTTTATAGGCGTTCTAAAATTTATTGCTAGTAACTCATTATTTTGGAGACAATGGTTCTCTGGGGTACTTACTTTGGACGGTGTTTTCAAGTATAGGTACTGAGAGACGGTGGTTCTCTCTAGGGGACGGTGGTTTCCATGTGTACTTATAGGGACGATGGTGTCCAGTATAAGTACGGAGAGGCGGTGGTACTCTCGAGGGAACAGTGGTTCTCCTGGATACCCAGAGCTCAAAGGATTTGTTCCAGAGAGTGTTAGGGGTATGTGGCACCAATACTTCAAAAAATGTGTTCCTGCGAGTTAGAGGGTGTGGTAATAAGTTATGAGTGATAAATGTCAAGGAACGTGCGTATAAACATGGGATGAGATGTGAGCCTCTGAGATCAGGTGAGGATCTCTAGTGGTACTGACTGGGTGGGTCAAGATGTTTTTGGTCTTTGGTAGACATTTTATGCGGGATTCGAGGTCAAATCCATAGTAATGGGGGAGAATTGTAACATCCCAAAACCAAATATAGTATTTTGGTACGGGTGTCGATTGACACCATGTGGTGTGTCGATCGACACCAATGTTTCTGAGCCGGTTTTGTTTGATTTTTAATTGCGGTTTTATTTGGTTTGGGGGGGGGGGGGGGGTTGAGGAAACCCTAAACTTGTATTGGCGTGATTCCTTGCATCTTCAGTGAGAAATCAGTAGTTCTAGGGCGTTATCAATCTGATTTTGTGAGTTGTTCTCAATCTCTTTCCAAATCCCTAAGGTAAAAAGAATGTGTGATCGCAGAATCATGGCGTAGGAAGAGGATGAATAAGAATGTTTTAATGAATTCATTTTAGTAGAAACTGGTGTTTAGATGCTAGAAATGATGAGTCATTGTTGAGTTTCTTTGGAATTGATATTGGTTTGATAATTTTAATGGATTTATTGGTTGAATTGTTTTAAGTGAGTTTCTGCGTATTGTTTATCTGGAAATTAGTCGTTGAGGATTAATATTTATGGGAATATTAATTCGGGCTAGTTAATAAATAAATAAATAAATAGAGTTGGTTGTTTCATAAGCAAAATGTTTTTTCTTTAATATATGAGTGAGTGAGTGAGAGAGAAAGAGAGAGGCTAGTAAATTCTTGTCTTTTTCCATGTTATAATCATGGTAGTTAAATGTATTTATAACTAATTGATTAATTGTATTAAAAACTTGATTAATGACAAATATTTTAACCTAATTAAATCCATGATTTATCAAAAACGTCATTACTATGTGACCGGTTCAAACCAGTTGCATTAGCATCATCACTCAAAGCCTCCAAATACTATACGTACGATAAAACAAACAGTGTTTACAACATAACCTTTTTTTTTGGTTATTAAGCAGCAATTTCGGACTTTTAATCTATAGTAACATTATCTTAAACTCGAATCCAGCTCTTAAATGTACATAGTAACGTATAAATCATTTATTTCCAGGCGAACATTTTTTACTGTCTAAGTAACATCGTTAATGATTTCACAAGATAAATAAGTAAAAAATTAAATAATATATATATCTATATATATATATATATATATGCGGGGAATCAGAACAAATTGGTAACGAACATGTGCGTGTGACCTCGTCCGTTCGTACGTTGCAATTCCTCATAAGACAAAGAACAAAGAGAAACAGAGAAGAGAAGTTAATTGTATTGCACATTTTTAGTAATTGAAACCGAAGCAAAGACTATACATACACATATATACAAATATGCGTTCCACTACCACCACTCATAGTCCATGTCTCATTGTCCGAACCATCTTTCTTATATTGTTGTTAATAATTCAACAATTTATTAAGAAGATTTTGTTTCAAAACAGAAACATATGAACCGATTTGGAAATAAACATAGTGTACTGTTTTTAAAGAAAATAAATTAGTATATATAGTATCTTTTGTATGTGGAATGATTTTTGTAAATTCATGATTTGATAGACAACTTCACCTTCATGCACGACAAATATTGCCAAAAAAAACTTAGGTGGTCCAATTTTTAGAGTGATCCATATATGTACATTGAAACTCTGGGGAAAAACAAATTACGAAGAGAATGACCCACAAATTCATCATTTATGTAAATCTGACTTTGTTTTGTATGAATTGGCACTATTCTGCAGTAGTTTGTGCCTTGTATCACCATCCATGGCCCCCTATCTTACTATCAATTTCTTTTTTACTTCTTGCATGTTATGATATGCGATCCGAAAAAATTGTAGGTCTAAGGGATTATGGTTTCTGGGTCTACTCTGAACCCAAGGAATGACACATATAACACTAAAATATATTAGCTATAACTTGGTAATGCAATTTTTCATAAAGTATAATTCCAAACAAAAAAATTTCATAAAGTATCTATAGTTTTGTTGTTTTCTTTTCGCGTAATTAGTTTTAACTTTTCTAGACAACTATGTATGTATCTTGTTTGCCAAGAGCTCTTTTTTGGTAAAATGTTAAATTTTATATCATTTTTGAATTGTGACATCACTTATAGAGAAACTTAGAAAGCAGAAATATCGAAATCTACTTAACAGAGATACCATTACAACACAAAAAGAAACGGACAAAAATCAAATAAGTTAGACGTACGAATAAGCAAACCGTCCTCATTAGAGACACCATTGCAATGTATCTTGTTTGCCAACAGCTTTACATTGCAGTGGTCAAGAAAAACTATCTCTTACCGAAGTACGTCCTCTGATTTGCAACGTCTTGAATCGCCTTCAACCAAAAGAATATGTCTTACTAGATGAAGCACCACTAATGTTGATGCTCAGATTGAGATCAACACTAAATTTGTAATAGGTTCGGGGATTCTTTGATTAATGGAAGAGGAAGTATTTGAAGAGAGTGTAGAGTCGAGCTTGCTGAGTTTGTCGAGAATAGGCGAGCAGGCAGGAAAGCAGGAAGATCAGGTTCGTCCTTTCTTCTGGGGATTTTCCCCCTCGTTCAGACGACCAAGGTACACCGGGCTGGACATTTTCTGAAGATTTTGGCCCGGTTTGGATCATCAAATGGGTGATGTGGATGTGAATCATTTGTCTCATTAAAAACCTTTCTTTGGAAAACTCATTGGGATAAAACCAAAGATAAGAGAAAAAGAGTACAAACGAGACACATGCCCATTTGTTAATCAAGTATCAAAACCGATGAGGTTAAGATCTTGCAGGCACGCCTTCCGAGTGAGCGAGCAGGCAGGAGAGCAAGAAGGTCAGGCTCGTCCTTTCTCCCGGGGGTTTCCCGCTCGTTCGGACAACGTGGGTACGTCGGCTTGCATCAGCGGTGGATGCGACTGGTCATGGCGCTAGCACGTGCTTCCCCGATTCCCGCCCTAGTGATGATTACAAATTTTTGCGGTTATCGAGACGAATTAGGGTTTTGATGTTGATATGATGCTTTGGTGTGCCGCCCCTTTGGCTTCTGCCTTGTTTCTGACCACGTCTTTTTCGTAGTTCCCTATATATATAACGTCATTTCCTTCCTTTCATTCATCCTTTGCTCTGTATTCTGAAGATCCCGATCAAGTATTTTTCTCTTTCTAACCCGATCTCTTTTCTTGTTTCGTCTTTCTTTATCCCCTTTTACTTCCCGAATGTGAAATTGATCCGAAGACTTCTCGAGAGGTATGACGTCGGGAGATTCTTCCACCAGTTCCGATAGTGGAGCGTTGATTCGTAAGAGTAAGAAAAATGTGGACAGGCTCATTGTCCCGGTTTCCCCTTCTGTTGGACCCGATCCCTCGTTAGGCGTGAGCGATTCGGAGAGCGATGATAGGGCAGCTTCGTCGTCCCTTCGTCGCCCCAGACGGACGACCAACAACGGCGATGATTGTTCCGAGGAGGATCACACATCGCTTGCTGCTTTGAAGAAGAAGAAGAAGAAGATCGAAACACAGAGCGATCTCAAAACTGCTCGGGCGGTGAAGGAATCGGCCGAGGTTGCGCGGAAGAAAGAGGCCGATCGTAGAAAGAAAGCGAAGCGGATGGAATAGTTGGAGGCTTTGAAGGCAGTTCCCGTTTTCTGCTTGGGTCCTGGTCGCTGCCCTCGCATCGTGTTGGAGCTTCATGATGACAAACCGTCGTCCTCCACATATGAGAGCGTTGTTGAATGCGGTAGTGGGAGGAACTAGCCCCGGATAGACTTTGTGATTCTCGAGCCGGAATGCAGATCATGGGCTCCACCCGAAGGCCACTTGTGCGTCCATGAGTGTTTCTTTGACCAAGGTGGGCTCAGTTTTTCGATTCCCACGGTGATCATGGAGTATTGCGCTCGTCGCAGGGTCTCCATGTCCCAGCTCACACATGCGAGTTTTCGGAACTTGATGTCGATCCTGACGTTAAGTTACAAGGCTTGTCGGGTGGTCACATGCAATCACTTTGAAGAAGCTTGTAAGATTACCCGCAGGAATACCTTTGATTCCGGTCGGTTTCAGGTCAAGATGAAGAGCGGGCTTGTTCTGGTGGATAATTTCAAAACTAGGCTCGACGGTAACTGGCAGGAGAATTACTTCTTCGTCAAGATAAACGAGAATTCGATAGGGAGCTATAGCGAGGAGATCCGAATAGGCTGAAACAAATGAATCAGTATGATTTTTCCTCTCGTCTTTTATCTATTGCTGATCGTTGATTTTGCCTTCTTTTTGCAGATTCCCATACGCGAGCTCTCCCGGATAAGTCCTCTAACTGTGTAGTCGGTTTACTGCAGCGATATCCTCCTCAGGATTGGCCGAGCTTCCTTCGCATTCGAATTCGTCAAGTGTACAACCGGATTGTTTCAGGTTTGTCTACGATTTACGACCATCTTTGCTCAACCTCTCCGAGTTAGTTCCTTAGTTTTTGCTTTTTCCTTCCTAGGTAACCCCACTCTTGGTTACGACGTCTCGAGGCGTGTAGCTCTTAAGTCTGATAAAGGAAAAATGGCAAAATTGAGTCTAGAGCAGCCTCCACTTCCCAGGCCTAAGACTAGCGCTAATCCGAGCGAGCCCGCTTCCTCGGGAGTGAAGAGACTCGCTGGTACAGAAAAGAGCAAGTCTGTGGCTTTGGTAACGGATAAGTCTGCCGACAAGTCTGCCATTTCAGGCCGTGCGGGCGGGATCTCGAGCAAGACGCAGAAAGAGACGACTGTCGGAGACATGACTGGGACCACTTCAAAGAGGCGTTCAAGGGATGAGAGCGCCCCAGTCGCTGTCAAACACGGAGCCGGGAAGGACGTTGGTGCCGTGTTTGCCTACAAGCGTGCCCGTTTGGGTTCTGAGGAGCCCTAGCGAGGCCTTGTGGTTTTAACGGCGGATGGTACCAATGCGAACGCCAATGTTGGGATGTCGATTTGGTGGACGTTGGTCATGACGTAGAGCCGGGCGTTGATGTTGAAGACAGCCCGCTCGTTATGCGTAGTCGTGACGAGCTCGACTTCTCTAACGATTTTTCGTACAGTTTTAAGGGCTTTGGCGGGCATATCATCGAACATCCTGAGGAGTGCGCCAAATATATTAATTGTATTCGAGGGGGCGTGAAGGGTCTGAATCCCGGGCTGGATGAGATGTTTGATTGAGAGGGCTTTTTTCAGTCCGCTGCGAACCTCGTGGATGTAAGTTTTATTATTATTATTATTTTCTATTGATCTTCGTCATTCCCACCGTTACGATTTGGCTCATGCTCCAGTTCTGCTATTTTGCAGACCATAGTTGCTTTCAATTCGGTTTGGAAGCGATTTGACGCCGCCATGAGGAGGGAGCATACGATGAAGGAGGAGAGGGACTTTGACAAGGCTCGCATTGAATCGCTCGTTAAAGAGAACTAGTCGCTGAAATCCGGAGGCGTCTCGAAGGAGCTCCAAAAGTTGAAAGAGTACTCTGTGGGGCGGTCAAGGTTGTTGGAGGATGTCACCAAGCAATATGAGGCAGAGAGGAAAGAGAGGAGACAAGCGGAGGCGAGGTTTGAAGATGTCAGGGAGCGTCTTCAAAGAGCCGAAGAGGTGAATACCGCGTTGATCGAGCACGTCCGAACGCAGGTACCCCGTTTAAGGTCTTCTTGGAGAGAGCATGGTCTATCTTGTGCCAAGACGGCTGCTGAATGGGTCTGCACCGAGCTGATCGGGCAGTCGTAATCTTCTCTTGACCGAGCCCGTAGATAATGTTCCGAGCGGCTGGAGTACGCTCGTCTTAACAGTATGGCTAGCCAGGTCAAGACGCAACTTGACATGATATCGCCGTATGGGATTGACGTTGATGCTGAGAGGGTTCAGGCCAGCTTTGACGACTATCAGAGAAAGATTGAGGCGATGCAGCTGATGGATTTCTCCGAAGGGGAATATGAATTCGTTCCCAGAGCGAGTGTTCTCCCGGAGAGCTATGAGGAGGATAGCGCCGGGTCTCCACTAGGCGAAGATTTAGGGATAGAGCGCGGTTGGATCCTCGAGCCTTACGTGAGCGAGTGGACTGAAAGTGTCGGTGCTGGTAGGGAAGATGCTCAGGGTAATGACCAGATTATCGGATCCGAGCAGAGTGCTGAGGTCGTACTCGCGGCGGCAACCTCGAATTCTCCCAGGTCAGTAAAAATTGTCGAGCAGTTCGTATCCGGCATTATTTTAGAAGTTGCCGAGGGCCTAATGGAAGAAATTGCGGATAGGGTTTTAGCTGAGCCCATTGCTGCCGACCAGACTTTGGCTGAGGCTTTGGCAAAGGACCCGGGAGTTGGCGTGTCTGGCGTTGTTGGCCAGTCTGAAGTTGAAGCTTCAGCGAAAGATCCGGAGACCGGGGATGACCTGATGCCTCTCTTTGCTCCACCCCCTTCAGCCCTGGTGCCGAGCGATCGGCGCCCAGAGTAGTCTTGTAATATTTTCTTTTTTTTTGTTGTTGTAATTGGGTCGAGTGTAACCGTTGAACAATCGTGTAATCCTTCCCGGGCCGATGTGGTCCGGGTTAAATTTGCTTACTTTACCTGAGGAGCGGATCCTCTGGGGTTTACTGGGATTTAAAGTTTCTTTTATGCGATTAAGTTTTTTAGCTTAAGCACTTTCGTATGTTTTTAATGCGGCTAAGGTTTAAAGCTTAGGCATTGATTTATTCGTCCAGCGAGTTGGTCCCTGGGTTGCTTTGATTTTGATCCGACCGAGCTCGCATGATGGAGTGGTCGGATCGAGTCGTCTGCGGGTTGGAACCCGGCTTACGACTAGAGTCCGTCTCGTGGTTAAGCGTGCGAGAAGTGTTTGGCTTAAAGTTCTTACATGTTCTTAGGAACTTATGCGGGACTGGGCTCGGCTTTTTGACTTATTCGAAAAAGTTGTGGTGGACTTTCCGAGTTCGGCCAGTAGATTATTTCACTACTGCATCTATGTGAGACACGTGCGGGATGGGTCCCGGCTTTTGATCCTACTTGGGTTTAGCTATGGTGGGCCTCCCGAGTATGACCTATTGATCGAGTACTTGGCCAGAGTATCGAGGTGAATGAGCGCGGATCGGTGGTAATATCTAGGAGTTTATTTTAGCTAGACTTCCGGAGAAGCTGCCTACGCTCGGGTTGATTTCCGCTCGGGTTTAGCTATGGTGGGCCTCCCAATGATGATTTATTGATCGAGTACTTGATCAGAGTATCGGTGTAAGTGAGCTCGGAGCTAATAAATTTTAATTGATTATAGTTGGACTTCCGAGGAAGCTGCCTACGTACCCGTTAAATAGGGATCAAGCCAGACGTATTTCAGATTACAAAGTAAAGGCTAGATAAGTCATCCGGAGATGAGCGAGAGCGAGTCGTTTGGAAACGAGTAGAAGCATACGATGCTTAGCTAGACAAGTCATCCGGAGATGAGCGAGATCGAGTCGTTAAGAAACGAGTAGAGGCATACGATGCCTAGTTAGACAAGTCATCCGGAGATGAGCGAGAGCAAGTTGTTCGGAAACGAGTCGAAGCATATGATGCTTAGTTTTTTTTTTTTTTTTTTTTTTTGGAGCGAGTTAGGCAAACTTAACTCGAGCGAGAGATTGGGTGAGCCCGATGCGTTCCGGGTCGAGTTGGTTTTGTGTGGCGGGCTCCGTCTGGGGGTTGATGCAGAGGTTGACTGAACAGAGCTGTTTGCCCGCGATGAAACACGTTCGGGCCATCTTTTGATTCCTGCGGATTGTAAAGACTCCGAGCGGGGTTGGGAATTGGAGACATTGGTGGTAAGTTGATGAGATGGCTCGGAGAGAGAATAGCCATGGGGTTCCCATGATGACGTTGTATATGGCCGGTTTATCCACCACAAAAATTTGACGTTTAGGGAGATTCCCCCGGCGTGCACCATCAGTTTGATTGACCCTACTGTCATTGTTGTGACACCGTCAAAGCCGGTGAGGGGCCTGACACCCGGCTTGATACAATTCTAAGGTATCTCCATCTGTTGCAAGGTTTCCTTGAAAATTAGATCGACCGAGCTCCCGGTATCGACTAGAACCCTAGTCACCTCCCAGGTCGTTATGGAGCATGGCCAAATCTTTTGTGTCAGCCTCTGTGAAAATGATGGGCATGTCGACCTTACTCCGATCGGGGTGACTCTTGTCATTGGTTGCTTCCTTCTCGTATTGCTTGAGGGACCGGACCGAGTCGTGGGTTAGGCTGGACCCTCATATGATCATCAGAACTCTCTTGGTTGGGCTCTGCTTAACAGCCTGTCTCTTGTCGGACTGAGCACGCTTGGGGGGAAGGGGTGAGTCGGCATTCCCGCTCGGTTTCTGCTCGTTCCCGCTCTGCTCCTCCTCGGGTTTTCGCTTCTCGCCACGGTCAGCTGGAGGCGCAACCTTGACTGCTCCCTTATGGTACTGTGCGAGCAGTTGTTCCTTCAGTTGTCGGCATTGCGAGGTCGAATGCTCGTGCATCTGATGGTAGTCGCAATAGAACTGTCCGCTCGGAGGTTCCTGGACCTCTTGGGGTCGCTGGTCCTTATTCCACTGCTTCGGGGGAAGGCTTGACGAGCTATTGACGATGTTGGTCGCCAACTTCTTCTTGTATTCGTAATCGTAATGCTGTCGGGGCTTTTGGTAGGGTTCTTCGACCACTTCCTTTGCCTTCGCCCTGGCTGCTGGAGGTTTGGCCGGCGAGTTCTTTTGGGCCTGTCTAGCTTGATCCTTCTCGAGTCTGATGAAGTCGAGCGAGCGATGCATTGCTTCTCCGATCGTCTTAAGCGGATGTAAGATCAATTCCTTTCAGAATTTGGAAGACCGGAGCCCTTGCTTGAGAGCAGCTACAGCAGTGGTATCGCTCGCCGTGACTCGTGAGATGATGGCCTTAAAGCGGTCTATGAACATCTCGAGCGACTTCTTCTCGCCTTGCATCAACCCCTATAAGTCGGCATCCGAGGCGTCGTCCTCAATATAGATGGCATAGTGCCTGAGGAACGCCATTGACAGTTGTTACAATGAGTCGATCGAGCGGGACTTAAGCCTGGAGAACCAGTCTAAAGCGGGGCCTGACAAGTATTCGATGAAATACTGATAATGGCCAGAATCGTACTCCTCGGGGGAGAAGTGTACTTATCCCATCGCGATGGAGAAGGCGGTTAGGTGCTGCTTTGGATCGGAGTCTCTAGAGAACGGTTGAAGTCGCAGCTTGGCGGTGTGCCTGATCGGGACAGATGTTATTCTGGTGGAAAAGGGGGTCTGCTGAGTCTCGGCTAGAACCCGGTCGATCTCCGGGGCCGAGCTGAGGGCTTGATGCATCCTCGAACTCATTTCTCGGAGCTTGTTCCTCATGTCCTCAAGCTCAGAGTACTGAGTTTGAAGCGTTTCACGGTCAGGGACAGCTCCTTGCTGGGCGGCGATGGTCTGACGTAGGTCCGCAGTGTAGTCGAGTCTCTCGAAGATTGAAGGCGAGGAGCTCGCTCGGACTGTTGGTGACTTGAAGGTGGCTCTTCTCGGGACCGCCTCGGTCCGCTCTGGTAATGGCCCCCGCGACGCTAACAAGCTATCGAGTCTGGCATTCGTTACTCATGCTCGTTTTTCCTGCTCGTCGAAGCGACGCATGAGTGCTCTGAGGAGACAAGCGTGACCCAGTTGAGGTTCCTGCTCGTTTGGATTGTCCGCTTGGGTTTGGTGATCCCGAGTAGAGTCGGGTCGGGCGACCAGTGTCTGCCTCAGGTCGACTGTACTTCCGAGCACGTGCCGGAGGTCAGTTGGCTCTCGTATCCTCTGGAAGACGGATACAGGGCTGGTCGGACGCTCGATCCTTTCGAAGACCGAGGAGGCGGCGGTTGGCCGCTCGACTCTATTGGAAGTCGTGATCGGATCAGCGGGCTGGTCGTGCTCACTAGGGGCAGGAACGGGATTATCCGTGTTTGCGGGGTTCCCCTGCTCGAGAAAAAGGGTCACTCGTTAGGCCACCGGAGTGTTAGTACCCTGAACGCTTGTTCCCGAGGAATGTGTTCTCATGCTAGCTTCCTTGTTAAGATCCATTGTAGCGTAAAAAGATATCATCTGGAAGATTGTGAGAAAGATGATAATCTCCCCTACCTGGCGCGCCAAATGTTGATGCTCATATTGAGATTGACACTAAATTTGTAATAGGTTCGGGGATTCTTTGATTAATGGAAGAGGAAGTATTTGATGAGAGTGTAGAGTCCGCTAGGATGAACAGTAACCGAGAGGGAAGTTTTGTATTCTTAAGAGATTCAACGTACTTGGTAAAGGAGAAGGTGCTTTTTGTCGAAAGTGTATTGTATTTCAACTTGGTTGTACACAAATGATGGTACAACTACATATAGTACATTGAGATTAGGACTTTTGATACATATGGTTACATTTTAAACATATGTTCATAAAGTAACCCTTAATGAGCATAAAGTAACTATACTAGGATATAAAGTAACCAAACTTAGTTGACAAAATAATGAGTTGGGCCTTCCTACTTGATGGGTTGGGAGTAGGATTTTGCCTTGGGCCAAATCAATGGTGTAACAACTAAACTATCAACTTTTTCATAATTATTATTAGGGGTATTATTTTGAACTAAAAACAAAATGAAAACAAAGCTGTAACATTAGATAAGAGGAAGATCGAAAGTAACATGGAAGAGAGGTCAAATTCAAATGGGTCCTCGTTAATATAAGAGTATTTTCGTGATTGTAATGATAAAGAAACGTGTGTGAAAGAGAGGAAATGGGAGAGAATGATGAGAAGGTATGGGGAGAATTGTACTATAGACTGCACACACTTTTGCAAGTGCACGTTTGTGTTGTGTCGCTGTCCTTCACCAAACTCCTTTTTCAACCCTAACCTAAGCATATAAATCGGTTTATGGCTATCACGTGATAAACCAACGGTTTTGTTTTTATAACTGAATCACGTGACCACTTCTTGTCTCCATCCCACCGAACCGAACCAAACCAGATATTTCCAAGCGGACTGATTTTTTAAATAAACGAGTGAATGATAAAAGCCCAAGCCCACCAAGTGACTTGTTACATTCTCAATAAATCTCTATGATAGGCTTTTTGTTGTTGCTTGGGTCTATAAAAGTCATTAACAGAATTGGTATTAAAGTATTAACTATGTATCTCACTAAACTTTTGCACTATACTATCTTCTTTGGTATGTCTATAGTAAGCCTAGCCCAATTTTAGCTTATAATTTGTCTAAAAACTACTGTCAGAATAATTTTCACAGTAGAAAAATAGTATATATATTTCATGCATCAAGATGAAAGCGGAACCTGTATAACTTAAATGAGTTTTAATGTCGTATCGGTAGTTTCAAAAAAAAAAAATGGCGTATCAGTAGGGAAATATGGGAATTGGTCCCGGTTAACGCTCCATGTCAAGAATCCTTACTATTTAATACATTGCAGGAAAATTATAATGCTTTTGCTGAGATAAATTGTGACTTAGTGGAACATCAGTTTTTATATAATTATTTGGGATGGAGAATTTGGAAGAATCGACATGAGTTAATCTTCAATAATAAGAGGTGGTCCACCATCTATCATCAGCCAAGCAATTCATGACTTTTGTTTGTGGCTGGAGGCTTAATCTTTAAATCACCAGGGCAGTTGTGGTCAAAGCCAGCCAGAGCCGGCCCTGAGATAATATGGGCCACAAGCCTAATAAAATTTTAGGCCGAATTTATGTTGAAAAAAACAAATTATTGCTAGTGTATAGCATATAAGACTCGAACTCTGGACCTAATACTACATATATTGAAGAATCAACCACTACACTATAACTAGGTTTTGTTAAAAATGTGGCCGAAAATTTATATATACGATTTCGGGCCGCAAGCCAATGCTTAGCCTGCTTGGGCCCAAGGCCGGGCCTGAAGCCAGCCAACCATCTCCATAGGACAATAACGTGAGGGTCTTAGACAACAAGCTGAGGGACAAGAGAATACTCTCAAAAGTTTAATGGATACGTTCCATCAGGTGGATCAACCTTGTTGTCTCGTGGATGCGTCTTGGATATCACAATATCAGGTCATAGGGGTTGGATGGACTTTATATGATTCTTCCCATAGTAAAAAGCTCACAGGTTCAGGTTCATTTCCACCAACAACATCTCATATGCATGCGGAAGTACAAGCTTTGAGAATTGCGATAGTGGAGTTACATAGATTGGGATATAGGGATCTTATACTCTGCGGTGATTCTAAGATGCTTTACAGTTGGTTGCAGCACTTGCCTGATTTGTTGACGGAATCATATGCAAAGCATCTTCAATACAAGATTCCTTTGCAAGATATCTGAAAGATAGCACAAGCATGTAACTTCACCTTTAAGCATGTCTCTCGTGAAGCAAATGATCCTTCTGATCACTTTGCTAAACAAGCTAGAACACATTCTCAAGCTTATGTGGTACATTGACCAATGTAATAGATTGCTTATGAAATGAAATTTCTTTGCCGACAAAAAAAAAAAAGTTTCCATCACCCTTTTTGAGTTTTAAAAATAATGTGTTTAGAATTATAATAGTTGAATCCCTTTTTTTTAATACTAATAGGTTTTTTTTTTTTTGGTCAACAAACGGATTTCATTCAAACTAAAATACACTCCATCAAGGAGGTGTTGTTACAAACCATTAAGGCTAAGTTTTCAAAGAGCAGAACAACATTGGTAAAACATAAACTAGATAATAGGATAGGCAGATTCATTATCCCAAAACATCTAACGACGAAAAGATGTCCTCGAGTCTCTTCATCGTTGAGTATAGGCAATGGAATGAGTCTGGTGGAGGTTAAGAGCATGCCACATGAACAACCATCCAAGACTGTTACCGTATCTAGTACGGATCTCACAATCTTAATTGCGGTTGCACTCAATAGTGTCTAGCCGTTAAACAACACAGAGAACAAGTCATCTATGGGTTCTTCCCATCCAAGCGCTGCGTGAACAACCCAAGGACCACGATACACAGGCCAAGAGTCAAGGGAAGATGACCAGGGGAGATTTCCCGGTTTTAAAACCGGAAACGATTTCATCAATCGAAAACGGATCCGTTGAGAGCAGAAACATATTAAACCTATCGAAACAACTCGATAGAAGAAACCTAAACCATATCGTTGACTAATGCAGCTTGGCAATATGATTAAGAAAGTGGCATAAAGATTTAAGCAATTAGACCTAAGCCATAATGTATAAATTACAGGATTTGAGAATCCTGAAAACTTGACTCAAAAGTAAATATTTTTGTTGAAGATCTCTCCTTTAAAGAGGAGTAAGGTGGCCACGGTATCTCACTAAACAGAGAGGGATGTGAAACATACCAGCCCTGAGCAAGAAGAGTCGAAGCACATACAATCGACTGTCGGAGGAGCTTCCAATCAGATATTAGTCTCTTACCGGAGACTAACGCAAGACCAGTGGAACTAGAGACATCGATTGGTGAGAGATGTTGATGGTTTGTTTCATAAAACAATTTGGGCCATCCAAAGCCCAATAAACAAGATTGTTGGACCAGGCCCAGGTCCATAAAGTGTTCAACGATCTCCAAGGATGCGGTTCTTTGAACCGTAGGTTTCACGGTGGAACCAGGTGGCTTGCCGGAGGGGTCTTTGTGCATCAAGGGCCAGCATCTAAGTAGATGAGAGACTTTCAGGAGAAGATCTAACTGTGGTTAAGGTCGGGTAAGGGAAAGGATTGTAGAGGAGATAGATGAGCAAGATCGGAGGCACCAAGCGGTCAGATCCGGGATGCCGGAGCCTTCACCGAGGTCCGGAGGGTCTGGAGGCTCGGGAGGAGAAGCCAAACATAGCAGATCTGGGCCACGAACACACAGTGGTGGCTTTGGAGGGGGAGGAAGCATCGTCGGAGCAAAACCAAAGCTAACCATTGAAGAAATGAAGAAAAGGGAGAAAGATGATGGTTCTCGTTGGAGGGCGAGAGGCCCCACCAACGGTGATGACGAGCTAAAGAGGAGGAGCCCTAATCTCCTTTGGGTCGCTCTTTCCTAATTATTGGCAAACTTTAATACTAATAGGTTATGGGCCTTATTTCGTACATCCTCTCAAATCACAGATCAAAATATTTTAGGGATATTAGCTATAATAACCCACATAATAATTAAAATAGCTTAAATAACCTATAGAGATTTTGAAAGATATTTTAACAATGGTTTACCTATTTTACCCCTAAAAACTTTCATTAATTACTTCAAGTAACATCTAAATATTGGGGCAACTTATTTTTAAAAAAATCAAAAAAAAAAATCAATGCCCTATTTTAAAACCATGATTATTTAATTAGGGTAGAGAATATAATTATTTCAAAATCAAATTAAAATAGAAAATAAAATCAATGAAAGAATATTGCCTTTTTATTTTCTTTTTCGAAGTATCCGTTAACAAATAAAATCTTAAAACCATTGATGAAAAGCTTTCTTCACGAGAGAGAGAAGAGGTAGAGACTTGATTTCAAAATTCTAACTGTTTTTTTGTTGGTTCTTATTTAGAAGGTAAAAGTACACAAAATTTTGATAAACAATTAGATTTTGTATGATCATACGTTTTGTTTTAATATCAAATTATTTTGTAGACTTATTCAATTCAACTACTATGGTGGAAGAAAAAAGAAATCGTACAATCAATTCTCAACATTCAATATTCATTGAGATCCATATAATTATTTTGAAAGTCTTCCAACTTAACGGTAGACTTGGATTTGAATCTGATAATCTGCCATTATTTTGGTACTCTGCGTAACTAGTGGCAGACTCCGCGATAATTTGGTGGACTCCGCGAAAGTCTTCCAACTTAACGGTAGACTTGGATTTAAATCTGCTAATATGCCATTATTTTGGTAGACTCTGCGTAACTAGTGGCAGACTTCGCAATAATTTGGTGGACTCCGCGAAAGTCTTCCAACTTAACGGTAGACTTGGATTTGAATATGCTAATCTGCCATTATTTTGGTAGACTCTGCGTAACTAGTGGTAGACTCCGTGAAAGTCTTCCAACTTATACGGTAGACTTGGATTTGAATCTCCTAGTCCGCCATTTTTTTGGTAGACTCTGCGTAACTAGTGGCAGACTCCGCGATAATTTGGTACACTCCGAGAAAGTCTTCCAACTTTACAGTAGACTTGGATTTGAATCTTCTAGTCCGCCATTTTTTTGGTAGACTCTGCGTAACTAGTGGCAGACTCCGCGATAATTTGGCAGACTCCGCGAAAGTCTTCCAACTTTACGGTAGACTTGGATTTGAATCTTCTAGTCTGCCCTTTTTTTTGGTAGACTCTGCGTAACTAGTGGCAGACTCCGCGATAATTTGGCAGATTTCGCGAAAGTCTTTCAACTTTACGGTTGACTTGGATTTAAATCTCCTAGTCTACCATTTTTTGGTAGACTCTATGTAACTAGTGGCAGACTCCGCGATAACTTGGCGGACTCCGCGAAAGTCTTCCAACTTTACGGTAGATTTGGATTTAAATCTCATAGTCTGCCATTTTTTGGTAGACTTTACGTAGTTTTGGCAGACTCTGCGACAGTTTGGCAGACTCCGCGAAAGTCTTCCAATTTACTTGTAGACTTTGTTTTAAATCTCCTAGTCTGGCATGGTTTGGTAGACTTTATGAAATTTTGTAGATTTAAATCTATTTGATTGTGTTAGTGTATTTTTTGAGATTATGTAGTTTTGTGTTATGTTATCCATGATTTCCTTTATTTTTTAATAAAATATTATTATTTTGCAGAAAATAAATGAAAATAAGAAAAAAAAATGTGGTAGAATTGATGGATGGAGTGCAAATGAGGAAAAAGGGGTACGATTAATGAATAAAATATAGATAGGTAAATGTCCGTATATGTTATTAGGGTAATATATTTTTGTTTGTGTAAAGTTTTTGTTAATATATAATTATAATTTTAAATATTTAGTATTCCGAAAATAGTTAAGGACAATTTTGGTATTATGAAATAATTTGAATCTAAAATAGGTTACTTGAACAATTCTTTTTTTTGTGGGTTATACTAGCTATTTCTTTTTAAAAGTGGGTTATGCTAGGTAAATTTATGATATTTTTCTATGTGTCAATCGAACCAGCAATCTTTAGAGTTTGTATAAAATATTTTACCAGTTGAGCTATTCACTTTTCATAATCTGTTTTGTTTTACAACTACTGGTTTTTATCTAACTAGCCAAATTTTGTTTATACAAGGTCACTTCCATCATTTATAAATGGGAGGGAAATGTTACCTCACTCAAACCAAACCCAATCTTACAAAACGGAACGAAGAAAAAAGCATTTAAATACAAACCCAATTTAATTTGGTTTGATGGCTTTATCTATACTACTTACAAAAAAAAAAAAATATATATATATATAATCAACTTGAACCGAAATAAAGTCAGCTGAGCTTAAAAACAACTACTATACTTTAACATATTTAAATAGGAGAAGTTAGATCGGATCCACGTATAAAGGAGAATCAAGTTTTTGGTTCTTAGAATATTTTTTATTAAAAATTTATGATTATAAATATTTAAGAATCTTTTATATTTTTTTCACCTTCAATGGTAGAACCATATTATAGATTCTTAAAAAAATTTTAAAAATTGAAATTTATTTTATTTTAGATAGAGTTTATTTTCTTAAAATATATAAATATAGTAGATTAAATAAAAATAAAATATATTACATTTAATGAAAATTTGAAACATAAATTACATAAAAATTTGTGAATTATACAGAAACCATTCACACACTGACACGTGGCACCTAAAATTCATATGAAAAGCTTCTTATTTAAGATAGATTTCTTCTTAATTAACCCATTTCTCATTTATTTTATTTGGGTTTTCCTTAAGAAATTTCCTTAAGAAGTGCTTTTGTACATGCTCTGACTAACTAGGTAACACTAGTACTAGTAGAATCATTTTGAGGTACGGTGCTTTTGCCGTTCAACTCTACAAAATCTTTTTTTTTTTTTAGTAAAGACTAAAGATCGATCTACAGTATAAACTCTATAAATTAATACTCGATAAATTAATAAACTCTCTAAATTAATAAATTTGGCCGGTCCCGAATCGGGCCGGTGTAAAATATAATAAAATTCGATAAGATAATAAGATAATATTCTTTTTAGAAATCCTATGTAAATATATGGTCCCAATAATATCATAAATTAATATATGCTATATAAACATGACTAAAATATATTTATACATCATGTTAGTATTGTATGTCTTTTTATTAGAACTGAAATTTGTTTATAACTCTATCGTTATTTAATATAGTACAAACAAACAAAGAGAATAAACTAATTGCATAAAAATATAGCATAATATAAATTAAAATTTTAAAATCAAAATTATTTTTAAAAGATTATGGAAAGTTTCCATTTTCGGTAAATTAATAACTTTATAAATTAATAAAATATTGTAGGCCCAACATTATTAATTTATAGAGTTTATACTGTACTGTGACTTTATATATCCCAATCTGTTGTAATAAGAGAGAAAAGAATGAGAATTGAGCGATGATCTTATTCCATAGAGAACAAAGGTATATATAGGATACAACAACTTGGGGAAGAATAAAAGCTTGGAGAGAAGGGGACTTGGTGAACAAGGCCATAATCATATATGGACATTCACAATAAATGGGATTTATAACACTTCCCCTTGAATGTCCATTATCTAAAACTACTCCTAATACGCAAGTGATGTTGCCTCATTAAAAACCTTACGAGGAAAACCCAATGGGAAAAACCATGGTTAAGGGAAAAAGAGTGCAGCGCGTATTTACTTCCCCTGATGACTAAATGACTTGAGGTCTTTGAGACAACGCATCCAAATGATGAACTTATTTCTTCAAAGTAGCAGTTGGAAGCGTCTTGAGAAATAAGTCCGCCAAAGTTTCGCTTGAACGAATATGTAGAACTTGTATATCGCCATTCTTCTGCAACTTATGGATCTTTTAGATTATCCATTTTGATCATTCTCTATGTTTCTCTTAATATCATTAAAGTAAGATATTCATTATAGAGATTGATAGACTTTCATATATCACTCTAATGATAACATTCCTCTTTAAGTGTCTATCATTTGCGTGATCTTTAATGTCTCGTTAAAAACCTTTCATAGAAAAACCCTATGGGATAAAAACTTGATCAGGGAAAAAAAGTACATCCATGCTCATCATTATATTTTTCCCTCTCAGAAGCATCTTCTTCAGGAGATGACTTCCAATCATATGTTATCTTTTCGAGTGATCATAAGCATAGCCTTAACAAACAAAATTGTATGAGTTATGATATCTCAAATCATTAGACTTCTGGTCCATAACATATTTTCCTTTTTATCATACAAAATCGCATCTTTCAATCATGAAAGAGATTGATCAATTTAAGTGTGGTACTTCAGGACCAAATATATGTGAACATTCTAATATAGAACCATGCAAGGATACTTAGGATATGATAGCATTTTTTCGCTATATACATGAAGATAAATTTTATCTTTTCACATATTTTCCCAAAACATTTTTCCATATACTCCACTGTAAAATATAACTCTCTCTAGGAGTTTTAGTGATGTTCAAATCATCAACATATAATGAAATTATAATAACTCTTTTTCTCAAATCCGCGTATAGTACTCACTGTGATTATTTCAATCTATAAGTAGAATGATTGAAATTTATGCGGTTCGCACATAAGAGTTTTTGCTTCTAGCAAATCTTTCTGGGATCTTCATACAAAATATCATTATCAAGTGATCTTTTACCATAATTGTTATGATAACTCTGCTGGAGTTTTGATGATCTTCAAATCAAGAAATATTTTGATCATTATCTTCTGATAAATCTACATGGGTATACATTTACATGATTATACCCCATGTTACATATTTTCTATTGAATAGAGTTTATGAGAACATAGTATTGGTATCTTTAATCCTTCAGAGATTATATACATGTAGGAATCCATATAAATTTCCTCATCCAGTGTTCTATATCTTATTGCCAGACATATAAGATATTTCAAAAATATTGCTACCACCACAAGAGAATATAAATATATCTCTTCATAAAACAATCTTTGTATTTATGAAAATTTCACTATTTTCACTATCGTTTTCACAAAACTTAATATCTTTCACTGGTTTTACACTTCAGGTGCATGGACTCCTAGTTCCAAAAATTTCTCTTCAAGAGATTATAAGTAAAAGTCTATTTTCCTTTCCACTTTGGCCAATCATTACTTTGTGTACACATTTCAATAGACTTTTTTCATGATCCTCTTTTCATAATATCAACTGCTCGTAGCATGCAAAATATTACGACGTCGATTTGCTTTTCGGTTCCCATATTATTTCTAACATGACATAGCTAGCTAGCTTTTTTCATTGTCAAGTACTTGAACTTTTCATTTGTCATGTTTGATGTCTCTTCTGGAGATCATTCAAAATCTTTATTACCTCGATTTGGTCATTCTCAATTTTTGCTCCTTTCTTTTTAAGAGGATTTATATACGGAACCAAATAGGTCTATCACGCTTCATGCGATATTTAGACTCACTAGCAGTTTGATATAGTCCTTCTAGGACATACATTTAATTGGAGCATATACAGCTGGCATAGGTGATTTCATCACTCTATTGGGATCAGCAAAAGCGTATGGTAATTAATACGCCAAGTTTTGCTTATGAATATTCTTTTTGGACTTCTAATGTACATTCTCTAGTCCGAGGATCATTGATAATTCATAGCTACTTATATCTTTTCCCAGCTGTTTATTTTCTCCCTCTACTGTTGGAAACTGACTCATTATAATGAGAATATACAAGTCGAGACTTCAATAAATCCTTCTGGGATAGCTCTAGACACTTATTTAATATTCATATCCAACATATATATTTTTTTCCTCTTTTGAGGTTCCATCTTGTAGCGGTGTGGTGGAGCACTTTTCATATTCAAGTATCTTTCTGATGGAAATCATTTGGTTTATGATCCTAAACCAATAATGATGGGGAGACCTATTAGTTATTCATTGGCTTGATGCGAAACAATGGTATTAAACCATTATGTGTATAAACATAAGCTTCTGGATGTTCAACACTTTATTTCAATGAGTATTCAAACATAAATTCACCAGTATTATCAAATAACCTCGCAAACTTCAAGTTGCAATTTCATGACAAGGATAAATGTGAATATTTAGTTAATGTTTTCATCGAGTCAATGCGTCCATTGAATCGATGCATCTATTATCTAAAATCCACATAGTGGGTGATCAGCCCATAAATATCTCCTTGTATATACTTCTAGAAATAGACATATTCCAGTTTATTTTTCTTACTGGTGAATGCCACATTATCATATTGTTTTCTGAGCAATCAACATATGATAAATGACTAGAAAGAATCTTCTGGTTCTTTACGAAATATCAACACACTTTTATAAATTTCCGCATCATCTATTAAACCAGGATGACCAATCCGGTTAAGCCAAACATTTAAATTCTTAATAAACTTCTGATTTATTTTTTATTCTCAGTAAACTTCTGATTTACTTTTCATTCTCAGTAGACTTCTGGTTTATTTTTCATTCTCAGTAAACTTCTGGTTTACGAATTTTTGTGTAGTATAATCTAGTACAAAATAGGTAGATTCTCTTAAATACTTTCAACCTTGGGAAAAACTTGTGATTTGGAGATATTCAACAATTCCTTCACTTTTCATATTAATATAAAATCCCATAGATTTATTTTTATGAAGGAGTAAGCAAACTCAATTTTAGTGTAAACATAATCTTCTGGATGTTTCACTTATAGTATATAAGATTTTTTATCTCTCCCCTAGAGATGATAATACTGTAGATTTATCAATCTCGAAATGAATCTTAATTTCATAATTAAGAACATATCCTACTTGGATCACGTATTTTATCATAGAACCTTTCTTTTTGAGATTTGAGAAAATAGAATGTATATTTCAATTACATTCTCATAGAAAATGATATCGATATGCTCTTTTGGAGCATTTGTGCTACATTGTATTGTACTCTCAGAAATTTCTTTTATTTTTTCTATTTATTCACTTCCAGTGAAAATATGAGCTCTTGATATAAACTCTTCGATCTCGATCTTGACCACATTAATATTCACTTTCACAAATATTAAGTGTAGTTATTTTCTTTCTTAGTATATGATGTCATATTTGCTTCCACTACAAGAAAACAGGCGGTTTTCTGACGGCCAAATCCGTCTGAAATCCGTCGGGATACCCTCTATTCCGACGGATTACAGACGGAATTTGTCCGTCAGTTCTATCGCGTCAGAAAATACAAATCCGTCAGGATCCCGTCTGAGTATCCTGACGGTTGTCTGACGGAATGTGGATCCGTCTGAGTACGTGACAATTCCGTCTGAGTTTGTATAACCGTCGGGAGTCCGTCAGGTATCCGGTGATCGACAGTCCGTCAGACAACCGTCAGGATACTCAGACGGGATCCTGACGGAATGTGGATCACCGGAATCCGGCCACAAATCCGGTGATCGACAGTCCGTCAGGATCCCGTCTGAGTATCCTGACGGTTGTCTGACGGACTGTCGATCACCGGATTTGTGGCCGGATTCCGGTGATCCACATTCCGTCAGGAAACCGTCTGACGGGATCCTGACGGAATTGAAATAATTTTTTAAAAAAATAAAATATAAATAAAATTTTATTTATTTTATTTATATATAAATTTATAAATGAAATATATTTAAATTAATAACAAAAAATAAAATTTAAAATCATAATAAAATGAAAAATGTTTTGATACCAAATATAAAGTTTTACATAAAAATTTAAATTGTCCATAAACATTTACAACCCTTGACGACGGAAGAACTCGTTCATCTTTTCCTCCATCAGACGATATTTTTCATCCGCCTCCGCCTTCTCTCTCCGGCGGATTTCCTCCGCCTCCGCCTTCTCTCTCTGGCGGAGGGCCTCCGCCTCCGCCTTCTCTCTCTCGCGGAGGGCCTCCGCCTCCGCCTTCTCTCTCTCGTACCTAGCCTCCAAATCTGTGATCCGGTTGGTCAGGTCGGCGTTTTGTGCTAGCAAACTACTACCACCGTGAAAGGGAACCGACGAAACGGATGAGGAACTCTCTTCGGGGAGGCCGTAGACACGACCTCTGGTCTTAGGGGTAACCTACGAAAAAAATAAATAAATCAATTTAAAAACTTAATCGTATTAAAAGGTATTTTAAATGTGTTTAAAATTGACTCATTTACTAACCGTGTAAGTGAACTCGTTGATCTTCTCGACTGGAACTTCGGTTGAGGGCGGAGTTCCCTCGACGATCGGTTGCGATTGGAGGTACTCCTGCCCGAGCTTCTCCACGGTCTCCACGATTTCCCGAGCAAGCGGATCTTGGATTTCACCAGTCTTTCTGTTGGTGTGGACATCTCTGACGACATCAATATGCGAAGGAAGCACACCGGTCTTCGCATACTGTTATGAAAGTCAAGTATGGAAAATGTTAATTAGAAATTAAAAATTGTTGAAAAATTAAGAATGTTACCATTTGTTGTACACGTGTCGCCTTGCTCGTTGCACCGAGGTTATGGGTCGCCGGTCCCTTCCCCTTCCGGTCGAGTGTGTTTCGGAGGTGGCTTTAGTATCCGGAAGATCCCAATGTGCCACTAGTCCAGCCCATAATACTTCGTTGTTTTTAACAGCGGTAGGCACCTTACGGTACTTCATCCACCCCTCCTTCCACTCGTTCATCTTGTGCCTGTACTGGCTCTTTGCCTTCTTGTCGAATTCACGTCGGACCCGAGAAGTCCGGTGTGGGTTCCACGTAAAATCTTGCTGAAAAAAAACAATAGTCGAATTACTATTGACAATTCGAATGTATTATAAAAGATGAATTTTCAATTTAGAATATCAAATCATACCGCAAATTGCCGAAACCATGTGTCCCGGTCTTCCACCGGCATGTCCTTATAAGTGGGATACGGTTTAGTTATCATGGAATTGATCATTCCGTTGATAGATGTCGAGATACCGTTCTGGGAATATTGGAACCTACACAATATTTTCTTTGATATTTTGTTCACAATTTTATTAACTTAATATAATCCTATAAATTTTGAAAAGTAGTCATTACCAGGTCGTGTTAGGTGGTAATTCGGGATCAAGGCGAGGCAAGACATCCCGACCGGGTTGCGACACAAAGTCCTCCATGCTCATTTGCGTAAGACCTGGGCCACCTGAACCCATAGGAGCAGTCTCGGGGATGTGCGACTGACCCGCAGTCCCACCTCCCCCGGAGGAAGAAGTACCGCCTCCTCTACCCTCACTAAATCGCCCATAATCCCTACGATTTACAAATTTTTTACATAAGTTTTTGATTTTTCCTGACATATTTAAAATTTCTATGTCAATTATAAATTTAAACTTTACAACCTTTATTACGGGGTTAGGGCTTTTGGAAAATTGTGATTTTGAGATTTTGAATGTTATAGATTTTAGTATATATGGTAAATTGGGAATTTCCGATATTGGAATTTCGTAAAAAAAACAGTTACCTAATTCGCCGACATCACGAAGACCAAACACGTACTCTTTTTAAATGTTTTAAAGGTTTTTGTGCATACAGTTAATTTTTTATTGTTTGTTTTTAGATATATTTTTAGGAATTTAGGAATTGTGACATATATTATATCATATTATAATTTTGTACATATGTACATTTTTAGATAATTCAAGAATTGGATCATACTATAAATATGTATATTATAAATACGTATAAATCCTTATAAATTACAAACACTTATTAAAATTGAAATTCAATTCTTTGCCAAAAATAATAAAATTTTAAAAATTTCATAATTTAAAAATCCCTTCCTAATTTCCTCATAACCCCAAAATTCTCATATTTTTATATTTTATCAATAATTTTAACATCCCTAGTTTCATAAAATTACTAATTTGCTTATTATATCCCTAAATTCATAAGGATTCTAATTTCATTTTCTAATTTCTAAATTCATAATTTCAAATTTCTAATTTCATAAATTAGATTTCTAATTTCTAAATTTCTAAATTCTAATTTCTAATTTCATAAAATCATAAATTCATAAAATTTCTAATCACTAACATTTCTAATTTCTAAATTCATAAAATCATCACAAAATTTTAAATCCCTAAATTCATAACATTCCTAATTTCATATTTTCCCCAATTCAACAATTCAACAATTCATCACAAAATCATCCTAAAATTCACATTGTTCAATTCCAATTTAACAAATTCCTAATTTCCTTTCATTTCCAAATCAACAATTTCCTTTCAAACCCCTAAATTCATAAACACCCAATTTACATATCCAAAATCCATATGAAATACACAAAACTTAAAAAAAACTTACATTCTTTGAGTGACGCCGGAAAATGAGTGGCGAACGGCGGCTTAGCGGACGGATGATTGAATAACGTCTGAGTCGGCGATTTGGGGTGGTTTTGTTTTCTCCGTTCTGTGTCTGCGAAGAAGACGAAGTGTCTGTTCATATAGAACTATATGACGGACTCCGGACGGTATTGTGACGGATATTAAAAATCCGTCAGGTTTCCGTCAGCAACTCCCGCCGTTTCGATGAGATCGATGCGTTTAGGCGGGAGGAATTAGGGTTTCCGTCAGAATCCCGTCATAAAGTAAAGACGGGATTCTGACGGAAACCGTTTTTTAATTAATTTTTGTTTCTCCGTTCCTAAATTAATAAAAAATATATATAAACCGTCAGAATCCCGTCGTTACGTAATGACGGGTTTCTGACGGGTGTTTAATTTTTTTTATTAAATCTTGTTTCTCCGATCCTAAATTAATAAAAAACAAAGAACCGTCAGAATCCCGTCATAATATACAGACGGGATTCTGACGGTTTAAATAATTTTTTTTTTTAATTTTTGTTGATCCGATCGAATCGGATCGGAAAAACAAAAATTAATAAAAAAACATTAACATTCAGACGGGATTCTGACGGTTCTTAGTTTTTTTTTTTTATTTTGTCTATGTCCGAGTGGAACAAATATAAAACATCTAATCCGTCAAAAATCTGTGATGGTTGAAGTTCATTTAGTTTGTATTCGGAGAGAAAAAATTGAAATATGATGAAGAAAACGTCGGATCGAGTTCTTTCAAAATGTATGGCGGATTTGTTACGGATTCGTAATTTTATTCCAATTTATTCGTATCTTAGAATCGAAAAGAATGAATTAAAGATTCTGTAATATTTTCCGTTAATAATTCTTTCTAAGCGGAAATAATACTTTAACAGAAAATCAGTCGGAAATCCGTAATATGACATATAAATTCATCGATGGTACATACTAAAATCGTGGAAGGTAAAATAAAACATATAACAACATTATGCGGATAAACTCGTACAAAGGATAGTAGGAAAATATTAAAATCATGGACGGGTCGGATGTTTATTCATCATCTGAGTCTGGAACTGTTTCATATTCGTACCCAGTAGTTCCTTCATCTTCCTCATCGATGGTAGATACTTCCGTTGGTTGGTATTCAGCAATCATCGAATTAGCACCGATTATCTGTTTCGAAAATGAATTTAGTTAAGCCTTCCTATAAATATTTATAAACGTATTATACATCTACCTTAACAATGTTCCGCTCTGTGATGTTCAGGTACTTTGAGTTCCTGTTAAAACGGCAAACGGTAACATTTTTTAGGATGACCACCGCACCTACGCTAGTGGTGAGTCTGTACTCGTCCTTCTCGAAGATGTTATGGTGCATGGTTCCCTCGATTTTTCCTGAAGGATCTTTTAAGGTTACTAGCAGATCCCCCTGGTCATTGGGGGTCAAACTAGAGAGCATAGCCACAATCTAATAATGAAATAGAATATACTTCAGTCCGATAATTAACTGTATGTTTAAATGTAAATAAAATAGGTTGAAAACGAAAACCTTTTTGACTTTCACAAATTGTGAATGCGGGGATTGAATTTCTCCAACCTGGGTCCACAATGGTGTGCTCCTATTGTTATAAGAACCTACATGTATGAATGATAGACCGTGTATTTGTCAGCTACAATCATTATTGTAAAAGTACATATATATATATACCTTCACGGATAATGTAATCCATAGTAGAAGTCCACCGAGGACTACTAAAATCATGGTCGGCCTGTGTTGTGTCATTGAAGACCTCACGAATAAAATCTTATGTTGGGCGTGTCTGAGAACTTTCACCTCGCAGCACCTTTGCATCATGAGACCTCTTGCGATTCATTCATCGCCGTACGACTTGGCAAGGTCCCGGCATTACGGGCGTTTGGTTCTGGGATTGTTGAGTTTGATGGAGTGAAATTGTCGGTTCAACATCAGTAACATTTAAGTTATCGTAAGGAGGGCTTGCAGGAACAAGAGTTGTGTTTGGAGGGTAGTGACCGGGGCCTCGGTTTTGCATATAGTAATTCCATAGATCTCTGTTACCCATAACTTGATTGACTATTTTTGTGTTATGTTTTCCTGGTGAAAATTTTTATGGAGGAATGAGATAGAAAATGTGGAAACTTATGTAGAACGGATAAACGTCCGCAATCCGTCAGTAATCCGTCAACTCAGTCCGACATAAAACCCCACCAATCCCTTCGGCCACTGGAGACGAATCTTAATAACCACTAAAACTTTGCCGACATCGAAGACCGTCGGCAATCCGTCATAAATCCGTCAACCCACTCCGACATAAAACCCCACCAATCCCTTCGGCCACTGCAGACGAATCTTAATAACCACTAAAACTTTGCCGACATCGAAGACCGTCGGCAATCCGTCATAAATCCGTCAACCCACTCCGACATAAAACCCCACCAATCCCTTCGGCCACTGCAGACGAATCTTAATAACTACTCAAACTTTGCCGACATCGAAGACCGTCGGCAATCCGTCAGAAATCCGTCAACCCACTCCGACATAAAACCCTACTATACCCTTCGGTGTATACATAAAAATTCTACTATAAATACACTTCATGGAGTGTATTTCTTCTACACCTCTCAATAACACAAAATATGTCTTCTCCCTCTCCTAATGAAGACGCAGAAACAACACCCGACCTTGATCCTTTTGGATTTCCAATAATACCAAAATTCTCGTGGGAAACCCAATCTTATTGCGACGAATCGTTTAAAGAGCTGCCCACTTACTCGTGGGAATTTGATATACGTACCGTTCGTACTCCAAAATTTCATCACAATTTCTAAGGATATACGTATGCAAATGGGTGAGCTCTTGTGCCGATAATTTGCGTCTCTTTCGTTTTCCACTTGCTCGCCCAACTTGGGCAAATAACTCGGGTACAACCACGTCATACGTTGCTTTCTCACCTCTATCATCATGTCGCGCCGAACGTCTAGCCTTAGTAGTAACTTGCGGTGGAAAGTAATTTTCGGCCAAGTTTGAGACTTCCTCGTTTAGGCTCTGGGCAACAATAGATCCTTCAACCCTGCTCAAATTTTTAACCTTTTTCTTCAGATGGAACATGTAACGCTCGAACGGATACATCCATCGGTATTGAACAGGGCCTCCTAAGGCTGCTTCTCGTGGGAGGTGAATAGGAAGATGTTCCATAACGTCAAAAAAAGACGGTGGAAATATCTTCTCAAGATTACAAAGGAGAACAGGGATATTGGCCTCCAAGTTACGTATCCCGTGGACGGTAAGCGTTCTTGAACATAAATCTTGGAAGAATGCACCAACTCCTGGAAACAAATATTTAACAAGTTAGTACATATATAGTAATAATATGGTATGAAGAAACCAATGGGAGTAAAAAATATACCTCCAATTGCTTGGTGGATAGGATCTGGAAGAAGATATGCAAATACAAATGGAAGAAGACGCTGCATGACGACATGACAATCATGACTCTTCATTCCTGTAAACTTCCCTTCCGTCTCGTCCACGCAATTACGTAGATTAGATGCGTAGCCGTCTGGAAATTTTACAAATTTTTTGAACCATTCAAAAAATACTTCTTTCTGCCTAGCGTTTAACCGGTACGCAGGCATCGGCAATCTACCATTAGGCAGAACATGAAGAGATGGCCTCGAACAAATCAATGGCAAGTCCAATCTAGACTTCCAGTTGTCTTTGGTCTTTCCTGGGACGTTTAATAAGGTGTTCATGATAATGTCAAAGAAATTCTTTTCAACATGCATGACATCTAGATTATGCCGCAGTAGATGGTCTTTCCAGTAAGGCAAATCCCAGAAAATACTCTTCTTGTGCCAATTGTGTTATTCCCCACAACCTTCGACCGGGTGGTGGCCATTACCCCCACAATCAGGAGTCCGCTCTGCACCAAAATCTCGCAACTGTTCCAATATGGTTCGACCATCTACCTCAGGAGGTGGACCATGTAACACTGGTAAATTCTTCCTGAAATGTCTTTTAGACCGACGGTATGGATGATTTGCCGGTAAAAAACACCTATGACAATCAAACCACGATGTCTTCCTTCCGTGCTGCAGTTGGAAAGCAGAAGTATTGTCTTGGCAATAAGGACATGCCAATCTTCCATGCGTTGTCCATCCAGATAACATACCGTATGCCGGAAAATCGCTTATGGTCCACATAAGAACCGCACGCATGTAGAAATTCTGCTGGACCGAAATGTCATATGCCTCAACACCATGCTCCCACAACATCTGCAACTCACAGATCAATGGTTGGAGGAATATATCGAGCGACCGTCTTGGATGATCTGGCCCGGGAACTAGAATTGACAGAAACAAGAACTCTCGCCGCATGCACATAGATGGAGGCAAATTGTAAGGTTTTACGATGACCGGCCACAGTGAATATTTTCTTCCATGCTTGCCAAACGGGTTGAAACCATCAGTGGATAAGCCTATGTATACATTCCGTCGTTCAGATGCAAAATCTGGATATACGGATTGGAAGTGTTTCCAAGCTTCCGCATCAGAAGGATGCGTGATATCTCCATCTTGATTATGCTCTGCATGCCATCTCATAGCCTTAGCTGTGCGGTTTGAATCGTACAGCCTCTTCAACCTCTCCGTTAAGGGTAAATACCACATCCGTTTGAATGGAATCTTCACCCTGCCGCTTGTGTCCTGGAACCGGGGTTTGTGGCAAAATTTACATTTGTTTCGGTTCTCGTCTTCTCTCCAGTATATCATACAGTTGTCGATGCACACATCTATAACCTAGTAGGGCAAACCAAGTCCGGCGACAAGTTTTTGGACCTCGTAGTATGATCCTGGGGCCAGATTATCTTCTGGCAAAACATCTTTCACGAACTCGGCGAATGCATCAACACATTCTTCGGACAAATTATAATCAGTCTTCAGGTTCATCATCCTAGTGGCAGAAGACAGCGGTGAATGACCATCCCTACAACCGCTGTATAGAGGTTGCTTTGCTGCGTCTAACATATTGAAAACCCTCCGAGATTCTAAATTAGGCTCTTCAACCCTATCACCCTCATGATGATACACACCCGACTGCAAATTCTCTCTAAACGCATCGTTTACCATCGCAACCGTACTTACCCCAACATCTACTTCCGCCGTAGATTCCCCTACGCTAGACGGAAAATAAGGTTCATTGCTACTGGTACTACCATATTCATAATTCCTTTCTCCATGTAAATACCAAACCTTATATCCCGCCCTAAATCAGTATCTATATAAGTGGTTCCAAACAATAGGAATCGCAACACTAATTCTATTACAGCAATTAGAGCAAGGACATTTGATATCCTGACCTTTGTTGGCTGCCTCTTGATTTTTAGGTAACTGCATGAACTCGCAAATACCTTGAGCGTATTCGGTCGTTAATAAGTTCGACCCCTCTTCCATCATTGGCTCGTCCATCCATGACCGAAAATATGAAGAACTCATCTCTAAATTTTTTTTTTTTTTGATTTTGAAATGTTGTTATGAACGTCGGAAGAAATGCGAGACCTTATATAGAATGAATAACCGTCAGATTTCCGTCACCCAACCGTCAAAACGTCCGACATAGCAACACTTCAGTCCCATCGGCCAACCCACACGATATGTTAACCATCCAAAGTTTGCCGACATCGGAAGCCGTCAGAATCCGTCGGAAATCCGTCCGCCAGACAGAAATATCCGTTTTCCGTCAGGTTTCCGTCAGAATGTCGACGAAAAGACAAGACGGATTATTTCCGTCAGGAAACCGTCTGTTAATTCTGACGATTTATGGACGGCATACGGACGGCAATCCTGACGGAATTATTTTTGTCAGAATTCCGTCAGGACAAACAGACGGTTTCCTGACAGAATGATTTATTGTCGGAAAACCGTCTGAATTCCGACGGAATTGGCCGACGGAAACCCTGACGGAAAAAATTTCCGTCAGAAAACAGACTGTTTCCTTGTAGTGTTCAGTGAATAGAGTATAACCAACAAGACGTATTTATTTATAGACTTCGAGTCTTATAATCTTCGATGTGTAGACTCATAATGAGCTATAATTAACACCATGTTCTCATCATACTTTTCTCATCATAGATTTTAAGATTTTCGCACATAACTCTTAGATCTTTTGTACTCAAGTACTGAACATATTCACCAAGATATGTCACTTATTGTTTATGTGAAATTCTTTAAATCTCTCCCTTGAGATGATGAAACTCCAGGTTCATCCAATTGTTGAATCAACAATATACTTGACTTGAATTATGCATTTTATCATCCTGTTAGCTTTGAGACTTGGAAGAGTATATGCATCAATAAATTTAACATGCTATTCCATAGATAATAATTTATATGCTCTTCGGGAGCCTTCAATAAACTTTATACACTTGATATCGTACTCACACTAGATTCCCATCTTAGCTTCAGAGATATTCTCTCAATATTCGCTTAGAGACTTCAAGTCTTGTAGACTTAGATATAACCAATCATAACTAGCTAGTGATCATACTTTACTTTGAGAGTTGTTCGAAGAACTTATAGATCTTTTATGGTCAGTGAACATAATCTTCTGGATATGTCACTTGTCTATGTGGGATTCTTGACTTTCTTGCCATTTTTCTTTTCTCACTTTTGGTGAAAATTTAAGCTCTTGAAAGAAACATATTGACCTCAATCTGGATCATTCAAGATAATTTCTAAAACCACTTCTTTAGGTTTATTGTTATTAGTGTGATTTCTTCTTTTCCACATTCACTTCAGGGAATGGACATAATCAAGTGGATGTGATTACCAATCATCACATAATAGAAATATATATTGTAACTTCATCGTAGTATAGTGTTTCTATTCACGTCGTCTTGATCTGATGATTACAAACCAATATGCTTATAGCTTATGCAAAATACGAGATTTCCATCTCATGAAATTAAGCATTTAAATTATTACGATCATGCTCACACAGACAAATTCAGTATGACTATCAAAACAAACAATTTAAGATACATGTGTCGGTCTATTATAGAGCATAAGTCGAAACACTACTATATAAGCATGCATGAGTCGATCATACATTCATGATGCCAAAATTGAGTACTAATATACCATGAATTAATGTTTTAAACATGAGCCAATAGCAAAAGCATATATCGATCATTATATTTTACTGTCATATAGATTTCAATACTAAAGCATGTATCGATTTGTTAAATACAGATTTAGCATATACAGTAGAAACTCTATAAATTAATATTCGATAAATTAATAAACTCTCTAAATTAATAAATTTGGCCGGTCCCGAGTCGGGCCGGTGTAAAATATAACACAATTCGATAAGATAATAAGATAATATTTTTTTTAGAAATTCTACGTAAATATATGGTCCCAATAATATCATAAATTAATATATATATTATATAAACATGACTAAAATATATTTATATATCATTTTAGTGTTATTGTTTTTCTTAGAAATGAAATTTGTTTATAACTATATCATTATTTGATATAGTATAAACAAACAAAGAGAATAAACTAATTTCATAAAAATATAGCATAATATAAATTAAAAGTTTAAAAATAAAAATTAATTTTAAAATATTATGGAAAGTTTCCATTTTCGGTAAATTAATAACTGTATAAATTAATAAAATATCGTGGTCCCAACATTATTAATTTATAGAGTTTTTACTGTAGTAATGAAACAGAACAAGTAATAAAATAATCAATTTGCACAAGGATAATTTATGAGCTTTGTTGAATCAATAGACATACACAAATATGTCATCGATCACATGTCTCGTATATAAAAATAAATTAAGCATAAGTAAAAGTCAAAGCAATAAAGCGAAGCGATAAACCACTAATTGATTTCATCAAAGCAGTAAGTGTTTCTACTGAGCCGATTATTTGTTAATTGAACAGATTAAGGAAAAGTGAACTTACCTCTTAATCGATCGGATCAAAGGTGAAAAATAAACAGCGATGAGTCAGTGATGGTGGGGGCTCGGGTTTTCTCATTAAAACCAAGGGGGAGTGTTTGGAAACCAAGACGGTGTCGGAAACGTAAACTTCTAAAGAGCTAAGATTTCATCGGAGATGTTAGGGATTTTATGATAGAAATTTATTTAACCAAGCGGGTAGGGTTCCACTCAGTGGCTAGGATTTCGTGCTGATAACGTGTTGTAATAAGAGAGAAAATAATAAGAATTGAGTGATGATCTTATTCCATAGAGAACAAAAGTATATATAGGATATAACAATTTGGGGAAGAATAAAAGCTTGGAGATAAAGGAATTTGGAGAACAAGACCATAATCATATATGGACATTCACAATAAATGAGATTTATAACACAATCAATGTTTCCAACGATGTATAGCCAACCGAATCAAAATTTAATTTCGATTATGTATTTATTTCCATATGTCATTATCATGATAACAGCTGAACCAAATCATAGTTAAGTCTAGAACTGATATTGCTCAACCGTATTTGGTCACACACTATATAGACACTACTCGTCGATAACGATCTAGATCCATTATTTAAAAACCCAAACAATGATTTTCAGTCGACAAGACATACAAGAAATCCAAAGACTAATAGTTATAGAGAAATAAAGGAATATAAAAAATTGACAACCATTTTATCAATTGCCAACTAAAGTGACATTTATCTTTTTACCTTCCTCAGTTCCTCAGTCTTTGATTTTCTCCCCTCAAAAAGTTTCTGACCTTTAAGAAAAAAGTTGGGATAAAGACATGCAATCAGTGAAGCAGACCTGTATTATGACTTTTCACATTTTTGGGCGGTTTTTTCATATATTCGTTTTCCTTTTTTTCTACATCAATAAAGAAAAAGATTGCTTAAACTATCCCATTAAATCTAGTTTTTTTTTTTTTTTTTTTGAGAAAGGGCTCCATTAAATCTAGTTTTTATTTTCCCTAAAAGATTTTCAAAATTAAATCTAGTTACGTATCGATTTATTATATTTATATTAAACATAACTATTTTAGAGACTTTTATATGTGGCTATAGATTTGTCAAACCTAGATAAGCTTTATAAACCCTCTAGAGTTGGGCATGTGTATACAACATAATCAGGGGCGAATCTACAACCAAGATTATCAAAAAAATCTAATTAGCCATTAGTAGTATTAACGTAATTAGTTCATTTTTGGATATAAACTTAATTATATAGTTTTTCAGAACGTAGGATTTGGTTTCACCTATCAATATATATGTATATTTTGAATCAAATTCTTCTAAATAAAAAGTATCTAATTATAATATATATATTAATTTAATTTTAAATATCAAATACTTTTGATATATCTAAAGCACCCTAATCTAAAGTTAAAAAATATTTTTAGGTTTTTTAGCCTCCTTATTCGAGATAAATTTAAAAATAAAATAAATTTAAATATGTATTATAGTAATAAAAATAAATTTATTAGTGCCCTATACCAAAATTCTTTCTGGATCCGCCCTTGAACACAATATATACGTACTATATGCTTTAGAGCTTAAAATGATGGAAGGATGGTTCCGAGAAATGATAAACAAAGCATTCTTAAATTGGTTAATGAGATTCTCTATTGGGTTTAGACTTTGGAGTTTGGTTTGCGTCATTGCGTTATTCCTTTGATAAAAGTGAATACTCGTGTATAAGAGTTACGTAAATGATGTGTGTATAAGAGTTACGTAAATGATGTGCTTTAGGGGAAGGTTAACCACATAAAACCGAGCCAAGCCCCTTGTGATTTTTCTAAATGTTTTTTTTTGTACGTATACTATATCAATTTATTGTCAAATATTGGTCTTAATTTTGAAAGCTGTAGATCAAAATTTATAATTTATAGAGAAATAAAAAAAGTAATGTAACTCGAAGAAAGAGACAAATATAGCCGTTGGTTTCAGTTTTGTCTATATTCGTACCCACCGTAATTAGCCCTAATCGTAATATTATTTTTCTTTCGTTTTCAAAAAATCCAAATCAAACTCTATATGATTTGCATGATTAACATCCATGAACTTCTCTGCCTGTTGTCCTAGTTGAAAATAAATAAATAAAGTTGTAGTTGGAAATAACCGTCGACTACTATACATTATTCATTGCAAAACTGTTAAAATCATTAGAGAGAAAAAGTGTTAAAATCATTAGAGAGAAAATATCAAAACTGAGCTGAAAGAAACGGAGTCTAAGACCACCTCCAACGGAGGTTTCTCCATTGGTATCTAAACATTAAAGAAATAAAAAAAATTACGACCAATATTTGACAATAAATTGATACAGTATACGTTTACAAAAAAAACATTTAGAACCCATTAAAATTCCTTCCTACCACATGTCTTTATCCAATTTGAAACAACCAACATTTTTTTTTTTTAATAATTAACCCAAATTAATGTTTTCATAAACATTAACTCTCAACGGCTAATTTGACACTATCAATAACAGCGGAAATCAACAACTCAATACCAATCAGTTCAAATAACCAAACAACTCAATTCCAGAATTCAATAATCAAAAGAAACTCTAGTAACCTAAACACCAGGTTAACTAGAACTAATCAATAACAACAAAATCCTATCATCCTCCTCCTACTGCAATGATTCTGCGATCACATTTTCTCTTTACCTGCAACACATGAAAATAAAATTTGCGTAAGTATTTCATAAATACTTAGTGAGTTCGTCATCCCGCCTACCGGCGTAACAAGCAGACTCATGTAAACAACCAAATAACATCATATAATACCACACCACGCAACAAATATTCAACGAAGCATTTAAAACACATTCTGAAACAGAACAGATCATCTCAAGCGACACCAGCAAGGTGTCGATCGACACGACCAAAGTGCTTGTGTCGAGCAATACTTGAAGGATGTCGATCGACATGACTACCGCACTCGTGTCACTCGACACCCTCCTGGTGTCGATCGACACACCTCTGTGTTGCACCAGAATCATGTTTATCCTCTCGTATCACGATTTTCGGCAAACATGAGTCGCAAACCTGCAAGGAAAATGATGCGGCCCAAATTAGGACGATGCAAAAGAGTTTTAAATTTATAAACCCTAATCTGCAAGTGCACAGTTGACAATTGTAGTACTTAGGGGTCGATCCACATGAGACTATGTTGTTACGCTACAAATCTATATGATGCAAAATAAGCTAAGAGAAAATATATTTGGGTTTTGGGGTCTTTGATGAAACAAAGAAAAGCACTAAAATAAAGGGATAGATAAATCAAAACACGCAAGATAAAAGCAATTAAAAGGAACTAATGCAACATGATCTACACAGTTTTTAAAGAGATGCAACTAGTGTTCTAGAACTCAAATTACTATGGTAGAATCATTCCCCTTTTGAGGCTCCGAAACCTATAACTCCTACCCTAATAGACTCAACTTTCGATTGTTCATTAAACTCCTTAACTAACCTTTCGAATTGTTAAGGCGCCTAACCTATCAAATACTAGATCCGATCGGTGCAAAAGCTTTTGGAATCGGCACCAATCTAAAATCGGTACTAGATAGCTAATCTAGATCATGCCTTGAGTGTAAATAAAGATAGAGAATCGATCTAGAAATAAGCCCAATAAAGATGTAAAAGATGCAGCAAAAGAACTTTAAAATAACTTATTATCAAACATATAACTACTCTACATGTTATGAAACATGGAGCAACTAGAGAAGTTGATAAAACAATAGACTCATGCTAAGTAAGGGCTCGGCATAGGTAGATATTGAAGCACAAATCTTGAGAAGAACACCATGACCTTCATCGCTCTTTTACAAAGGATAAAGATGAAGATCTAAAGAGAATAACAAAAATATATGTTTATTATTGATTTGTGGTGCCTAGGGCTGCTCTCCTTCTCTCAAGAGGCTAAAATCAAGTATATATAGGTCTAGGAAGAGGTCTTGGGTCGGTGGAAATCCTAGGGTATCAGTTCGGGCAAAAACGACTTTTTGTCGATAAGTGCGCAGAAGTGGCCACGACACCGATCGGTCACACCGGTCACGTGAACTGGTCCGGGGTCTGGCTCAAAACATTATCCTTGTGCGTGTATTCACTTAAATGAGCCGGCCCATGGGTTGGTTCGGTGCTTAGGCTCATCTTGGACTTGATTCTTCTTCTAGGTAGAATAACATGTCTTCAGTAAAACTTAAATAACTTCCACACTACAACTCCATTTGATATAATTCCAACTTCAATGGAAATATGACTCAAAGGGCTATCTCTATATGAAATTTCACTACCTTCCAAGTCGATTTGGTCCTCCGTCCGAGGTGATCGTTGGGAGACATATTTTTTGTTCAACTTGGGTGATTTAGATATGCTCCCTTGACCTTGATAAGTTGTTGTAGGATGAAGAATACTCATTTTGCTCCTTTTTACTCCCTTTTTGGTGATTTAACCTATATGACTCTTCAAAACCAAATATACGAGAAAACTATCTCCTTTGATAGAAAAGCTTATTAAATAGTATATAAAATAGATAAAAAAAAGGTAGTAAAAGTGGTAAAATACCGGATATATCAGAAAACATGACAATACCACATATACAAACCACAGTAACCACCACAATCATCATCACACGAAATCACATCAAAATCAATCACAAAACTCAACGAATTACCCTCATTGCCTAGAAACCACAGCCACAACTCACCTTAGGGATTACGAACGAAAGGATTACAGATTTGAGATACAAGACCCGGACGAATAGACCTCCTAGACACAAGGACTAACTGACCCGAGGGATTCACCCCGAAACTACGAAGAACGGATGATTCCTACGGTCCTAGAATAGGAAGAAAAGAGTTCATATGGATCCTCAATAATGATCATCTTAAGAACACTCGAAAACTCCCTTAATTCTCCTCTCTACTCTCTATAAGACGCGGCCACGAACAGAGGACCCTTATATATACGAAACCTAGGGCAATTCCCCAAACCACGTCTCAAACCACGATTAAAAATGTAACCATCCTGTTCTGCAACCTTAGTGTCGAGCAACACACATATGAAGTGTCGATCGACACCTCACAATCCTTCGTGTCGATCAACACACTCCCTGTGTCGCTCGACACGACCACCAAAAATCGAATTTTTGGTTCGCAGATGTTACACAATTGGTTCAGGTTTATTATTTATTTATATAAATTAATTATTTTTAAAATAATTATAATAAATTATTATTATATTAATTAGATACCTATTTTTAATAGTCCACCGATGTGATGCTCTAAACCAATCTCCATCAAAGAATTCTCATTAGAGACAACAAACTATTTAAATCTATAAAATAATAATAAAATATAAAAAAGGTTCTGAAAAGAAGAGAGAGGAGTTCTAAAATTTCTCATTTGAGAACCATTCTCTCCTCTTTTGAGAACATCTCTACACATTTCATTTCTATTTTATTTTTTATAATTTTTTTGAGAACCCTTCTAAAACCTCTTTATGGAGATGGATTGGGAACATGTGTTGCGATTCCAAAGTCCACAAAAAGTGAAACAACAAACTCCTTTAAAAAAAAAAAAATTATAGCCCGAATTAATGTTCCTATAAATTCTAACCCTCTACAGCTATTTAAACAATCGCGGAAGTTCTCATAAAATAATCCAAAACAGTAATAAACCAAATATTAAATTCAACCAATCAATTCCAATAACCGAAACAGGAAACGCTAGCAACCTAAACACCAGGTTTACTAGAAATAAATTAATAAAACCAATAATCCCTAATCTTCCTCTTCATCTGGCCTTGATTTCGCGATCACACATTTCTTTTACCTGCAACACATGGAAATAAGAGTTACGTAAGTATTTAATAAATACTTAGTGAGACAGTCCTCCCGTCTACAGGCTAAGTATGCATAAACCAATAATCAAACAATAAACAATTAAAAAATGATCACGTAGAATCAACTGGGTGTCGATCGACACTACCACTAGGTGTCGATTGACAACCTGTCCTCAACACGAAGACCATATCAATTCACGAACAAGAAACACGATTTATAATACGAAATCATCACCAAAACTCACGAAAATCACAACAACACATAATCAACGATCAGATCTACCACAAGGAACATCTACAACCATTTATCCCTCGAATTATGGCCTATATAAGCCTACGGTCGCGCACTCACCTCGATTTTCGGATTGAGGAAAGGATTAGGAATGAACAGCGACGAAACCAAGATAAAACCCCACTGATTCGAGCCTTTAAACCCACGAACACGCTGGAACGAATGATTCAACGCTGCTAAACCTTAGAAGATCACTTTCTATGATCTTAACCTCCCTCAATTCTCAAAAACTCTCAATCTTTCTCTTCACTAAATATTTTTCTGCCTCTTTCTCAGAAAAAACGCGACTGATCCTTAATATAACGAGCTTAGGGTTTTTCTTTTCCCCAACCACAACAAAACCGCAATTAAAAATCGAACCGAAAAAGGTTCTGCAACCTTGGTGTCGATCGACACCCCTTACCAGATTCGACAATTGGTTTGCAGATGTTACAATTCTTCCCCATTAATCTGGACATCAACTCCCTTTGCTCGGCCAAAAGTAGCCAGGAATCCTCCTCCAGCCACTTTTACCAGGCCTGAAAGCTCACCAGCACTGCTCTCAGCATGCTCCGGAGTAATGAAGCAGTTCGATGCTCCAGAATCAAAAAGAACCTGGCACTCGAAACCTCCCACTAATAAGGTTCCTGTAATTTACGGACCGCCCTGCTTCCCCACCTCTGTTGGTGCATAAGCTCGCGTTGCAGGCCCAATTTGACCCAAAGGTTGCAGTGTCGCCAACTAAGCCACAGGCTGCGCTACCACTGGCTAAACCGCTGCCACGGCCATCTGCTGCAAATTGGGACACATCGGCATGATATGCCCCGGTTGTCTGCAATGAAAACACACCTTGGCATCCCGAGATACTTCCCCCTTGGGACAGCTCGCCACTCGATGCTCCGTGCTCCCGCACCCATAACAACTACGACCCGTTATAATGCCCCGACCCCCCCCCCCTCCCATGGGCTCTTTGTCCACTCACAGGCTTGTGGGCCCATCATGTTAGACGATCGGTGCGTTAGTACGAGAGGCTCGGAAGTCAAGTTTACTAACCCTGCAAATCAATACACGATATTTTTCCGTGTTTTGACCTCACTCACACGGTACTGGAAATGACTTCCCAACAGATCACCCATCCTGAAACTATTCCAGCTCAAGCACGTTTAACTCTGGAGTTCTCTCAAGACCTGTGACCGGAAGGATAAATGCATTTTGGTGATATAGGTAGTCAAATCAATTCTTTTAAGCCTCTCCGCATATACCACATATATCCTGAAACCGGGGTGTCACAAAAAGTGGTCAACGATTTTAACTTTACTTTATTTTTCTCGAAGCGCTACAAATAGCATACTCTTTTCTAGGGCTGCCCCTACGTGATAGAATGCCTAAAACCTAACAAATTATCTTTTCCCCATCATAAACACTAAAAAAATTATCATAGTTTACATAAGTTGGGGTTCGAACTCGTAACGAAAACCTTGTCATAACCTTATTGAACCGCTAGACTACAAAAGTTTTTTTAATGCCCCTAAAATAACTAAGCTATGTTGATGTCTAAAGCCTATATTTTTCTAGCCTCCTTCCTCTGTTTGAAAATATATAATAATAATAATTTCTACACTCCAATTAAAAAAATCATTAAATTTGTATAAATTTTTGAAATAAAATATTATTTTTTATGTGATCAAAACATTTCAACCAATAGAAAATCAATATACAGATATTCAAATAGGTAAAAACACGAACAATCAATAATTAATTGGATATAGAAAAATGAAAAAAACATATATTACTCCCTCCGTTCTCTTTTGATTGATTTTCTAGGAAAAAAAAATATTTTTAAAAGATTGATTTTTCACTTTTTCAATGCATTTTTAATGAAAGTTTAATGGTGAATTGTAGATTTCAAGACATATTTATTGACTTTATTAGATTACTATTGGTTTAAAGTTATGGAAAATTATTTTTTGCAAAAAATAAGACATTTATAATTAACCATTAATGTGTTTTCTTAATATTTGTGAAAACTCTAGAAAATCAAACAAATAAAAATAGAGGGAGTAACAAACAAACAATAATTCTTAAAACATTTTATATTTCCAAAAAGAAGAAGTATATACGTACATACAACCACCACCAATTTATTTCTAAACATCCAATTCTTTAAAGTATCTCAAAATTTGTATTTATTTCTTGGAAAAATAAGCTTCGAAACAAACATGAGTAAAACAATGAGCCGATGGGGCGGTTGTAGTTCATTTCTAGGATGTATGATTATCATTTAATTGAAATATCTAGAAACGAACGTCGGATATTATGAGAAATTATGAGACGACTGTCCAGAAATGAGTAGTGGTAGTGTGTGTTAAAATGATCAGCATTTAAAGGCAAATGTGGATGGTTAAAAGCGCCGTGATTGGATCGACGGCTCTAGATAGGCTTCTCTTCGTTGTCCTTTCAAAGAATCCCTCATAATGTAAAAATAAAAAGAGTTTTAACTAATTAGAGTTTCTCGTCTAGTTAATATTTTATTTGTTAATACTATTGCACTTAAATGTAGTAATTCATATATATATACAGTTATAATTTATACACACACGCATACATTCATGTTATTCCAAGTGGCAGTACAGTGTTCGACAATACTCTGATGAGGACATCAATACCACCTAATCTGGATCCGAAGAGGAAGAAATCAACATAGCAATTATGGATCAAGCACCAAGAACCAGATCAGGAACAAGACGCTTGAGAGAGAAGTTCAACATAGCAATTATGGATCAAGAACCAAGAACCAGATCAGGAACAAAACGCTTGAGAGAGAAGTTCAACAAGTCTATAGAGAATCTCCTTATATTTATAGAGCATGAAGACTTTCAAGAAGATGGGATTCAAGAGGATGTTCAAGAACAAGTCAAGACTGCAACTCTGCTCACGCCTGTTCTTCAAGGGATTAAGGAGACCGCTCTCTTCACCATTTCAAAAGCATAATAAAAGTCTTCTAAATCAGTCTGAAACACTCCAAGGTATGTATTTGAATTTCTTTGAATAATTAACGTGTTTTGTTGTTGTTTTGCAGAAATAAGACCGTTAGAAGTTATTTGAGTCTTTTATTTTTAAGTCATGTTATGAGTCTGTTGTTTTGCAAGTTTAGTCCTTTTATTATGTAATAATTTGGACCCTAGAAGGTCACCTGCTGCTAGACTATATATAAAGTCCCTTCTCAGCATGTAAGAAACAACTTTTGCTTACGAAATAAAACGAGTGTTTTCTTAGGTTTTCTTCTGAGATAGAAGCAGCCACCTCTGTTTCTTATTGTGTGAGAATCCCTTATATTGAGTGTTCTAGACTTATCATAGATCCCTTCGCAGATCTGTGTGGCGTCTCTCGATCCATCCCTCTAACCATCATTTCGATTCTTCAAAGAGTGACCTTAGTCTAGTTGAAGAGTCTCCATCTGATCTCAATTTGTTCTATCCTTATTTTCTATTTGATTCTATAGAGAGTGATCTCAGCCCAGCTATAGATTCATCATCATCCTTCTTGTTAGGATCCAATTCATCTTGGGTTCCTACATCATCTGGTATCAGAGCTTAAACGCTCCAAATCAGGTTTATCTATTCCTTTGTTAGAACCATTTCGTTTTTGTGTTTCTGCAGTAGATTTATTCGTAGGTTGTTGTCTTTTCAACTTCCTACTAGTAGATCTGTTTGTGTATTGTTGTCTTTTCAAATTCCTAGTAGTAGATCTGTTTATAGGTTGGTGTCTTTTCGACTTCCCTGTAGTAGATCCATCTTTGTGCAGAAGTTTACTAGTTGTGTCTTTTCGACTTCCCTTGCACTTGATCTGTTGATTGTTGTGAGCGACAGGAAAAAGTGAATCATAGGAGATCAAGGAGAGCCAACTGTTGCACAACTGCTTACTGCTATTCAAACTCAACTTCAAACACTCGAAACTCGTATGACACAGTTTGAACAACCTCCACAAGCACGCAGAGCTCCTATTCGGGATGCGAATGCTCGAAGAGTCAACCTATCGAAGACGATATGTCTGAGTCTGATGGAGATCCACCAGATCGAGATCCCAGCTCGAGACCAAGGAGACAGTATAACCGTGATAGAGGAAGAGGAGAAGATGCTCAACAAGGAAATAGAGACGTGAAACTCACGGCACCTACTTTTGCTGGAAAGGTTAATCCAGATGCCTACCTTGATTGGGAAAGGCGTATGGAATATATCTTTGAGTACTATGACTACTCGGATCAGAGGAAAATTTCCCTAGCTGCTGCTCAACTCACTGAAAGTGCCTTAGCTTGGTGGGACAGAGATGTTTCTGAAAGAAGAAGGCATCGATATGGACAAGTCAGTACGTGGGAAGATATGAGGTTCCAACTAAGGAAAAGATATGTCCCTGCATATTACTACATAGACTTGCAAAAGAAATTTAGAAAGCTATCTCAAGGAATTAAGTTTGCGGAAGAATACTACGATGAGTTTGAGACACTTAGGAATAGATTGGAAAATGAAGATTCTGAAGAAACTTTGATGGCACAATTCATTGATGGATGAAATGATCGCATTGCTAGAAAGGTTGAGAGACAAACTGATCATGACTTGGGGGAGTTGCTACACCCAGCTGTTCAAGCTGAACAACACATCAAGAGGAAGACTCTCTCAACAAATCGCAACAAGTCTACTTGGAATCAACCACCTCAAAAGTTTTTAGATAAAGGAAAATCTATTGAGACAGAATCCAGATTCAAGAAGTCTCTACCTGAAAGGTCCAAAAACGCCAAACCAGATCAAGTAAGCCTCAAATTCAAAGAACTCATGATATAATTTTTTTAAAATGTCAGGGAAAAGGCCACTATGCTAGAGAGTGTCCAAATCAGAGAGTTATGATTGTGAAGTCAAATGGAGTATATGAATCTCAAGACGAAGAGGAATATGAGCCAGAGGATTCTGAAGAGGATGTTGTGGATTATCCTGATACCAGAGAACTCCTAGTTACAAGAAGAGCCCTCATCGCCCTCTTTGAACCAGAAACTGTCCAAACAGAAAACATATTTTATTCACAATGCACAATAAACTCTAAGGTATGTAGCCTGATCATTGATGGTGGTTCTTGTACTAACGTAGCGAGTAAGTATTTGGTTGATAAGCTAGGTCTTTAGAAGACGAAGCATCCTCGACCCTATAGACTTAAGTGGCTAAATGATGAGACTGAGCTCAAGATCAACGAACAAGTCACTATACCATTCAGCATAGGTAAGTATGCAGATCAAATCGTGTGTGATGTGGTCCCTATGCAAGCAGGACATATACTTCTTGGTTGTCCATGGCAATTTGACAAAGAAATGTTGCACTATGGCCGCACCAATCACTACACCTTTGTACACAACAGCAAGAAACATAGCTTAGCACCTTTGACTCCACAGGAAGTGCATGAAATGCAAACAGCTATGGCTAAAGGAAATAAGATAAGTAAAACTAATCTACATGTAACACCTTCTACTGTTTTAAAATCTCTTGAATCACAACAACAGGTGCTACTAATGATCTTCAAGGAAACTTTGTTTTCAGGACAAGAAGCACAAAATTTACTAGTTGCTGTTTCAGAGTTACTTGAGAAGTTCACTGATGTTTTTCCAGAGGAGATCCCATCCGGATTACCACCTATAAGAGGAATCGAACATCAGATTGATCTTGTCCCTGGAGCACCATTACCAAACCGAGCTGCTTATAGAGTGAATCCAGAAGAATCAAAGGAACTGAAGAAACAAGTGCAAGACTTGATGTCTAAGGGTTACATCCAAGAAAGTCTAAGCCCATGTGCAGTGCCTGTTCTCTTAGTCCCTAAGAAGGATGGAACTTGGAGGATGTGTATTGATTGTCGAGCAATCAACAACATTACTGTCAAATATAGGCATCATATTCCCAGGCTTGATGACATGCTAGATGAGCTCAATGGAGCCACTATCTTTTCAAAAATTGATTTAAGAAGTGGATATCATCAAGTAAGAATGAAAGAAGAAGATGAATGGAAGACAACTTTCAAAACCAAGCAAGGATTGTATGAATAGCTGGTCATGCCATTTGGACTTACAAACGCTCCAAGCACATTCATGAGACTCATGAATCATATCCTAAGGGCATATATTTGTAAGTTTGTGGTAGTATACTTCGATGATATTTTGATTTATAGCTCCAACCTTGCAGAACACTTACAACATCTTGAGCAGGTTCTTGAAACACTTAAGGCTGAAAATCTCTATGTTAATCTTAAGAAATGTACCTTCTGCACTGATCAAGTTTTGTTTTTAGGATTTATTGTAAGTTCTCAGGGATTAAAGGTCGATGAGGAAAAGATTAAAGCAATTCAAGAATGGCCAACTCCAACAACCATTGGACATGTTAGGAGCTTTCATGGATTGGCTAGTTTCTATAGAAGATTCGTGAGGAATTTCAGTACCCTTGCTGCACCACTGATTGTCGTGATCAAAAAGAATGTGGAATTCAAATGGGGTGAAGCACAAGAGGATGCGTTTAATAAACTCAAAGACAGTCTCACACATGCGCCTGTCCTGGTACTTCCTAACTTTGATAACACTTTTGAAATCAAATGTGATGCGTCTGGAATAGGTATAGGAGTTGTTCTAATGCAAGGAGGAAAACCAGTAGCCTATTTCAGTGAGAAACTCAGTGGAGCTTCACTTAACTATCCCACATATGACAAAGAGCTCTATGCATTGGTAAGATCTCTTGAAACTTGGCAACATTATCTTTTATCCAAATAGTTTGTTATTCATACAGATCATGAGATGCTCAAACATTTGAGAGGGCAAACTAAGCTAAAGAAGAGGCACACAAAGTGGCTTGAGTTTGTATAAACTTTTCCATACGGGATCAAATACAAAAAGGGAAAGAAAAAAAACATAGTTGTTGATGCTTTATCAAGAAGACATGCTCTCATCAGCACAATGGGGGCTAAAATTATGGGATTTGAGCACATCAAAACATTATATGAAACTGATCCAAATTTCCAAGAAGTATTCAAGGAGACTTCCAATGCTGCCTTTGGTATGTTTTATCAACATAATGGATTTTTGTTTCGAGAAAAACGTCTTTGTATTCCTCAGGGATCAATGAGAGAGTTGCTGATTGGAGAAGCTCATGGAGGAGGACTCATGGGGCATTTTGGCCGAGATAAAACTTTGAGTGTTCTTATGGAACATTTCTACTGGCCGCATCTAAAGAGAGATGTTGAGAGATTTTGTGCCAAGTGCATCACTTGCTTGAAGGCAAAATCCAGGTCACATCCATATGGTTTATATATGCTTTTGCCTATTCCTAACCTACCTTGGGTAGATATCTCTATGGATTTTGTTTTAGGTCTACCAAAGATCGACCACAAGGACTCCATCTTTGTAGTTGTTGACAGGTTCTCCAAGATGGCTCATTTTATACCATGTAACAAGACTAATGATGCTACTCAAACTGCTGATCTCTTTTTCAAAGAAGTAGTGCGTCTACATGGAGTGCTAAGGACCATAGTTTCAGACCGAGATACAAAATTTCTAAGCCATTTCTGGGAAACTTTATGGAACAAGTTGGGAACTAAGCTGCTCTTCTCAACTACTTACCACCCTCAAACTGATGGCCAAACCGAGGTAGTAAACCGAACTCTTTCAACCTTGTTGAGAGCTACGGTAGGTAAAAACTTAAGGAATTGGTTATCTTGTTTACCTTTTATTGAATTTTCATATAACCATGCTAAGCATTCGGCTTCTAAACTCTCTCTTTTTGAAGTTGTTTATGGATTTAATCCTACTACTCCATTAGATCTTTCACCTCTTCCCCAAGCTGTTTATTGTGGTGACGGTGAAACTCGAGCAGATTTTGTGAAGAAACTTCATCAAAGGGTTAAGGAGAATCTAGAAAAGAGAACCGAAAAGTACAAGCAACAAGCTGACAAGCACCAAAAGGAGATGACCTTTGAACCTAGAGATTGGGTTTGGTAACATATGAGACATGAAAGGTTTCCAAATCAGAGGAAGTCAAGGCTTGCACCAAGAGGAGATGGTCCCTTTCGAGTTCTGGAAAAGATCAATGATAATGCTTACAAAATCAAATTACCAGGTGATATGAACATTTCTTCTACTTTCAATGTTATAGATTTATCTCCGTTTAGTGCAGATGTGCCTGTTCTGAGGATAGAACCTTTTCAAGAGGGAGGAGATGATGAGGACATCAATACCACCTTATCTGGATCCGAAGAGGAAGAAGTCAACATAGCAATTATGGATCAAGCACCAAGAACCAGATCAGGAACAAGACGCTTGAGAGAGAAGTTCAACATAGCAACTATGGATCAAGCACCAAGAACCAGATCAGGAACAAAACGCTTGAGAGAGAAGTTCAACAAGTCTATAGAGAATCTTCTTATATTTATAGAGCATGAAGACTTTCAAGAAGATGGGATTCAAGAAGATGTTCAAGAACAAGTCAAGACTACAACTCTGCTCACTCCTGTTTTTCAAGGGATTAAGGAGACCGCTCTCTTCACCATTTCAAAAGCATAATAAAAGTCTTCTAAATCAGTCCGAAACACTCCAAGGTATGTATTTGAATTTATTTGAATAATTAACGTGTTTTGTTGCTGTTTTGCAGAAATAAGACCGTTAGAAGTTATTTGAGTCTTTTATTTTTAAGTCATGTTATGAGTCTGTTGTTTTGCAAGTTTAGTCCTTTTATTATGTAATAATTTCGACCCTAGAAGGTTACCTGCTGCTGGACTATATATAAAGTCTCTTCTCAGCATGTAAGAAACAATTTTTTCTTACGAAATAAAACGAGTGTTTTCTTAGGTTTTCTTCTGAGATAGAAGCAGCCAGCTCTCTTTCTTATTGTGTGAGAATCCCTTAAGATTGAGTGTTCTAGACTTATCATAGATCCCTTCGCAGATCCGTGTGGCGTCTCTCGATCCATCCCTCTAACCATCATTTCGATTCTTCAAAGAGTGACCTTAGTCCAGTTGAAGAATCTCCATTTGATCTCAATTCGTTCTATCCTTATTTTCTATTTGATTCTATAGAGAGTGATCTCAGCCCAGCTATAGATTCATCATCATCCTTCTTGTTAGGATCCAATTCATCTTGGGTTCCTACATTATATTCCTTCTGTTCTCTTTTAATTGATGTTCTAGGAACAAAAAATATTTCTAAAAGATTGATTTTTATAATTTTCAATGCATTTTGAATGAAAAAATAATAATTAATATGTTTTCTTAATAAGTGTGAAAATTATAGAACATCAAACAAAAGAGAACAGAGGGAGTATATGAAAAGGCTGAATATTTATAGGTTTTCTCAAAACTCAAGTTACGAGAGGATGCAATGTGTCATCTATTTTCTTGACATATGACTTTATTTATTATTAAAGACAAAAATAAATATCTTTTTTAAACTTCAACAGTTAATTCTAACAATTTAATAGTTAATTCCAACAATTATATCTTAAGGTTTTCTCAAGTTATGAGAGGATGTCATGTGTTATTTATTCTCTTTATATTTGACTTTTTTAATTATTATTAAAAAAAGATAAATGTGTTATTGTGAACTTTTAATGGTTTAAAAAATAGATATTTTATTAATTAAATCTAACAATGTAATATACAAAAAAACGTTTAAAATTTTGATTTTTATATACATAATTGTGATTTGGTTATTTAAAAAGTCACAAAAGAGAAGCTTCGCTAAAAAAACGTAACATGAACAAAAAAAATGTTGTGAAAAAATTAAAAATAAATTTAAGACTAAAGTATGATTGGAAAAAAATAGAATGAATATTTTCTTTTTGAAGTCCTCATATTGTCTAAAACCAGATTTCCAATTACCCCATAAAACGATTGATACAATTTCTAATCGACATAACAATTCTAAGACTCTCGAAAAACGCATAGTCCACCACAAATTATAAAAATCTATAAAAAAAAAAGAATCACTTCATCAATGAATCGATGTTAAAGACGAAAATCACATCAAAATGACTAAGAGAATGAGTCAAAAATATGATAAAGCATAAATTATTCTCTCACAAAATTCTAATGAAATAAACACAAGATGCATTCTAACATTTTTGTTGAGATGATGCAGATGTCTTGATAGAATAGAAAGCATATTACAACTTCTCTGATCAATATTTTTTTAGAAACGTGTTTGATGCAAGAAAAAAAATTATTAATTATACTTTTAAGGAATCGTAGTGAATAGTGAATATTGATAAAGTCATATAAATTAGAGATTTGTGCAAAAGACGATATCTTTTACATGCTGTAAATTTACGAACAGGCTATTCTTTTTTCATATAATATCAAATATGTCCAATAAGTTTTTTAAAATGTTTAGCCTTGTAACCTAGATAATTATTTACTATAAGTATCAAATGTATGTAATATTAAATACACAATAAATCAATAATTTATGAATTATTGTATATTTTACCATGTTAATTTTTAAATCCACGCAACGCGTGGCTAATCTCTAGTATAGGTATAATATGTAAAATATTCTTTCTTCTTCTTTTTTTGATGGGGTTGATTTTAATTTGAGGGAATTGCCAAAATATGCCACTTTTTTTTGGAAAATGTCCCATTAGGACTATGTAAATTTTGCCCCATATTACCCTTTATGTAATTAAAATTAATTCAAATAAAATGTTTTTTAATATCTGAAAAATCTGATAATTATAAACAATTCATGAATAGTGGTTTTGTAAAAAAGTTTTAATTTTTTCAAGTTGAAAACTTATTTTAAAATGTATATAGTTTTTCATTCTACGGGTGGTGGTAGAAGTAGAATACTGTTTCTGGCTATTAATATGTTTATGCGCAATGTAGAAACATGTTTCTACTATATACCAACGTTCAACAACTGCCCAGAGCACTATTTCCACCACTTACACTGGTATCTACCATGCGCTGATAGCTCTTTCTACCGATAGTTCTGCCACTATCACTTCCATCTACCATTTCGTAGAATCTACTTTCTACCAAAGTAGTTATTAGCTCATAAAATCAAGGAGTGAATATTTTTGTTTCCTAAAATGATTTTTCAAAATATTTAAAGTTATTTAACTACCATATTTTATTTTATATTTTCAAATTTCTAATTAAAAATAGAAAAATTTCAAAAATATATCCACCCATGGAATTGAACTCGCAACTTGGGAGGCATGGGCTTGTTGTCGTTTATGGAATTGTACCAGTTGATCTGTAGAGTAAATATTGGTCAGTGTCATTGCGTAAACATAATATACTGCTATTATTTTAATTACCTAAATAAATAGAAAAAATGTTGCCGCATACATTGAAAAAAGCGCCTTGAGAATCATGGGCATGTTGTTGTCTATGGGATTGTAACGGTTAAGCTGAAGAGATTTTATTGTTCATTGTTATTTTCTCAACATAATATACGTTATCATCTTAATTACATAAAATGATTGTTTGCTAGCAGACATAATGACCAGCTTCAGCGGAGATACTTTTCTGCCTTGACACCCTCTTAATACACCCTCTTGAGATGCTATATTCCCAATCTCAGTTTTCTCATTACAAGGCTTTGAACGAGCCCGCTGTACTTTTTTCAGCAAGGCAAGCAGAACATCGGTATGAACAGTCCTCTCATGAGCTTCATCAACAATAATGACTGAATACCTAGAAAGATTCAGATCCAACAGCGCTTCTCTGCAGATTTTTTACATGATAAGCAAAGATTAGCCATAGATTTTTGCGTCTATCAGTATTGCAAAACGAGGTTTAAGAGAGCATAAAATATAACTTGTGTTTTTGTTTACCTCAACAGTAATCCATCAGTCATGTATTTTAACCTCGTTGAAGACGAAGTAGTATCATCAAACCTAATGGAATAGCCGACTCTTTGACCTAGCTCAACACCACATTCCTCAGCTACTCTTTTAGCAACGGTCACAGCAGCAATACGCCTCGGCTGTGTTATCCCGACCATCTTTCCCTCGCGACAGAATCCAGCGTTGTATAGAAACTGAGGCAATTCTTCATGAGACAAAACGAAAAAAAACCATATGATCAAATTTATTTTCCCATGTAAGTACTTGAGAGCAATGATTTATTCGACAACTTACGAGTAGTTTTCCCACTTCCGGTTTCACCAACAATAATCAAAATATCATTCTTTTGAAACTCGTCAATCGAACGTTTCTCCACTAGATTAATACAAACATAAAAAAAGTTAATCTTTACAGAGAATTGGAAAACACACAACAACAAAAAAGCCAAGTATGAGTGTACTCGAACCTGAAGCAATAGGAAGAGACTTTCTATGTTCTGTTATCTTTTGCCTCATGTTGTAATAAGTCAAATTCACAAAGCATTATGCAAAATCATTCTTTTTTTTCTGGGAATCATATCGGAAAATATTGTTTTAACTTTAGAAAAGAGAAGTATTTGGAGAGAGCTCTTCGGTCCTCCTTACGCCAATGATGGCATCCCAAAAACTTCACCGATAATTTCTTTTTCTGAATTTTTCAAAAATCGAACTCAGACATAGAATCAAATTAGACACGAATTGACATATACAGAAAAATTCTATGACAGAGAAGAGACATACCTCTAAGGCGAGGTTACGATGGCGGAGATCGAGAAACGGCGGGTCTCTGAACCGAACCGGTTAACTTTTTTATTTTTTTTCGTGAGCCGGTTAATTTAATAATATAAATATAAATATTTCCTTTTATTCTTTCTTTTTTTTAATAATATAAATATTAATATTAAAGTTCTGATATTTTTTATTCCCTTTTTTGCCGAAGAAAATAAATGATTTATTAAAAGATTTTATTTCTTTTTCTAATTTTACAAATATTGGAAAATCCTGAATAATTATATTTTAAGGATTAAATTGGAATTTTGAAAGTGCAAAGTCTTATTGAGACATTTTTAGGTTCACAAAATCTTAATGGGACATTTTGCATTTCAAATGGCTTGATTTTTGGCAATTTCTCAAATTTTAAGAAGAAAAGAATAGTAGACCATATGCCAGATATCGTATATTTGTTGGGTTTAGGATGGAGACAATGTCGTTTTCACAAATACATATATGGCATTATTATTACTTTAAGAAAGTATTGTAACATTTTTCTTTCCCTAGCTAAGTGCATTTCCTTTTCAAATATTTTCACAATTTTATGTGTAACTGAAACAGGTAGCTGATTATTCCATATCTACATATTACTTTACAAAAGAAATTGTATACAATTAAACTAACATCAATTGGAAAGTATACGAATGAACTTTGAATCCAAATCCCCTAAATAGGATAGGCTGCACTAGTCATTACGCTCACCACGTTTGTGTTGCACCGGTTTAATTTAGTGTTAGCACTCGCATGCCGTGTTGTAATTTACTTAATGTTTAATTAGGTAAGTAGTCTAATTTTGAACATTAACTAGGGGTGTCAAAATGGGTAACCCGACCCAACCCTACCCAAAACCGCATGGGTTTGAGATTTTCGTGGGCGGGTTTAACCCAACCCATTTATTATATGAGTATAATTTTCATACTCATGCCCATTTATATGAAACTCGTTGGCTTAATGGGTTAAATGGGTATCCATATATATATGGAATCACACAATAAACTTATAAAAACTCAACATAATTCATAATTTATTATAAATCCAACAAAAGTTTTTAACTTAAACAAGAAAAAACCATAAAACCAATAAAATAGAAAAACCATAAAGCCAATGTATCTTAAAATAAACTAGTAAAATCATAAAACCAATAAAACACAAAAACCATAAAACCAATAAAAGTATTTTTAAAAAGCACTTCAATCTTTCTTCGGTTCCTCTCCTTCCTTAGATCCATCTGGTTCATTGTTCTCATCATCACTTTCAATGTCTACAAATAATAAGAAAAATATATTACTAACTTGGATAATTTAGCAATTGGTATTAATATAGTAAATATAAATGATTTACCTTTTTCATCACTTGGAAAACCAAATAATCATGATCTCGTACAAAGTAGAGCTTGGACATGTTTCGGAAGAAATGGACTCCGATATTTGTTTAGAACACGAGAACCAATACTGAAAGATGATTATGAAGCTACAGTAGTTATAGGAATGCTTAGCACATCATATGCCATATAGGCTAGAGCACCAAAACGATGTTTGTTATTTTTCCAATACTGCAAAACAGACATGTCATGATGGTCTCTCATCTTTAACTTTGGTTCTTCCCAATACATTACCAACTCCAACTTTCCTTCATCCGCAGCATCAGGAGCATCATCTAAATCAAACAAATCCTATATTATAAGAAACTCATACATGTTAGCTATAAGAATAGTTAATTATTTTAAACCGGAAAACCCTAGGCTAATTTACATAAATCTATTAAAAGAATATATATATATATTTTTTTTATATTTTGTGCTTAACCCATGGGTAACCCATAACCCTAATGGGTTTACTCATTAAACCCGTGAACCCAATAGGGTAACCCAATGAAACCCATTTATTTATATGGGTAAAAAAATATAACTTTTACCCATTAAAAGTGCGGGCGGGTTCGGGTAACTCATTGGTAAGAACCCATTTTGACACCCCTAACATTAACTAAATACTTATTCTGGCAAAATGGTAGAGAACGGGGAAGGTGGTATTCATATAAATGGACAAAAATATTTTAATGCACTTTTACGGAATTGTATGATTTTCAAAAAAAGTTAATAAGTTTTTTATTAAAACTACACCTAGCGCATTTATTAACTGAGAATTTCGTAATCAACCAAAATATTGTTTACTTATAAATAATATCAACATTATTCACTTAATTTATGAGAAAGTTACGTTATCTCATGTACATTGTTGTACAACCATGTGCATTTTGTACAATCATTTTTTACAGAAACTATACTCTATATAACTCATTTATAATTTTTGAAAGTTATTTTCATCATTTATAGCTGCTATAAAAATAGTAAAACCGGTTACTTTGACTACATTTGTTTTCCATTGACCACATTAAACTGTTCCCATAAGTTTGTTCCACACCAACCAATTACTTATTCCGCCGCAACTGTTCGAATTTGTAGTTGTAGTATTATATTTGATCACATATCATATAAAACTATAAATTATACGTTACAATAGTCACTATCTGTAAATCTTTCATGCAATTCCTTATTGCAAAGGAGAACATTGTGGTCTACGGAGTAGATGAAATAGTTTTATTAACGAAGTTAAAAGCTACTCATTTTTCATTCACATAATTATAGACATGTTTGTTGTATTAGTTTTAATAAATAAAAAAAGCTAAAGAGATCGTGAGAGAGCGCGGCAATAACCCAAATTGCTTTTTTATTTCTTGCATTAAATTAACACTTTGATAAACAATCTTTTGTTTATTTTCTTTGACAACAAGTTAGATAAACAATCTTTAAAGCACACAAATTTTCGTAAGAAAACATTCAACATTAATTAAACGAATGTAAATGATTAAGTGTACCAAAGACTGTACTTTTTAACTGTATAGAGACAAGGAAAAAAAAGTTGAGCAGAGTCAGGCGAAACAGAAGAAATGGGCTAATAGTCTTTCCCTCACATGGCCTTGGTCGGACTTAAAATTTTATTATTTTGTTCACAACCAAAAAAATTTGAAAACATAAAAAAAAAAAATGATATTATTATTAAGGTAGCCCTCTGTATGTTTTAGTTTTTTGCAGACCAATTACCAAAACATTTAAAAGTTTAGTTTTGAAAAAGAAAACATATTTTATTATCATTTCTAAAAAAATTGAATCTGCATAATTTAGATAGTTAAAATAGCAGAAAGACAATAATTTTGTATGAAAACTTGAAAACATCACTTAAAATAAAATAAAAAACTCTAAAATTTCATTAAAAATGAAACAGAGTAAAAATTACTAATGTATTAAATATGTTGCAATATTTATAGGGTTCAACCAATAAAAAAATTTTATGCAGAAAATAATCAGCTAATTTTATGATTTCATTTTTGCAATGACTAAATTCTTTTCTTTTTCACAAGCAAAAACTTCATTTGATGATACGTTACGTTGTAGTCTTTTTGCTTTCTTTCTTCCGCCAATTAATCATTTTAAATAAAACCACATAGGAATTTTTTTTTAATCTTATTTAACTATTATTAACTTCGTTCACAACACATAATTTAACTAGTTTCTATGTCTCCGGTTTTTGAACCAGCATTGCATGCCTATTATTTTTTTATCAATAAAATCTTTAGATGACAAAAAAAAAAATGTTATGTAAAAACTTATTTGTTAACAAAGTTTTGATTATAGAATCTAATTTCTAGAAAGAAATTGACTTCAAAAAGAGGAATTACCATAAATTTCGATTGTAAAAAATTACGGTATAAACAGAGAAAAGTGACAATATTCGAATATAAAGCACTGTGAAAATCAAATCACTTTTCTCTTCATCAACCCCAAATGTTCTTCATCTTTATTTACATTTACAGTCTTCAACTCGGATTCGAACCCGGGATGACTCGGTGGTACGACTCACCCACCTTTAAACCGCCATCTCCTTTTCTAAACCGCCACCTCGTCTGACTCGACTCAGTGAGTTAACTCGCCAACTCCGATTAAAAACCCAATAATAATTAAATACTTAATAAAAGATTAAAATTAGCACCACCCGACTCGGTGGTAACTCAGTCTGTGACGATTTTATCCAAAAATTCGCCTTCTGTACCTTCACATGGCGATTTAAACTCGTTCCAAGTTAAACCGAGCCAGAATCATTACGAACGACTCATCATCGTCTATCTTAATCACCAGACAGCTTTCTTAGCGACACCTTGAAGCAACGGTCGAGATTCGATCAACAGATCTAGCTTGCTCTTGATTCCACCACCGTGGTGGCATTTCTGGAGATCATCGGGACAAGTAAACCGGCTTGACCGAGAAGAATCAGACTGGGAAATAAACCGGATGGCTTCCTCGAAAACCGATTCTTCACAAGGGATAACCAACGGTCCTTGGTTAGCGAAACCGTACTCTTCCTCTGCTTGAACCAGGAGATTACTCAGAAGCGGATGGTTCAGGTACGACGCGCACACCACAAATCTCCTGCAATCTCTACCCACACAGACTGCCACGTGTCCTGATGGAACATCCGACGGTACACAACGGCTGACCGAAGATAACCGGGCTTTGTTTCGCCATCGCCGAAGCATTTGCCTGAGCCTCACAATGTGTCGGATCTTGCTGCATTTTCCGAGACTTCCGGCCATTTTTTTTTACTTTCTTCCACGGTGAAAAGTCAAATTTAAACTCTGTGAGTGCTGATTTGTTGTTACGAGAACGTGAGAGAAAATATTTTGGTCAGGTGGAGGGATTTGAGCGATTGGGAGAGACGAAGTTTATATAGTGAAGGGAGTACAATAATGCCATCAGGTTTTTGAGATAATTACGAAATTGTCTTTCTATGTTTTTACGAATTATTATTAGTGATTGAGGTTTTTGATTATGGTTTTTATTGATTGCTATGGTTTGTAATTTGTATTAAAAGTCTTGGTTTTAATAATTGTGTTAATGAACTCATTATAGTAAGAAAAAACTTGGACCTCTGATTATTATATAAGATTCGTATTTTGATGAACGTATTACTTTATTGACTATATACCTATACATTTTGGAATTTGAAACAGTAAATCTGAAAAGACATTTCATTGTGTTGACAAAAAAAGAAGGGAAATTAATGTCAATAACAATAAAAAAAATTATAATTCAAAAAAAACTAACCATTTGACCTAATTTTAGTGCTTTTGATTAGGCCACTTAAGCTAATTTTTGTTAGTTTATGAATTATTAATTTTTTTTGTTGTTATTCTTGCAATTCACCCAAAAAAGAAAGACAATTAAAGTTGAGTAATCCTTCATGAAAAACAGCAAAAAAAAATATTTTTACTTTTTAAATTTTAATTTAGTTTTTAAAGTTAAGTTTCAGTTAAACTCCTGAAAGAAATAAAACCTACCACATGGGCAGCTGAAGAAAAGAAAGTAAATAACATAAATTAGATTTCGTTATTAAGGTTGTTAAATGATAATCATTTAATAACCGTAATAAAGAAATCATCTCTCTCACCACTAGCAGTTAAATGGTAACCGAAGATGCTATTGTAACCGGAACAACTTAATTTTATTTAACATAAATACTATATGTTTTTTTTTTTGTCAACGACATAAATATATGTTTCATTTTATAAAAAAGAAATGAAATCAATAAGACACGACGTACCAAAACACTTATTTTGTGTAGTTTGGAAATGTGTTCATGCCCCCATGTGCAACGATGCCCCATCTCCAAACTTTTTAAATCTTGCTTTCGAAAAATATTCTCACAACAACAAGAAGCCAAAATATTTATACTAAAAACCAATCGATATAAATCGTAAAATTTAATGTGAATCATAAAAGAATGAACTTCATATGCCAATTGTTATTCTGAGTCTAATATGATGTGCCATCCTCTCTTACTTCGGTCAAATCTTAAGACGCAGATGTCTTTGAGACACAGAAGGTTGTTGCATCAAATAGATAAATGTTGAAGAAGCAAAGACTTGGAATGCGGGAAAGCTATGGACATTGAATATATTAGCGTGCAACAAATATAGAAAGAAACTAACTCGAAGAAAAGGTCTTGGAGAATATTAAGAGAATCATAGGGTTAGGGTTTGGGATATTCATATAAATAGGTCTAACGATATGGCATGATTTAGTTGACACTACAAAATAAAAGGTAAAGAACACTTAAATTGAATCACAAAATTGAATGATACTATATTAGTATTACTTATCAATAAGTGATATAAAATATGTGGTTTTACATCGAGTAATTTAAGTTTATACAAATCTCAACTAATTTGCATAACTTCAATAAAACTGGTGGAAATGTATACATTCACATCAGTTTATAATTGATGTCACAATCAAATTTTATTAACATCACTTACAATATTGATATAAAATGTTATATCAATTAAAAACTCATGCAATATGTTTTAGTTATTTTTTAACAAAATGTCCCACATCCACAATCAAGAGAAGAGGTGATGGAAGATCACTTGTATATATAATTAACACGTAACCTCTATTTAAAAACTTAAATAACCATTAAAATCATAAATCTACAATTAAGGATTGACGTAGATTTTTTGGAAGTGTGTTAGTTTGGTTTACGGCCTGAGGTATCTTTAAAAAAATTGAAGTAAATTTTCTATTAAAATAATTTATCAAATGATTACTGATTTTAACATGTTTACAATTTAACAGTTATTTACGGTAGAAAATATAACATCAGTTTTAAAACTGATACAAATACTTAGCATCGATTATCATAACTGTAGTAAATACTAACATCATTTATATTAACTGATGTAAAATCTAGTATCATTTTTTGTAACTAATACATGTTAGCATCGATTTTGTTTAAATTGATGTAAATTATTTGCATCACCATTTTTGGAATCACTTTCTTAAGTGATGTAAAATTTATTTGCATCAATTATAAGTAATACATATGTATTAAATAAAGGGACATTTACGAAAATGCCACTTTTGACATGCCACTTTTCAAATATGTCACTCTTGAATTATTTTCTTACCAACATGCCACTTATAAATCTGTTTAAAAACCTTATATCTGAAAATTCTCAATTTAAAAAAAATATTTTGATCCCTAACAAACCTTAAACCTAAAAAACTAAACCCTAATATAACTTAGTTAATCCAAACATAAATGATTAAAAATTTGAAAAAAGTGGTAGTGGCATTTTGGAAAAGTGGCATATCTTGAAATTTCTCTTAAATGGATGATCTAATTCACCTCTTTTTTTTTTTAGTGTGAATTCAACTAGATTCAAACAAAATTAAGAAAAACATATCCGCATGATTTAGTTGAATACAAGAATTCTGCAGATATCACTTGCTATTTTAAAAAATTCCGCCATATTCAACTAGATTCAGCAATTTAACAAAATATAGCGCATGATTTAGAAATCATGTTGTATGTTCATGATTGTCAAAATCTGTATTCATGTTGTGCAATCGAGCTAATGTTATATTTCAGAGCTACCATCTTCGAAGCTCTGAACTTTCCCCGACGAATACCTTTTTGACTTCCTAAAGACTCTTCTTCGAACGCCGAGATACTACACTAGGTAGCGTGGTCGGGTGACCAAGATGTGCTACTCGAGGTAACATGGTCTAACGACCGAGGAACCAGGTTCCATTTTTCATCACTCAAAATTACTTGATGTAATCGCTACAAGCAATTTTAATGCAGTATGATTATTTCCTCTATATAATGCGAAGGTATGAATGCATCTCTAACAACCTGACAATCAGAAACGGTAACTAGCCTTTACTAGCAACCTAGCATTTTTGAGCGGTAGTAATCATTACTAGCAACCTAGAAGTGAAGGATAGTAAGCAACCAACAATCATCAATCAATATAATAAGCTCCTTTATTATCATCTCCACTGCAACGAGTTCTAGAATTACAAACCAAGTTCAGGTTTTCGAGTCCCCCACTCAAAGAGAAAATTACATATATTGTCAAAAACCATATTCATGTTGTGCAATCGAGCTAATGTTGTTGACTCGGTTGATCGATGGGGGTAGTGATAAAAGTTTAAGTTTTTTTTTGGCTAAATTTTGTTTGTTTCGTTTAATTTAAACTATTTCATTAGTTTTATCAAAACAATTTGGCTAAAAACTTATAACTAAGAAAATCAAAAACACAAAAAAATTAATTAACAAAATTATTAAACCCGGTTTGATGCGGGTCCGGTTCTATACCAATTTCCGATTTTTGCCGGTTCAACCCGATTTTAAATCCGGTCTAACTATAATTGGGTTTTTAAGTTAACTCGAACCAGACGAGTAGCCGGTTCCAGGTTTAATCCGGTTCGACCCTGGTCCGATTTTAAAAACATTGGTGTTAAACTATCAAAGACACTCTTAAATCAGAGAAGGTACCGGGTTAAAGACGAAGATGAATTTACAATAATACTCTTCACTTATAGTGAGAAAAAAACCAAAAAGCAAAATCTGAGGACTCGAACACCCGACCTGTAACATCCTGAAACCAAATAATGTGATTTTTGTCTTCGTGTCGAGCAACATAGGTAGTGTGTCGATCGACACGATCGTTTTGCGAGTGTCGATCGACACGCTAGCGGTGTCGCTCGACACCTGCTTTAGTAATCCGAACCGAATTAAGATTTTCGTCTCGGTTTGTTGCGGTTTAGTAGAGTGACCTTGGGCTTGTGTTTATAAGTCATTAGGAAGATCGTGGCCGCGTTTTAGTAGAGAAAAACGCAGAGAACTTTTAGATTGAGAGAGAATTAAGGATTCGTGGTTTGTGGGATTGATCGTGTTAGAGTCGTTTCTCGTGGGAATTGATCCGATCATTCGTTTTCCGAGTCTAGAGGGCCTGTTTCGTGGATTCTTTGTGCCTAAATCTGAATCCTTACCCGTTCCTAAGCCAAGGTGAGTCGTGACCACGGTTTCTAGGCAATGAGGGTAAATTCTATGTTTTTGTGATTGATTGGTGCGTGATCTTGTGTATTGGTGATTGTGGTATTGGTTGTGAATTGTATGCGTGTTTTCCTTGTGTTTCTGGTGCAGATTTTGACTCATGTTCACCGGAATCGGGCTGAGAGAGGAGAAGCTCGATTCTGGTGCAACATAGAGGCGTGTCGATCGACACCTTGCTAGTGTCGCTCGACACGAGGTTCTGATGATCTTTCGGGGTCTAAAACGTGTTGTGTTGTTATGTGTGATGTGTTGTACTAGTGTATGTTGTTATTGGTTTACTTGAGCCTGCTTGTTACGTCAGTAGGCGAAATGACCAGCTCACTAAGTATTTATGAAACACTTACGCAACTCTTATTTCCATGTGTTGCAGGTAAAGGAAAAGTGTGATCGCGGCATCGAGGCATAGGAAGAGGATGATAGGAGTTATGTTTTGGTTGTATAGTCTAGCGAACCGGTTGTGTTAGGTAGCTAGCTTTGATTATTCCTTATTGATTATTGAGTTTATTTTTATGGAACATTGAATTTATTTTATTAAATATTGGTTGTCAGTTTTATTGGATTATTTAATTATGAGTTTCCGCAGTAGAATTGTTTTTTTTTTTTTTTTTTTTAAACTTGGTTGTTTCACGATTTGTGAGGCTGTGGAGTCACAAAATTCCACTAGACTAAGACCAACTCCAATGGTTGACTCTGTTTTTTACTCTAAAATTGGAGTTCTCTAAAAATAGATTAGAAATATACTTCAATGGTTGTGTAACATCCGCGAACCAAAAAGTCAATTTTTAGTGGGCGTGTCGAGCGACACAGGGAGTGTGTTGATCGACACGTATGATTGTGAGGTGACGATCGATATTTAGTGTGTGTCGCTCGACACCAAGGCTGCAGAATCAAGTTAATTAGATTTTTAAAATCGGTTTGGCTCGGTTTAGGGGATCGAACCTTAGGGCTCACGTTTATAAGTCCAAAAGTGTTTGTGGCCGCGTGAGATAGAGGAGAAAAGAGATATTGAGAGAGAAAGAGATGATTCTCGTGTTCTTGAGAAAAAGAGGGATTGTGAGAATGAGACAGTCCTGGGTCCTTGTGTTGGAGTAGCAGTTTGGATGATCAAATCGGTTCTGATCATTGTCAAATTTATTGGTAAGTTTTTCTTTCTCTTAGCTAGCCGTGAGGAAAATCGGTTTGTCAATTGGTTCCGTACGCTAAGAGATATTTGTGTTTTCGTGAGTGAAGTCTGTGCAAAATCGAGTATTTGATCAGGCCACTTCGAAAGAGTTTTTTTGGAGTTGCAAAGAGTTTTAGGCAACTATCCTTATGTCGTTGGAAAGCTCTTTGTGTCTATTTTCCGAATCATGTTTAAGATCATGATTCAGAGGTAAAGTCCATCTTTTATGGTCATTCTAAGTCAGTATGCGTTCTGTTTTTCAGAAATTCTGATTCGATTTAGGGAAGGTTATGATTCGTGCTGGTTATGTTGTTGATTCCTAATCCCTAAGGCTAAGGTGAGTGCGTGATTGTGTTTATGGAATTGTATGTTAGGGTTTTCGTTTGATTGTGTTTGATGAAATTGATGTTGTGAATACATAGTTTCGGTTGTTATTAACTGATTGTAGATTTTGGTGGATTGTTCATTTTATGATAATTGAACATTGTGAAATGCTGGTTGTTTGTGTAGTATTTTGGCATTCATTTTCCTTATTATGTAACCGGTAAACGGGATGACCGCCACACTGAGTATTTGTGATAATACTCACGCAACTCTTGTGTGTTCCGCTGTTATTGGTAATTACTGGTTTATGCGTTAAATTTATTATTTATGGGAATAATAAATCTAGGTTAAATATTTATAAAAAGAAATGTTGGTTGTTTCAAGTTGCCTCTATTTCTTCTTCTAAACATAAAATATTATATTTACATTATATATTTTATTTATTAATAGATTCTAATAAACCCTGTATTTTTAAAATTGAAATTTTTACCCATTTATATTATTTGTATTAATAATTTAACAGAAAGATGATGTTTTATTGAAATTAAATGTTTAAGATAAAATATAATTGTATCATACCACATATATACAAAAAAAATTTATACATTTTTGTTTAAATATTAACATTAGTGTAGTTCTCCCTCACATGAAATAAAAATTAACGTATCTTGAAGTGAGAAATGAGTTTTCTATTTTTAGTTACAAATTTTGTTAATTAGGAAGCTAGTTTTTGTTAGTATGATTTTATTCAAATATAAAATTAAAATATATAATATTTGTTTAGGAATAAAATATAAGTATATGGAAATGAAGGGATCATTTGTAAATAAATAAGTTCTACTCTAAAAAAAGAGGAATGCATAGTATTACTCAAAATATAGAGAAATACTATTCATTTTTCTATTTTTAGAGTGAGTTCTAGAGTACGATTAGAGATGATTTTACTCTAAAATAGAGTTTAAAGGTAGAAATAGAGTACCATTGGAGATGCTCTAACGCAACAACTACATTCAAGATACTTCAACACGCTATATACATACCCATGATAAAATAAACTGTGAAGGGTGTTAGTGGTTGAGCTTTAAAAATTTCATACAACCTCTTTAAGCATGTTTACAACATTTTGCTTACCAATAAGACTTTAAGTATTAAGTGGGTCTCATATAAAACTTACACCCTCTACAACCTTTTTTTTTTTTTTTGTTCATGTTTTACTTTTTTTTATTAAAGCAAATATTTTGTGGCTTTAAAAGTTGTATGATTTTTTTTACAGCAAAAAAATATACTCTAACACCCCGACCGTCCCTTCCATGGGCTCCAAATCACTCTTGGCCCGTGGGCCCACACTCTCCGACGGTCGGTACGTTACTTCGGAAGGCTCGGAAATCATTTTTACTGACCCTGCAAATCACCATGCGATCTTTTCCCATGTTTTAACCTCACTCACACTGTACTGGAAATGACTTCCCACTAGGTCACCCATCTTGAAACTACTCCAGCTCAAGCACGCTTAACTCTGGAGTTCTCTCAAGAACTGTGACGGAAAAGATAAGTGCACTTTGGTGATATAGGTAGCCAAATCAATTCTTTTATGCCTCTCCGCATATACAATATATGCCTGAAACCGGGGTGTCACATATACAGATACAACACAAACATCTACAGACTAAATCCTACAACTTTTATTATACAGCTACAACCGAACTTATCACCCTCAAAGTAATGGTGGAATTAAAAACACGCAACCTTTGAAAATATTTTTTTTTCAAATATACTAGCCTTAAAAATTTATTGCAAACATGCCACCTTTTATATAAAAAGAAAATCATTAATTTTTGTTTCTTCTCTCTCAAAACCCAAGCTCTAAATTTTAACCCCAAAAACTATACCCTATATATAATATAGTTAACCCCAATCCAAAAAAAATAAAAGTTAAGTTCAAAAAATGATGGCATTCCTGCAAATATTTTTAAACGATGGCATAATTGTAAAGTCGCATGCCAAAAGTGGCATATCATGAAAAATATAAGGTTTTTTAAAAGTTTTTAAATGATTTATAAGAGTATTAAATCTGTATTAAAAATGAACAATTTATAATGTTTTCAAAAAGATTATAGAGTTTTAAAAGGTTTATAGGGCTTTAGAAATATTGTTTAAAAGGCTTAAAATATCTTTTGAATATTTTTAAACGGTTTTATAAGAAAATTCAAAAACCTTATAAAATGTTTAAAACATTATTAAAGTTTCAAAATAGTTTATAAGAGTTGTGTATCTGTTTTTAAAAAATTATAAAGTTTTTAAAAGGTTTTATAAAACCTTTTAAAATGTTTATAAACTTTTTAAAGGTCTTGTAAAATCATTTAAAATGTTTATTAATTTTTACAATTTTTTAAAAGTTTTATATGGTTTTAAAAGTCTTATAAGGTTTTTAAAAACCTTATAAAGTTTGAAAATAGATTATAAGATTTGAATATCTATTTTTAAAAGGTTATAATATTTTTAAAAGGTTTTATAAAACCGTTTAAAACGTTTATAAATTTTTTAAAAATTTTATAATGTTTTCTAAAACCTAGAAAAGTTTTAAAAGAGTTTATAAGAGTTGTGTATCTGTTTTAAAAGGTTTTTAGATTTTTTAAAGGTTTTATAAAACCGTTTAAAATGTTTATAAAGTTTTAAAAAGGTTTTATAAGACTATTTAAAATGCTTATAAATTTTTTTAAGATATTCAAAAGGTTTTGTGAGATAGTTTGGAAATCTTTAAAAAAATGTTTAAAAAGATGATAATTTTTTTAATAGTTTTATAATATAAATGAAAACCTAGACTCTAAAATCTTACCTTCAAAAATTATACCATAAATGTAAAAGTTTAACCTAAACCCAAAAAAATTAAAGCGTTTATGTGTGCGGAGAATATACGGAGATTAATCGAGGATTTGGTTTAGCGGTTTTTCAATGTCTATGTATTTCATTGATAATATGTTTATGTGGCCCAGCGGAAAGACACGTTAATTAAAGTCTTGAAGTCGGGTGTTCGAGTCAAGACCTTGTTATTTTATTTTTTTTATTTTTTTCTTTAATGAATGGCAAAATTGTAATTTTATTTATCTTTTATCTCGAGACCTTTCTCTTTAACCCTAATCCAGATGAATGGCCGCCATAGATAAATTTCATCTTCTTTAGAGAGATACAATGGCGAAGTCGGAATAGAAAGAGAATTTATGGGAAGGTCGAAATCGATGGAGGAGGACGGTGCGATCGTAGTTGGAAGACGCGACGGCGAAGGCAGAAACAGGATATGACAATGACGGATCTATATCTGAATCTCAATTCTTCCATCGAAATCTCAATCTCTCTCTCTAAATCTCAGGAAAGCTCAAGGTCAGGGTACAATGAGGATACTTTTAGAATAATTAAGGAAAACAGTGGCATGATTTTAAAGATTTTAAAAGGGTGGCATATCTTGAAATTTCTTAAAAATCAAATATAAGAGTTAGGTGTCTACTTTTTTTTTTAAGTGTGGATTAATTTATTATTTTATTACAAACTATGAGAACTGTTATGAAGATGATCAACTACTGTAACATCCTGAAACCAAATAACGTATTTTGGTAAGGAAGTCGATCGAAACCATGGGTTGTGTCGATCGACACCAATGTTTCTGAAACTGGAACCACAAAGAAAGTAAAGCTAAAACTGCTACCTGTTTGTCGAATCACTTCCTGAACTTTAACTTCATCTTGGCTTCATAGTACCAATTCTCCTCTTCGGTACCGACACAGTCCTATAAGACTCTCAAGAACGGTATCTTCTTACGACGCAGAACCTTGTCCCTCCTCTCGACAATCCTCACAGGTCTCGCTGCTCCAAACAAATAAAGCTGAAAATCCTCCAGAATCTTAGCCACCAACTCCTCCGAATTATGCAGGCACTTCCTCAACATCGACACATGAAACACCTTATGAAATGCCTTCACAATCGGAGGTAACTTTAACCGATATGCCACCGGTCCAACTCGCTCCACTACTAATGACGGACCAATAAATCTCGGACTCAGCTTATTCTTTGAAATTGATCTATTGGGGCCTCGTAACATATCCATCTTGAGATACACGCTATCTCCGACCGTGAACTCTAACTCTCTTCTCCTCTTATCGGCATAACTCTTCTGCCGATCCGTCATCTCCTGAACAAAAATCGCACCAAAAATGCTTCTTTCCTTCACTTGGGTCCAACATAAAGGTGTCCTACTCGACCTCCCATATAACACCTCATAAGGAGCCATCCCGATACTCGCTTGAAAGCTGTTGTTATATGCAAACTCTGCTAGGCACAAGTGATCAACCCAGTGACCACCCTAATCTAGAACACACATCCGCAGTAAATCCTCTATGGTCTAAATAGTCCTCTCTGACAACCCATCAGTGTGCTGATGATAAGCCATACTCATATGCACCTTAGTGCCCATCTAAGATTGAAAGGCTCTCCAAAACTCAGACGCAAACTTAGAATCCCAGTCTGTCACAATGCTGGCTGGCATTCCATGCTGCTTCACTACCTCTTTTACATATTTCTTAGCCAAAACCGCAGCTCCATCGGTCTTTTTAATGGCCACAAAATGTGCTGACTGGGTCAGACAGTCCACAATCACCCAAATAACATCATAGATTCTCGAGTTAGGTATTCCGACCACAAAATCCATAGTGATCATATCCCACTTTCACTCCGGAATGGGTAAACTTTGCAACTTACCGCTCGGAACCTGATGTTCAGCCTTCACTAACTGGCACGTATCACACTTCTCGACCCAGTCAGTTACATCTCTCTTCATCCCGACCCAATGATAATACCGCTTAAGATCATAATACATCTTAGTTGCTTTCGGATGAATTGAGAACTTGCTCGCATGAGCCTCTTACAGAATCTCCTGCCTCAACTCTGCATCTTTGGGTACACAAACCCGCCCTCGCACATGAATCGTCCCATTCGAAGAGACCTTATTCTCAAAACCAACACTCCTCGATGCAGCCAACAGAACCAGATCACTCTCCTGAGCCACTCGGATCCTACTCAAAAGATCCACCTGATCAGCTGCCTCCAAACCCAATGGCTCATGAGAAATAGGACGTAAACATAAGGAGCTAATCTCGCTCACTAATGCCTCAACATCCTGCTCCCGAGCTGAATCTACAGTCCGACGACTCAGAGCATCTACCACCAGGTTAGCTTTACCATAATGGTAAACAATATCCAGATCGTAATCTGCCAGCAACTCAACCCAATGCTTATGCATCACATTCAACAATGGCTGAGTGAAAATATGTTGCAGATTCTTATGATCCATAAAAAATCAGCACTTACCCACTATAAAAATCTTCAGAGCGAACACTACAGCTCCCAACTCCAGATCATGAGTAGGATATTTGCGTTCAGCTCCCCTCAACTGCCTCGAAGCATATGCAATCACCATGCCCAGATGCATCGGTGTACACTGCATAAGGCTTACCCGCCTCAGGCAACGCCAATACTACTGTACTCATCAATATCTCCTTCACCTTCACAAACATGTCCTCACACTCCTTAGACCAAAACAATGGGATATCCTTCCTGGTCAACTTTGTCATTGACTGAGCCAAACTCGCAAAGCCCTTGACGAATCTCCGATAAGATCCTGCAAAACCCAAGAAACTCCTTATCTCTATAGCATTAGACGGTCTACGCCAATCTCTGATAGCCTCGATCTTAGCCGGATCCAAAAAAACTCCATCTCCAGAAACAATGTGGCTAAGAAAACCCATCACTCGCTGCCAAAAAGTGCACTTACTCAACTTCGCAAAATGCTTCTGCTCCTAAAGTTTCTCCAGAACCAACCTCAAGTGCACCTCATGCTCCTCAAGACTCCTCGAATATACCAGAATATAGTCGATAAAGATAATCACAAAGACATATAGGTATTCCTGGAATACGTTGTTCATCAACTTCATGAACGTTACAGGCGCATTTGTCAAACCGTAAGGCATTACCTCAAACTCGAAATGCCCATATCTCATCCTGAAAGATGTCTTACAAACATCCACCTCATCAATCAGAATCTGGTGGTATCCCGACGCTAAGTCAATCTTGGAAAACCAAGTAGCACCGCTCAACTAATCCAACAACTCATCAATCCTTGGGAGAGGGTACTTGTTCTTCACAGTGACTCGGTTAAGTCCCTGGTAATCAATGCATAACTAGAAACTCCCATCCTTTTTCTTCACAAACAACACCAGCGCTCCCCACGGTGAAGTACTCGGACGAATAAATTACTCGCTAAATCCTCTAGCTGCTTCTTCAGCTCTACCAACTCTGCAAGATCCATCCTGTAAGGTGCCTTAGCTATAGGCGCTGTCCCGGACTCTAGCTCAATCGTGAAAGGATCATATTAAGACGACGGTAATCCCTTAAACAACCAAAAAAAATCCTCGAACTCCTGAACAACCTGAATACCTCCAATACCAACCTCACCAACAGAGTCTGGCATCTAAATCATCGCCAAATAAGCCTCGCAACCATGCTCAATCATCTGCATCGCCTGAATAGGAGAAATCACGAGAATACCCGAAGGCGGTCTCACCCCCTGATAAACCAACCTTGACCACTCGCGCTCAAACACTACGCGACTCCGATTGCAATCCAGATGGTTCTGGTAATGCTCCAACCAGTCCATCCCCAGAATGACATCATATACCTCCACAAGACTAATCACTAAGTCCGCCGGCATCGACTCTCTGGCTATCGGAACATCTATACCTCGTGTTCTACCAAACGTAGCTAGAAATCCTCTTCCAGCCACCTTGACCATACTCGCTGGCTTACCAGCATTGCTCTGAATGCCACTGCTCTTGGCACACTCTGGGAAATGAAGAAATTCGATGCTCCAGAATCAAGCAACATGTGGAACTCAAAACCTCTCACTAATAAGGTCCCTGCACAAAATTCAGATGCTAAGAAAACCCTAATATTTCTATAACAAGAAAAACAAAAACAAACGAACAAATTTGACAACAACTAAAAATTTAATAAGTCCCAAATCTGAATTTACCTGTGATTGGTCTAGCACTCGGGTGGCCTATCTCCCTTGGAGGATACACACGCGGTACTCCTCCAATCTGCGCTAACGGTTGCACTACTGCTATTTGTGCCACTGGCTGCATTGCCGCCACTACCATCAGCTGCAGCTTGGGACACATCGGTCTAATATGTCTTGGCTCTCTGCAATGAAAGCAAACCTTAGCCTCCAAGGAAACCTTACAAGAACTCAACCGGGACGCATCGTCCCACTCTCTCTGTTGTTGCCCTGTGAAGACTTACCACCTTTGCGAGAACCAAAACCATTATGCTTGTGCTGTCTCCTCGGCTGAACAGCAGAAGCAACCGCCGCTGGAATTACTGCAGTCGCCTGACCTCTCAAGTCCTTCTTAATGCCTCCTTCGACCTCCACCAGCTTTGCCCTCGATGCGCCATCTGACACTCTGTAACGTGTCATGAACTCAGCCTGAAGTCCCCGCAGGAACCTCTTCACATGTGCTTGCTCGTACTCAAAGCCACAATCAGGTTACACAAGCAAACTACAAAACTCCGCGTCGTAGTCACGCACAGTCTAGTCACCTTGTAACAATTCCACAAACCTCGTCCTGAGATGATCTAAAGCCTCCTGAGGAAAGTACTTAGCGTTGACTCCGCTAAGAATTTGCCCCATGTCCACACAACACCTGGCCTCCTGGCCTCAATGCCTCTACACCACTAATGTGTTTCACCACTCAGACCAGACACTCAGAACCCTCTGCGCTCGACGCATCGATAAAACTCTGATCACTCTCCTGAGCTACTCGGATCCTACTCAAAAGATCTGCCTGATCAGTCGCCTATAAACCCAATGGCTCTTGCGAAATAGCACATAAGCGTAGAGTACTAATCTCGCCCACAAAGGCCTCAATATCCTGCTCCCGAGCCAAATCTACCCTCCGACAACTCAAAGCATCTCCCACCTGGTTTGTCTTACCAGGATGGTAAACAATATTCAAATCTTAATATGCTAGCAACTCGACCCAGCACCTCTGCCTCACATTCAGCAATGGCTGAGTGAAAATATGCTGTAGATTCTTGTGATTTGTGAAAATATGGACTTTCCCACCATACAGATAAGATCTCCAAATCTTCAAAGCAAAGCCAGATGCGTTTTGTACCTCTCAACAGCCTCGAAGCATACGCAATGACTCTGCCTTCCTGCATCAATACGCAACCTAAACCAATCCAAGAAGCATTTGTGTATACTGCATAAGGCTTACCCAGCTCGGGTAACGCCAATACAAGTGTACTCATCAACATCTCCTTCAGCCTCACAACGCTGTCCTCGCACTCATGGGACCAAACACCTTCCCGGTGAGCTTAGTCATAGACAGTGTCATACTCACGAATTCCTTGACGAATCTCCGATAGTAACCTGCTAAACCAAGAAAGCTCCTGATCTCGGTAACATTAGACGGTCTAGACCAATCCACATAAACTCCATCTGCATAAACAATATGGCAAAGGAATCCCATCTCTCCCTGCCAAAAACTGCACTTACTCAACTTAGCAAAAAGCTTCTGCTCCCAAACCTTCTCTAGAACTAACCTCAAATGCACTGGATGCTCCTCAGGACTCCTCGAGTAGACCAAGATGTCATCGATAAAGATAATCACGAAAACATCCAAGTACTCCTGAAATACGGCGTTCATCAACCGCATGAACGCTGCTGGCGCATTAGTCAAACCAAACAGCATCACTACAAACTCAAAGTGACCATACCGTGTCCTGAAAGCAGTCTTCCGAACATCAACCTCATCAAACGGAATCTAATGGGATACCAATTCTATCTTGGAAAACCAAGTAGCCCCCCTGAACTGATCTAGTAACACATCAATCCTCGGGAGAGGGTACTTATTTTTAACAGTGCCCGGTTAAGTCCCCGGTAATCGATACATAACCGAAAACTACCATCCTTCTTCTTCGCAAACAACACTGGTACGCCCCACGGTGAACTACTCGGACGAATAAAACCTTTACCCGCCATATCCTCTATCTGCTTCTTGAGCTTTGCCAACTCTGCTGGAGCCATCCTGGAAGGTGCCTTAGATATAGGTAATGTCCCAGGCTCTAGCTCAATCGTGAAATGATCAGACCGAGATGGCGGTAATCTCTGCAACGACTATAAAACATCCTTAAACTCACGAACAACATGAATACCACTCACTACAACCTCACCAACAGACTCTAGCATAAAAATCGTCGCCAAATAAGCCTCGCATCCATGTTCAATCAACTGCACTACCAGAACTGAAGAAATCACGAGACTTCCAGAACTCAGTCTCATACCCTGAAACACCAACCTTCCTGCATCACGTTCGAAGACCACTTTGCCTTGAAAATAGTCAAGATGGACTCTATAGTATGACAACCAATCCATCCCCAAGATAAGATCATACAACTCCACCGGGCTAATAACCAAATATGTTGGCTTCCACTTCCCAGCAATCTGCACAATCACTGCTCTAGCCTGACCCGAAGTAGCCAGGAATCCTCCACCGCCACTTTGACCAGACCCGAAAGCTCACCATCACTGCTCTGGATGTCACTCCTCTTGGCATACTCCAGAGTAATGAAGTAGTTCGATGCTCATAATCAAAAAGTACATGGGACTTTAAATCTCCCACTAAAAAGGTCCCTACACAATTCACATGCGTAGAGAACCTTAATAGCACTATCACATGCAAAAAATAAAAGAACACAACTATAATTGAACAACTAGAATTTACAAAGTTTGAGTCTAGAATTTTACGTGTGATATGCGCGCCGCTAAGCTGCCATACCTTTCATGGTGCATAGACTCGCAGTGCCGGTCCAATCTTACCCAATGGTTGCACTACCGCCACCTGCGTTACTGGCTGGACTGCAGCAATAGTCATCGGCTGCAACTTTGGACACATCCGCCTGATATGCCTCGGCTCTCTGTAGTAGAAACAGACTGGTGAATCTGACTGTTGTTGTTGCTGCTGATTATCGCCCTTTCGAAGACAACTCGACAACCGATGCTCAAAGCTCCTGCATCCGTAACATGCTCCACCCCTCTGACTAGGCCTAGAATCGCCATCCTACTTTCACTACAGAGACCAATATCGCCCTCGAGGCGTACTCGGTAACTTTGCATCTAGTCTGCAAATCCGGCTGTAATCCCCACAGGAACCTCTAGACCTGCGTCCACTTATCCTCATGCCTCTATCCGCATAAACAAGCAGCCTACTGAACTTAGTGTCGTACTCTCGCATCGTATTATCGCCCTGCACAAGCTCAACAAACCTCATCCCGAGATGATCTAGAGCCTCCCAAGGAAGGTACTTGGCATTGAACTCAACCACTAACTCTATCCAGGTCCATACTGCACCAAGCCTCATCGCCTCAACTGTTCTCCACCAGGCGTGAGCGTCACCACTCAGATAGGGGACTGCCAACTCTACTCTGTAATCTTCAGAACAACGAACTAAGTGAAAATTGTGTTCCACACGCAAACACCACTCACCTGCATCCTTAAGGCTAACACCACCCGAAAAGAACACAGTACTCGTACTTCGCATCTGACCCACCATCTCTGGGTATGTCGGACGCATCTCTACAACCGCAGCCCTCGGCTGGACCTCTGCAACCGCAGCCCTTGGCTGCACCTCTGCCACTGGAGGCACTACTAGAGCCTAATCCGGAACTGCCGCTAGAAACCGCTCCATCAACTGTGCCAGAATACCCTCCATACGATTCAAGCGATCCGGAACTGGATCATCATCCACACCTGGGCTAACTCCACAACCATCCACACTGGCGCCCCTCCCGGCACCCACAACACTCTCACTAGCACTACCGCTGGTCTCGCTCACAGATCCCACTTGATGCGTAGGAGGCTCTGATGCATATGTAGCACTCGTAGATGACTCTAACACTGTCCACGACCACATCCACGACCCCTGCCACAACCTCTACCACGTCCATGACCTCTAGCTCCTGAATCCATCACACTGCACTCATACAAATTAGAATATAAGCTATAGAAGTCACGATCAATCAAAAACAACTTACCGCGGAATCATTTAAAAAGGCCGAAGAGGATGATTCTAAGACTCTATTAAATTGACTAAGCACAAAAATCAATTTAAGCACATAGTCTCATATGTCCAATTCTACTGTCCTAAAACCATCTACGCTCTAATACCAAGTTTTTTTTCCCTAAACATTTCTACTGCTGAACTCATAATCAATAATCCAATAAAATAAAACACCAATAATCCATAATAAATTCAGGAATGATAAAAATCTAGCAACCTAAACCAACTGGTTCGATAAACTAAACAACATTGCAACATAAAACCCTATCATCCTCTTCCTACGCCTTGATTCCGCGATCACACTTTTTCTTTACCTCGATTACGGATCAAAAAGAACTAAACGGATAGAAACGGCAAAGAACACAAAAATCAGACCCTCTATGGCTCGGAAAACCCCTGACCCGAAGGATTCACCATGAATTCATGAAGAACGGATGATCTTACGCCTTTAAAAATCACTAAACAACGTTCCTATAGATTTCTTTGCAACAATCCACAAGAACAACCAAAATTCTCTCTCAATTCACCTTATTTCTGCCTCCCTCTCATGGCCACGAACTGCAAAAATGTTATATAAGAGAGCCCTAGGATTCAACTCCCAAACCGAGTCAAACCGCATCAAACCAAAACCAGTTTTGTAACAATGGTGTCGATCGACACTCCTCCCTGGTGTCGATTGACACCCCGTACCAAATTCGACAATTTGGTTTGCGGATGTTACACCAACGGCGTTACTCTCAAACCAACAGTTTCATGTTCTTCGGCAAACATCCTTTCCGGCAACTCCATTGGTGAGTTAGAGCTCTGCATGTTAGATCTGGGAGAAATAAAGAATAAGCATCAGAAAAATTAGTTAAAGTTGGTCGAAGCAGTGTAAAATAATCATTTAATTTACCAGAGACATGCTAACTGTGAAGGAAACGGTTATCTTTCAGAAATTTCAGTAATCGTCGGTTACAAAATGAGAAATGGAGATTCTAAAGAAAAACAACTGAAAGCTTTTATCTCTCCACAAAGAAAAATGAACAAATAACCACTTTCTCTCTCCTAATCTTTTTTCTGAAATTAGTACTGAGAACAATGTTTTTGTTGGCCAAAAAATATGTATATACCGCATGTGAAAATATATGTAGCCTATAAGCATAGTGCAACATGCTACATTTACAAATTCAAACTCAAACATCACATCAACATCAATATCTCTCTGACACATTATATACACACACAACTACACACACTACCGCATATACACACGCAACAACACACGCTAACATAATATTTCCTAGTTATACTGAAAAGAGATCAGTAGAAGTTCTTGTTATCTAAATAAGGCATAAGTCGTTCCTCCCCGGTGCAAATACTCTAGAAAAATCACGCTATCTATTTAATTTTCTATTCTTTCATAATAATCATTTTTGTTACTAAAAATTTCTTTACTTTCACATATTATATATATTGATTTAAAAGCAGAAAATTTTAAAAACCCGGTCTAACCAGTTGAAACAACCAAGCTTTTTTTTTTTTTTAAACTAACATTTAACTGCAGAAAACATAACCAATTAAAACAATTAAACCAATCAATCCAACAACGCAAATAATTCAACCAACAACTAATTCCAGAATTTCAATGGGCAACTAACACTTCTAGCAACCTAACAGGTTCTACAACCATACAACAACAGTACAACATCCTATCATCCTCTTCCTACTGCCATGATTCCGCGATCACATTTTTTTTTCTTTACCTGCAATACATGGAAATAAGAGTTGCGTAAGTATTTCATAAATACTTAGTGAGTTGCTCATCCCGCCTACTGGTGTAACAAGCAGGCTCAGGTAAACCAATAACAACATATACTAGCACCAAGCATCACACATAACCATACATCACATTTCAGACCCAAAAGGATCATCATAATCTCGTGTCGAGCGACACGACACATCAAATCACCGTCATCGCCTAGAAACCGCGGTCACAATTCACCTTGGCTTGATAGAAACGAACAGTTACGGGTTTGAGATACAGAACACCTCGAACAGACCCGCTAAGGCCCGAGAACTCTCTGATCCGAAGGATTTACCACGAGACTACGAAAAAAGATTGATTCCAACGGTTCTAAAACTCGATGAGAACGTTTCCTATGAATTTATTTGCAACAATTCACAAGAACTTGAATCTCTCTCAACCTCTAACCTTTTTCTGCCTAAAACCCGATGGCACACTTCCCAAGAGACTTATATACAAAAGCTCTAGGGTTAAACTCCCAAAACCAAGCCAAACCGCGATTAAAAACTTAATTAATCCGGCTCGGAAAAATACAAGTTTCAAGCGACGCCAAGACCGTGTCGATTGACACCCTCAAAACCTTTATGTCGATTGACACACCCCTTATGTCGCTCAACACGATCACCAGAATTCATATTTCTGGTTCGCGGATGTTACAATTCTTCCCCACTAAACTGGATTCGTCCTCGAATCCCATAAAACCATCTATAAAAGACCCAAACCTGACCCACCATCGGTCAAAACCACCCGAGATCCTAACTCGTGATCTCTGAGGCTCTCGCCTAATCTCATGCTTACACGCCCGTTTTCAGGCATTCATCACTCTTAACTCATTCGACATCCCTCCCACTCGTAGGACGCATCCCTTGAGCTATCGATGTCACGTGCCCCATCCACTCTCAGAACGCATCCCTTGAGGTCCGGGTAACAGGGAAACTAATTTTCCCCTCGTGAGAACTAATCATCCCTTGATACTCATAATGGAAACTAATCATCCCAAAGAGTATACAGGAGAACTAATCATCTCCTCAGAGGAACTAATCATCCTCACTGAAGAACTAACCACCTCCAGACAAAAATGAATGAGTTATTCGGAGCCGCAACCCCTAGAGTAATAAATTCTAAACGTCTATAAACATCTATCGACTAGAACTACATCCCATGGTCAAACTCGATACTCCTTAACCCAGAATATCTCAAAAACAGGACCTGACACCGATCTACACAATACACACAAACATATAAGAACTACACATCTTATATACACAGTTAAATAAGAAACTCCATCTTATAAATCTCGAAAATTTACGTCGTTACAATGAAACGACAATACAAGAATCAAAACAACAACACCGCACATCACCTTAACCCTCCTCTAAACTGAAAGAAATCGCAAGGCTCCTAACCCGAAATATACATAATGTAACGTTTCATAATCCTAACTAGGTCTGACCAATTGATTGCGAAACAATCAAAAAAGAACATGCACCACCAACTGTAGACCCAGATTTAGATCGATCGATTGCGCAACAATCAAATAAGAACATGCACAACCAAGACGCTACATCCATTAATCCGGTTGTCGGAACCAAGCGAAAAAGAAAAAGAAAACTTTAAGGTTCGTATCCCGTCTCGTGCTCATGCCACGGTCAGAGATTGATTACTCATACTTATACCATCGTCATCACACTCTCAGGACGTCTCCTTCGAGGTAACGATGCCGATGCCACTCCACTCTCAGGATATTTCCTTCAAGCTCTGGCTCTAAATAGGAAAACATTTCCTTTAGAGTAATCAACACATGCGTGTACCAGCACCTGAAACCAGGAATAGTTCCGAGATAAAAACTCGCCATTCCTTCCTCCGGCACAACATCTCTCCTCTAACCGTACACTTGGCTAACGCAACCGACCTCTGGAAGATCCACGCCTAATCTTCGAAGCACATCACAAAACCTAAACTCTAATGCACGCTCCAGAAAACTATTGCTCTTAACTCCTTCACACCTGGGATCCACATGACGGATCATGTAACCCATCATGAAAATATACCGCTGCGCTCTCTAGACACATCCTTCGAGCCAACGGTAACTGAGGAACTCACATCCCAAATAAGAATATAGAAGAGTTATTCGAGACTGCAGCCCCAAGAGCAATCAATGACGAACACTTAAACTCATCGATATTAAAAACTACTTAAGGTCCAAAACCACTCATGACGCCTCAGCGTACTCATCCATCGGTCCACACACTGTCGTGCCAAACAGGATATCCCATCGAAGAGACTTGGAAAGCTGAACCAATTGACTTAAAACATTTTTCGAACTCAGATTCCTCTCCTGAGCCACACTAAAACTTTATGTCCACTCCTGAACGGGTGGCATTATGCAACCTACGCCAACTTCTGATAGTCTCAAACTTAGCATGATCCTCTTAAACATCTCTTGCCACAAAATGCGACCGAGAAACACCATCTCTCGTTGCCACAAATTATTCTTGCTCAGAATAACCAAACGCTTTTGCTCCGAAACCTTTCCGGAACTAACCTCCAATGCGTGTATGATTCTCAGGAATTCTCGAGTACGTTAGGACATAGTCGATGACCAAAAATCACCAAGACATCCAAGAACTCCTGAGATATCCCATTCTTCCTCCTCATGAACTCCGCTGATGCCTCCGATAACTCAACAATAACTCCCAAACCTAAAATTCCCAATGCTCGCACTGAACACCATCCTAAGAACACTTGTCTCCATTGTCTGGATCCGATGATAACCCCACACCCAGCCTATCTTGGAGAACCAATCAGTACCACTCAGATCCAACTTATCCGCTAATTGAAGAGGGTATATATTCCCTACCGTGACTCGGTTAAGTCCCTGATATCCAAAGCATAACTAAACTCATATCCTTTGCTCCGCCTGAACTGCAGAAACATGCGACTCCTCGTACTCGGTCTCGCCCATAGGTTAAACAATCTCGTTCCCTCGCGCTCCACAATCACATGCCGTCAACGACAAACAGGCGACTCCTAATGCTCCATGCAGACCCTACTACGAAAGAAGTCGCTCGACACTCTTTGTGTCGCTCGACACGATCACCAGAATCCACATTTCTGGTTCGCGGATGTTACACCAGTTGTATAACATCCGCAAACCAAATTGTTGTATTTGGTACGGGGTGTCGATCGACACCATAGAGTGTGTCGATCGACACCATAGTTGTTGAACCGGTTTTGGTTCGATTTTTAATTGCAGTTTTTTGTGATTAAGGGAGAAGCCCTAAAGTCGTGGATATTAGAGAGAAGTCGCGTTTTCTCGTGGAAAAAGAGGCATAATCATTAGGAAGAAGTAATTTTGTGATTCCCTTGAGAAAATTGTGTGCTTAGATTCATAGAAAAGGGTTCTTTAGCGGTTTGAGAGCGTGGTTTCGTTTGTCCATCGAATTCGTGGTGGAAGAGGCTCAAATCAGTGTTTCTCCGTTCTTCGCTGTCTCAAATCCAATTTCCGTTCTAGGCAAAGGTGAGTGCGCGATCGTAGGCTCATCGAAGCCATTAGTTAGTTTTGATGATTTTTTGTGGTGATTTGTGTTGATTAGTGGATTTGTGATGATTCTTAGTGTTTGAATCGTGTTTCCTATGTATTATGAATGTGATGTTTCATACAGGTTTGGTTAAAGAGATCATTAGAACAAGCCATGAGAGGAGAGGCTTGTTCTGCGGTTCTGCGACCGAAGTGTCGATCGACACCTAGTGGTAGTGTCGATTGACACCTCAGTGTTGTTAGTGTCGATCGACACCTAGTGGTAGTGTCGATCGACACCTCAATGTTGTTAGTGTCGATCGACACCTAGTGGTAATGTCGATCGACACCTATGTTTCGTCAGTGTCGTTCGATAAAGAGGAATGTCGATCGACACCTGTTTGGAAATCGTGTAAAATCGTTTGTGTTTAATGATTTTGATATTGGGTGTTGTGTGATCATGATTGGTTTTTGGTGAGATGTACTTAACATGTTGGCGAAATGACCGTCTCACTAAGTATTTATGATAATACTTACATAACTCGTATTTTCATGTGTTACAGGTAAAGGCGAAGTGTGACCGCGGAATCAAGGTATTAGGAAGAGGATGATAGGATTGTTATTGTTTTATTTTAGTAGAACATGGTGTTTAGGTTGCTAAAATAATGGTTGGTTGTTTGGAATTATGGAATTATGTTAAAATGGAATTTGGTTTAATGGTTTATTATTTTGTTGAAATTCTTGGTTTAAATTAATTGGTGTTCTGTTGTTTACTGGTATTTGCTAGTTTAGCCATTGAGAATTAGCATTTATGTGAATGTTAACTCAGGTTAATTATTAATTAAAAAATAAAACTTGGTTATTTCAAGTTGGACTGGTCTGACGAGCCATCTAATGACGATACTCCAGTACAGTTTTCAGAACATTGGTCTAAGGGTTTGAGCACAACAAAAAATATTTTTATCGAAAAGAGGAAAATAGGAAACACCTCCGGACCCACGGAACGTCTGCATCATTCTACTTCAATTTTGTTCTGTTTTAAATTAATAACTAGGGAAGTATTGAAAAATATTATAAATTATGAATTATAGAAAAACTTAGATATCGTAGCATGTAAAAGTAAATTGAAAATATTGTATATGACTTACTCAAAGATATGTAAAATAATGAAAAATGATAAAGAACATAAGTCTGGTTTAAAAAATTTAAACAAAACAAAAGTCAAATCTATAAAAACCAATGGAGGTTTTGAAACATTTTCTTGTATATCACATTTATCATTGATTTGGATTTCCAACTCAGTCCTAAATTTTTCTATTGATAAAATATTACATTATCATATGAATAATTAATTTTTCATCTACCAGTACCATTTCAATTAAATTTCACGTGGACTTCATAGATTTACACAAAACAATGGTTTGTGTTTTGGGTTACAGACGATGTCAAAATATTGTCAAAAAGTGCGAATGGAGAATCTTGATAGAGTCATAGAAAATTAGAAGAGTGTAGAGTATATTTTTTTATTTTATCATATATTATTTTGTGATTTATTTGGATATTACATTAGCCAATATATTGGTATATCATAGGTTCTAGAAAACCCAAAACCAGAACACAAACCATGGTTTGTGATTTTGTTATGTGTTTTGTTTTAGAAATTGTTTTAAAATCGGAAAACCAGAAAAAATCTTATACGCAAATCTTGTGTTTATTATAAATTCATAATAAGTAAAAATTTATCTGTTGTAACAAATAAATAGCTTCCTAAAAAACTGAACACGTAATAAAAATTAATTAAGAAAATTTAGTTAGCTCCATGACAGATTTTTTTCAAAGACGTGTTAATTGTTCAAGATATGACACAGTTTCAAAGAAAATAAGAGGAAAACATACAAAGGAGGAATACGTCAATAGATTTGGTAATACGATTTATAGTCTAGAAAAAAAAATATGAATGACTGTTAGTTTTAAAACTTATATGTAAGAAACTAATATACACAAAAAAATAATAATATAAGTATCGTTGCAAAACTACAAATTTTACTGTTTATAGCTTTTGTATTTATAATAAAATAAAAAATCTTTGAATTTAGTAGAAGATCTTAACTATTGTACCACCAATATTTGTTCAGTTTAAAATATTTTTGTTGATTTGATTAATATTTTATGTTTTTCTTGTCGTGATATTTTTTGTTAAATCTACGTCAAACAAATAAAGAATTTACATCAATTTTAGTAATAATAATAGACATAATTAATTAAAACTTAGAATAATATTAAGTGAATGTAAAATATATTATAATATTTTGTTGTTTTATAAATCACTGATAGTGTTTTCTTAAATTTTTTATTAGGTTTTTTTTTGTTTAATCCGAAACTGGTGTAAAAAAATCTGAAATTAGTTGTTCATTTGTAAAAAAAATCAGAGAGTTATTCATGGTTTTATTAATTTTTATTGTGTTAAAATGTTAGTTAGAGATTTAAGCCATGTCATCATTTCTCATAGACATGTCATCATTCTATGTCATCATTTTTTGTTGAATAAACCAATCAAATTAAAACATCTAAGCTCTTTTCATAAAACAACTTTGCTTTTAATAGTAAGAGGATTATGTTTTGAATTTCCCTAAATACTTAAACAATTATCACCTAATTAAAAAATTTAAGTCTTCTATTTTGTTTTCATTATTAGCCGGTGATTAGCTATAAGCACAGAGGGGATGAACCTAATTTAAAGTTCCAAGCTATGAACCTAATCATAGCTTTCACGGACAATAAGCCTCTAATTGGCATATTTTATAAATAAATTTGAGTTTGTTTTCTACCCTACAAAATATTAGTACTAATTAACAAAAGAACACAGTTTGTAAGAGTTAAAACGTAACACGTTTATTGAACTAATATATTCAACTACAATGAAACCTCTATAAATTAATAATGAACTTTAAAAATTTATTAATTTAGAGAGATATTAATTATCATTGTTTCAACGCCATAATTTGCAATGGTTTTCCAACTAATATTTATTACAAAATCAGTAATGACATATTAGATGCCCAAAAAATTATGTGAGTACAGAAGAGATCATGTCATCCATTCGAAAAGATTTGCAAACGTAGTTTGAAGAAAATTTTAATCTGAAAATTAGTCAAGAGGTACAATCTCACACACTTGAGAAGACAACACAATAAATTGTTGATGCAATAAAAAAAAAATTAGAGTTAAGCTTCAACGTAATTCCAATTTTAAGAAAAAAACTAACAATATTGGAGTCATGTATTACTAAGTCGTCTTAGTTATATACTATGTTATACTTATGATTTATAATTATTAATTTATGATGTTGTTTGGACCATATTTTACATAGGACTTTCAAAAATAATTATTATCTTGTCGAATTTTGCTAATTTTTATTTTGACCCGACTCGGGACTGGGAAATTTTATTAATTTATTGTGATTATTAATTTATCGAGTATTAATTTATAGAGGTTTTAGTGTATGTAAGAAAAGGAAAATGAGACTTTAAGTAACAGTTTACTGTTGTGTTACTTGAGTAAACCTTAATATGCAAAAGCGTGAATAAAGGAGAGATCATTGATTAGTACTAATTCTTGTGGTCGTGTGCGTGGTCGTAGCTGGCACATGCATATTTGTGTTAAGTAAAAGGCATTAATCACTAAGACACTAAATCAAGATTATGCCTTTGTATTTAGGCAAATGTCTTTTCGGCGTTATCTGACAGCTTCTAAGGCTTCGCCACGTCTTAATCTCTCCACTGAATTACTTGTTTAAAAGATAAGAACCTCATTATTCCTTTTTGTTATAATTTTTTTGTGTGTAACACTAAATTTGATTACATCACAGGATGTAGTAGTAGCCCTGGACGCGGATCGGATATCCAGAAAAAAATGTAGTATTTGCGATTTGATTTGTTTTTGACGGATATCTAATTTTCCTATTTGCTTTGTTTTGAAAAATTTCGGATATCCGGGATGACGGATATCCGAAATTTTTACGAATATTTGCGGATATCCGGATCTTCGCAGATATTTGTTTTAAACAAAAAAAAATGAAAACACCATAGTATTTTTTTCAAAAAAAAAGTTTTAATGTAAGATTTAAACGAATTAATCAATAAAAGGGTCTAAATTTATTCGATAAATTGTTTAAAAAATGAAAATAAAAGATTAAAACGGTAAAAATAAAATATATATTTTTTATTTAAGAAATATATTTCAAATAAAGTTAGTATATAGCTATTTTTACTATAAATATAGAGAAATATATTCGCCAAATATATTTAAAAATCAAAAAAATATATATACTTTATAAATCTACCATATTATATGTATATATAAGTAATATACGGATCGGATCGGATATTCGGATTTTTAAAATTAGTATTTGTGATTTGCTTCGCTTTAGACGGATACTAAATTTTATTATTTGCTTTGCTTTGATTCAAAACGGATATCCGGATTTTTCGGATCGAATCGAAACGAATATCGAATCGGACCGGATTTAACGGATAATTTGACCAGCCCTAGTGTAGTAGCATGGAAACAACAGGCCAAAAGTTTTTTTTTTTAAACGATAAATTTATAATGTAAAAAGAAGAAGACAAAAGCAGAGGTCATAGCACACAAATAAGGATTTTTTTTTTTTTTTGTATATAGTAGTTTTCGGTATAATTAATATGAGGAATGAAAGCTTTCTAATATAAATATTTATAACTAGGGTCCATAATTTCTCTATTAATATTTAACCATTATTTAGGGAGTCAGTCATTTAAAATTTTTAAAAGTATAAAGTAGTTTTAACTTTTAACGTAACATGTCTTCTGTTTTACATAAGCGAATGAAAATGTCAAGATAATCATTCAAATTGTTCAACGGTCCAGCTCCAACATAGACAACATAGTTTATATAGAATAACCTGTTTGTCTACATAGTTTATATAGAATAACCAGTTTGTCTCAGTAGATTATTCTTCTTCTTATAATTATCGATTTGTATACCACTAGATTTTATTACAGGTTGAAGAATGGAACGAAAATGGGCCAAAAGATTACACATTTTATTTTAATCAAAAAGAAATAAGAAAAGCAGAGCACACAGCCTTGCATTGCAATATGCAACTATAAACAAATAAAGAGAATTGATAAAGTGAGCAGTGACGTATGTGATTTGCAAAGTTAATCAACAACATTTAGCAAAATAAACCCAGTTAATTAGGACCAGAAGGCAATAGATGAACTTCAGTTTGTGTCCAAAGATAGCTAGCATTGTTTGTTTCATTGTAGACAATACACATTGTATAATTCCGTTCCAGTGAAACAATTTTCTTTCTGCATAGTTGGCGATTTTCCTCCCACTACAAGAAAACAGGCAGATTTCCGACGGACATTTTGTTTCCGTCGGAATTCCGTCTGGTAACTCCTACGGAATCCCGACGGGTTCTCGAGAAAAACCAAATCCGTCTCTATTCCGTCGGTTTTTCCCGACGGACAAAAAAGCCGTCGGGAAAAACCGACGGAATAGAGACGGATTTGTTTTCTGTCGCAAAATGGCGACGCTACATCGACGGAAATCGGACGGAAGTAAAAAATTTCGATGTCGGCGACGTCTGAGTGATCGGACTTATTTCCGACGGCTTATATCTGTCGGAAACTAGGACGGTATTCCGATGGTATTCCGACGGTTTACGATGTCGGCAAAGTTTGAGTGGTTGAGATATCGTCTGCGGTGGCCGATGGGATGTGGCGGGGTCATATGTCGGACATATTGACGGAAGTCCGACGGTGGCTTGACGGAAATCTATTATACATAAGTTTGCAGAACGGTTCATTCAATTCCATCAGAACAAAATTTCGACAAACAAAAAAAATATAAAGATGAGTTCATATTTTCGGGCATGGATGGACGAGCCAATGACGGAAGAGGGCTCGGACTTATTAAGGGACGAGTACGCTCAAGGATTATGGGAGTTCATGAATTTACCCAGTAATGTAGACGCAGCAAAAAAAGGTCAGGATATTAAATGTCCTTGTTCTAATTGCTGTAATAGAATTAGTGTTGCCGTTCATAATGTTTGGAATCACTTATATAGATATGGTTTTAGACCGGGATATAAGGTTTGGTATTTACATGGAGAAAGGAATTATGAATATGGTAGTACTAGTAGCAATCAACCTTATTTTCCTGATGTCGTAGGGGAACCTACAACGGAAGTAGATGTTGGGGTAAGTACGGTTGCGATGGTTAATGATGCGTATAGAGAGAATAATATGCAGTCGGGTGGGTATGAGGGTGATAGGGGTGAAGAGCCTAATTTAGAATCTCGAAGGTTTTTCGAGTTGTTAGACGCATCAAAGCAACCACTATACAGCGGTTGTAGGGATGGCCATTCACCGTTATCGTCTGCTACTAGGATGATGAACATAAAGACTGATTACAATTTGTCCGAAGAATGTGTGGATGCTGTCGCCGAGTTCGTGAAAGATATTTTGCCAGAAGATAATCTGGCCCCCGGATCATACTACGAGATACAAAAACTTGTTGCCGGTCTTGGTTTGCCCTACCAGGTTATAGATGTCTGCATCGACAACTGTATGATATACTGGAGAGAAGACGAGAACCGAAATAAATGTAAATTTTGCCGCAAACCCCGTTTTTAGGATACAAGTGGCAGGGTGAAGATTCCATTCAAACGGATGTGGTATTTACCCTTAACGGAGAGGTTGAAGAGGCTGTACGAATCAAACTGCACAGCATCAGCTATGAGATGGCATGCAGAGCATAGTCAAGATGGAGATATCACGCATCCTTCTGACGCGGAAGCGTGGAAACACTTTCAATCAATGTATCCAGATTTTGCCGGTGAACGACGGAATGTATACATAGGCTTATCCACTGATGGTTTCAACCCGTTTGGCAAGCATGGAAGAAAATATTCATTGTGGCCGGTCATCGTGACACCTTACAATTTGGCCGTCGGAAAAGGCCCTGTTTTCTTGTAGGATCCTTTCGAATATATTTTCCCATTTTTGATTTTTACGAATCTATTCACTTCAAGATTTCAAGTTCATTATCATTGCATTCCAATGCCGAGAGAAACAAACTATGTGGAGAAAAAAGAATAATCAGAATCCAAGTTTTATTGGGGGAATGATTAGTGATTTTGATTGAGTCGTGAAGTACATCAAAGGGCATGCCAGTTCATAAACCAGCTCATCAAAATTTAGTATATGAAAAACTAATACAGTATAAATTTCAGAACGCATTATTTAACTTTTAATATATGGTCAAGTTTTCTTTATATAAGAAACGATTTATTTTCTTTAAATGATTTGAGGATTTAGTAGTAGTATGCCATACATTAATAAAAAGGAATATCCTATAAAGTATGCAATACAATTAGAAGGGCTTAATCTCCTTCCTATATACGAATATGTTTACACGTATACTTGCATTATGTGTATGACATTGACTATGCATAGATTAAAGAAAACTTAAATTGCCGTACGTCCCCGGCTTATGAGTGTAGCCGGCGATTTAATATAACTCATTAATTTGCTTTACAGGTATTATGAAAAGTGATATATTATGGTTTTTACCGGTTTTCAACCATGATATAAGTCCATGTTTTAGAATCTTTTTGGTGTTTTCGAGTGTTTTGGTGTTAATCTTAGGTACAAAGACGTTTTGGACCAAATTGGTGTTTACTGGAACATTTTGGAGCATAAAGGAATGAGCAGTCAAAGTGGCAAGTTCGGATTGAAGATTTTAGAACTGTGTCGAGCGACAGAGAGAAGTGTGTCGCTCGACACCACCATTTTACAAGCGTCGAGCGACATGATTATGTGTGTCGCTCGACACGACATCGGACCAGCCCAGATTTTGAGTTTCAGATGATTTCCTTTTTGCGTCAGAAAGCCCAGATGTTTACAATTGGGCCCATGACGGTTTTGTAACCTTATAAATATGTATTTTCAGCCATTGTTTAGGCTTATGCTTTCTTTTATTGAATTACTTAGAATTTCTTTGAATAAAATCATGTTTTCTTCTTTGATCATATCTGAGTAGTTCTCTTGTTAGGTTTAGGGTTTTCAAAAGTGTTTGATGAATTGTTAGATCTTATCTGATTATTAGGATAAAATCATTAGAATGTTCTTCATCTTAACTTGTTCTTACTGCTGATTTTAGCCTCGCGAACTGAAATCTGATCTAGGTTAATTAATATAAACGACAGTTTTATTGATTGCTTGAATTAGTTTTTGATGAGCAAAATATTTATTCCCAAAGGGATTTGGTTTAGGGTTTTGTGAACAATTGAACCTGAATTTATTGCTTGTTTAGATTTATAGGATTCGCAACGACAGTCGATTTTCTAGGATTTAGACATAGAAAATATTCGCAGCGACAGCTGGTTTGTTTTACTTTCGTGTTCATGTTCACGAACTGCTCTTTATAATCCTATAACTGATTTACTTGCAATTCTGATTCACTGTAGAATTCTATGTGCCTAGCTTTCCTCTTAATTGATTTAAAACCGTTTTAATTGCTTTAATTTATTGCTTTCATATTATTTCACCTAGCATAATCTGAATTTATTAATCTACTGTGTATTTCTAGACTCCCTGTGGATTCGATCCCAAAGTACTATTCTGATCTCTTAATTTGAGAGAGTTTAGCTCTAGGGTAAATTTGAGCCATATCAAATTTTGGCACCGTTGTCGGGGAGTCAATTGCCATTAGATTACTATTATTAGGATTTTGTCTAGGTCTTTTATTTCTTGTTTTTATTTTTTTGTTTTTATTGTTGCTAGTTTTGTTTGTCTTTTTCTGCTTTGTGTTTCAGGTACATGCGAAATCGCAATACCAGGAGCAGCAAAGACAAGGAACTAGTGGAACTCGGACTTGAAGATCTAGCGCGTTTGGAACGAACCAATAGAAAAGCGACGAAAGAAGCTAAGACGATGGTTGCGCGAATTATTCTGTTCCAAAGAGAGGATGGTTTCTTCGACAGAGAAGGAAATAGATATAATGAGGATGGACAGAAGCTAGACGATGGTGGAAACGTGATCATTGATGAGGCTGAACAGCAACGAGCTCGCGAGGAAGAAGAAGCCAGAATTGCTCGTGAAGAGCAGCTTCGTGTCGAGCGACACAGAGAGGATGTCGCTCGACACGAACAAAATCTGCAGCTCGCTCGACATGCAGAGGAGATCGCTCGACGTGATGGAATGCTTGGTGTCGAGCGACAGGATGCTGGTGTCGAGCGACAAGATGCTAGTGTCGTTCAACACCATGCGCAGAACCGTACCCTTGCTGATTTTAATCGTCCGGAGCAGTTTTACGCCAATCGAGCCGCAATTCGACCTCCAGCGTTCCAACGCAATGACTTTGAACTGAAGCTGGCTCACTTCTCCTTTGTAGCTCAAGACCCGTTCTAAGGTCTTCCTCATGAACATCCGATGGACCACATCGAGAGATTTGAAGATCTCGCATCTAGCAGCAAGGCTAACAGAGTCTCTGAAGACTACCTGTTCAGTAAGCTTTTCCCGTACTCACTGCATGGGGAAGCCAAACGTTGGCTAAGGACGCTTCTTCCAGGCTTGCTAACTACATGGGAGGATACGAAGAATGCTTTCCTGAGCAATTTCGTCGATGATGCGAAGTCTGAGGACCTGCGATATAAGATCATTACCTTCAAGCAAGGAGATCAAGAGGCGTTCAAGGCTGCGTGGCAGAGATTTAAGGGTTATCAGAGGGACTGTATGCATCATGGGTTCAATGAGGTCCAACTAATAAGTATATTCTTCAGAGGGATTGTTGTACTGTATGTTGTTAGCTTGGATGCCGCGAGTAAAAGAGACTTCAACACCAACTCGCCAGAAGCTACTCTTCGATTGATTGAGAATCTTGCCAATAGCAACAGTACGAAGAACTTGGATTTCGAGAGGGGCAAGTCTGGGCAGAGCATCAACGGAAATCGACTAGCGGAAGTGACCAAGAAACTTGATTTGATGCATAGTCTTCTAGCTGGGAAGAAGTCGATTCACTTTACACAAGAGGTTAAAACTGCAGCAGAGCATGTGAACTACCTTAACCAGACCGGATTTCAGAAGTACGGCGGATCCTCTTATCAAAAGCCCTTCCAGAACGGCAACACGAGAGATTATGGTTCATCTTCTTATCAGAAGCCTCCTCCTCCGTCTGCGACCAGTAAAATGGAATCCATGACGGAGCAGCTCCTAGAGGGAAATTAAAAGATGACTGTAGATTGGAATGGGAAGTTCGATTCACTGTACACTGATTTAAACAGAAAAATCGAAGCTCTAAGTACTCATGTCAGGAAGCTGGAAATTCAAGTAGCTCAAACTGCAGAATCGGTAAAGCGGCAAGAGGGTTTTCTTCCTGCCAAGACTGATACAAACCCAAGACAAGCTTGCAATGCCATTCTGGCGAAGGAAGATGATTATTTCGATGAGTGCAATGCAATTTTCGGAGCTCCAGAGTCAGTGTCGATCGACATTGTAGATGAGTGTTGATCGACACGTGAAGATATTGTTGTATCTGAAATCGAGACTAGCGTATCGAGCAAGAGGGATCATCGTGTCGCTCGATACGACGAAAATAGCAGAGTCGATCGACAGACTTCTAACGTCGCTCGACACGCAGTGCACGCTGAACCAAATCTTCCGAAAGCTTCTCCAATCGTCGATGGAACTGTTCATAAGCCAAAGCTGCCTTTTTCCGGAGCAAACAAGAGGTTGAAGAAGCTATTTGCAAGAGAATGATTGAGAAGATCATCATAGAGATGCCTCTTGTGGAAGTCATCAAGCTTTCTCCTGCAATTCGAAGATACGTCAAGCGAATGGTTGCGAATGGAGTCAGTCCTGAGGAAGGAGCACTGCTGACCAGATATCTCCAAGCGATTCTCCTGAACTCAGCTCCGATCTCCAAGAAGAAGAAGAAGGAGATAGTGGTTTCTTCTGAAGTTAGTGCAATGATCCAGAGCAGGATTCCTGTGCAGCTACCTGAACTAGGAAGCTTCGTTCTTAATTGTTCGATCTCTGAAGAGAGCTTTTCTCACTCCCTCTGCGATACAGGGTCCGGTATTAACTTGATGCCACTCTCCGTTGTTGCGAGGCTTGGATTGATGGACTTCAAGAAGACTAGGATGTCTCTTATCCTAGCAGGTCGTTCTAGGAGATTCCCAAAAGGTGTTCTAGAGGATGTGTCAATCAGCGTTCAAGACTGCGTTATTCCTACAGACTTTGTAGTTTTGGAATACGATAAAGAACCTCAAGATCCTTTGCTTCAGGGACGATCTTTCTTAGCCACGGCAGGAGCGACTATTGAATGTAGATGAGGAAAGATCAAGCTTGACCTTGGTGATGTTATCATGGAATTCGACATGGACAATACAAGAAGACCCAGCATAGATGGTCAAGCTTTTTCTGTGGATACTATAGAGGAAGAAGAGCAGAACAAGGAGCGTTCAGAGAACATCCCTACAGTGATAATCAAGGACTTAGTCGCTTCTGTACCATCTCTTGAGATTTCTCAAATGGAGCCCAGGTATGAACCCCTTGTACTTAATTCTGTCTCTTCTACATTCATTAAAGTAAAAAAGGCTGTTACGCGCTTACGCAAGCATCGAGTTTCTCGAAAGCTTGGTTTTTTGGATAAATTTGCAGAAAAGAGAAAAGAAGAGGTGAAGCCTAAGAGGACTTCAAAGCCGTTCGCATTGATGATGGAGAGCTTAAGGATCAAGAAGAAGCTGTTATCCAGGAAATGATGGAGAGCACAATGAGTCATTCCTCTGGGATTATTTCTGATAAGTCTGGGAGAGCTGCAACGAAGACTCGATCGAAGCATGCTGCTGCGAGTTCCATTCAGGATAAAGGAAGTACAGTACTTCCTAAAGATCCGCCATAGTCCTGAGTTCCATAACAGTCCAGCTAAGGACTTAAAACAAGCGCTTAGTGGGAGGCAACTCACTTGTAAGTTTACTAAATTTTGTGGTTTTCTTTTTGCATTCTTTTTCAATTTTACATTTGGTTTTGTTTTTGGTTTTGATTTTCAGGGAATTGAACGAGAAAATACAAGTGAGAATGCACTTCAGACTAGTGCGTCGAGCGACGTAGATACTAGTATCGCTCGACACGAAGGAATGAGTCTGTGTCAATCAAAGTTGAACATCAGTCGCTCGACATGACACATTAAAGGGTGTCGATCAACATAGAGGTCGTGTCGCTCGACACGACCCCCAGGTTTCACTTCTCACTTGAATTTTCATTCGTTTCATTTCCTATTTGTTTTGTTTCGCCAATCTCGGATTTAATAACACTGGGGACAGTGTTGTTTAAGTCTGGGGGAGGTAGTTGCTGATGTTGTGTTTTGTTTTGGTATTTTTGAGTCAAATTTTAAGTTTTTCGGGTCGAAACTCCCCTTCCAACTTGTTTTGAACAGCACTCAAGGACTATTTCCAATGCAAGTTGGCTGGTTTTACTGAGGTGGATAACTGGAAGTGGACCGATTTTACGGAGCGAGTTCAGACTTCTGGAGAACGCCAGAAAGACGTTGCAGACCCCGCCCCTAATGAATTTCTAATCTCTTGTCAAGGGCGTTGGAAATCGCAAGACTTGATTCAGCTTCCAATCACTTGAAAGCGAGGACGGACCGCTCTTGAAAATTCTTCCCAAATGTTGAATTCAACTGTCCTAGATCAAAAAGAAAAAGCCTCATGACCCTGTCTCCACAAGAATAATAGTAGTGAGCGTTGATCTAGTGATCATAGAGATGCCAAGGATCTAAAAAAAAAATCTACAAAAAAGTGTAAGTCCGAAAATCAGAAAATCCTGAAGAAAAAGTTCAAAAATGGGCAATGCATCTCTATGATATCCTTAATTAGATACAGTTTCAGAGGGAAGAGAGAGGGTGAAACGCAAGAAAGTGAAAAAGGAAGTGAAAGAATCTAGAAGGTCCAGTGATCAGTATTCCTTCGATGAGACCGCACCTTATTAAACTAAAGTGGTTTGCGACTGAAAGTCTGAGATTCTTTAAGGGGTTTGGATTCAATCTGGAGGACTGCTAAGCTTCTAGGGAAACATTGAAGTATCACCGGATTAGCTTTGCAAAGATATGTAGTTCCTAAAGGGGTGAGTATACTGTTTTGCTTAGGGACAAGTAAAAAACTAAGTCTGGGGGAGTTGATATATCATGGTTTTTACCGGTTTTCAACCATGATATAAGCCCATGTTTTAGAATCCTTTTGGTGTTTTCGAGTGTTTTGGTGTTAATCTTAGGTACAAAGACGTTTTGGACTCAATTGGTGTTTACTGGAACATTTTGGAGCATAAAAGAATGAGCAGTCAAAATTTAGTATATGAAAAACTAAAACAGTATAAATTTCAGAACGCATTATTTAACTTTTAATATATGGTCAAATTTTCTTTATATAAGAAACGATTTATTTTCTTTAAATGATTGAGGATTTAGTAGTAGTATGCCATACATTAATAAAAAGGAATATCCTATAAAGTATGCAATACAATTAGAAGGGCTTAATCTCCTACCTATATACGAATATGTTTACACGTATACTTGCATTATGTGTATGACATTGACTATGCATAGATTAAAGAAAACTTAAATTGCCGTACGTCCCCGGCTTATGAGTGTAGCCGGCGATTTAATATAACTCATTAATTTGCTTTACAGGTATTATGAAAAGTGATATATTATGGTTTTTACCGGTTTTCAACCATGATATAAGTCCATGTTTTAGAATCTTTTTGGTGTTTTCGAGTGTTTTGGTGTTAATCTTAGGTACAAAGACGTTTTGGACCCAATTGTGTTTACTGGAACATTTTGGAGCATAAAGGAATGAGCAGTCAAAGTGGCAAGTTTGGATTGAAGATTTTAGAACTGTGTCGAGCGACAGAGAGAAGTGTGTTGCTCGACACCACCATTTTACAAGCGTCGAGCGACAGGATTATGTGTGTCGCTCGACACGACATCGGACCAGCCCAGAATTTGAGTTTCAGATGATTTCCTTTTTGCGTCAGAAAGCCCAGATGTTTGCAATTGGGCCCATGACGGTTTTGTAACCTTATAAATATGTATTTTCAGCCATTGTTTAGGCTTATGCTTTCTTTTATTGAATTACTTAGAATTTCTTTGAATAAAATCATGTTTTCTTCTTTGATCATATCTGAGTAGTTCTCTTGTTAGGTTTAGGGTTTTCAAAAGTGCTTGATGAATTGTTAGATCTTATCTGATTATTAGGATAAAATCATTAGAATGTTCTTCATCTTAACTTGTTCTTACCGCTGATTTTAGCCTCGCGAACTGAAATCTGATCTAGGTTAATTAATAGAAACGACAGTTTTATTGATTGCTTGAACTAGTTTTTGATGAGCAAAATACTTATTCGCAAAGGGATTTGGTTTAGGGTTTTGTGAACAATTGAACCTGAATTTATTGCTTGTTTAGATTTATAGGATTCGCAACGACAGTTGGTTTTCTAGGATTTAGACATAGAAAATATTCGCAACGACAACTGGTTTATTTTACTTTCGTGTTCATGTTCAGGAACTGCTCTTTATAATCCTAATAACTGATCTACTTGCAATTATGACTCACTGTAGAATTCCCTGTGCCTAGTTTTCCTTTTAATTGATTTAAAACCGTTTTAATTGCTTTAATTTATTGCTTTCATATTATTTCACCTAGCATTATCTAAATTTATTAATCTACTGTGTATTTCTAGACTCCATGTGGATTCGATCCCAAAGTACTATTCTGATCTCTTAATTTGAGAGAGTTTAGCTCTAGAGTGAATTTGAGCCATATAAAAAAGAAGAAGAAAAACTAATTATAAATTCAAAAACAATAAAACCTGACTGTTGTATAATTGTAAACTAGGGTAATATATGCGCTATGTGCGGCATTAAATGAATTTACTCGTGCGAAATTTAAAACTTGTTTGTATATATTCAAATTTAAGATTATTTTGTTTTCAAATGTGTATCACCTATATATAGAAAAACTGCATATACTGAACCAAATAAAAAATCACCAATTCAACTGTGAACCGAGTAATATAATAATTTTAATGGTACATAAGTTTGTACTTAGATATCTTAAACGAACTCTATTTCTTCCAAAACCTAACCAAAACAATAAAAAAAATTACTAAAAATATTACTTTGTTCCCATTTTATATATATTTTGAATCAAATAGTTGATTTTATCACATAATATTTTATTTATTATTGCTTACATGGTTTTAGTTTTAGTATTGTTTTATGTATGTCCCAAAATTTTAATTGCGAACACAGATTTTCAGTCAAAAAATATGTTTTTTAATCTTTAATATGTTTGGTATATATCAATAAGTGTAAAAATATACTTTGAAAAAAATATTACATGTTTGTAGTTTTGAAAAAGTAAAGATGAAAAAGAATAAAACAACATAGCCCGATATTTTTTTTTATAATTAATTGACTCGGATTATTATTCTCATATATAATAATTCTTAATGTCAATTACACAAAAATCAAGCAAACCAGCGAAAATTCTCATAAATACTTAAACTAGCAAAAAGTCATATAAATCCATAAATCACTTCCAATCAAAACAATCATTCCAATATAACAATTCCAGACTAAGCTAGCAATCTAAAGACCAGTACCTAACTTAACACGAAACATAAACCAAGTCCTAATCATCCTCTTCTCCTTGCCATGATTCCACGATCACATTTTATCTTTACCTGCATCACATGGAAAAACGAGATGCATACGTATTTCATAAATACTTAGTGAGACGGTCATTCCATCAACGACTATACATACAAGCATATGGAATGAGCAATTACTACACAAAAAAACTCAGCAATAATAACAATCACCAAAACTACACACGATTTATACTGGCATCGATAGCCAGAATCGAACCTTCTCCTCTCTGGTTCGATTCCCACCTACGTCGATTCGATCCCTGCACGTTAAACGTCCAATAAACACCAAAACAACACGTATTCAAAGAGACAAAACGATTCCATATTCACACAAACCACAAACCAACAAAACACAACAAAAACATCATTCTATTACCCAGATAAGACATGGTCGCGTACTCACCTTGGCTTTGGGAATAGATTAAGGATCAAAGAAGGGACATCCACAAAATTGAGACTCTTCTCGAACACACGAGTCTGATTTTCGTCCTCTTCTTCTTTAAATGACAACACAATTCCAACATTAGCTCTATAAGCCACTAATCAAGCTTATGAACAACCCCAAAATCCCTAAAACTCACTCACAATCTTTTTCTCCCTTTTTCTACTTAGAACTTTTGATTTTCTGTTCTGAAACGTGGCTCTCGTGTTTATAAACACGACCTAGGGTTCCTATAACCTACACCCCCACAAAACAGAACAATTAAAAGTCAGCCCAATTCTGACCCGAAAAAATTGTGTCGATCGACACAGTGACTGTGTCGATCGACACACGTACCAAAAATCACATTTTTGGTCTGCGGACGTTACAACTCTCCCCACTAACATTGGATTCGACCTCGAATCCACAAAACCGTCCACTACGGACAACACTCCTGACCCAACCTGGTCAGCACCACTCGAGATCATCTCACATGATCTCAGAGGCTCACATTCAGTCTTATGTTTATAACCACATTTTTAGACATTAATTACTCTTAACTCATTTCCACACCCCTCCCATTCGTAGGAACACATCCTTTGAGCTATCGGTGCATAATACCACTCACACTCTCAGGAACAAATCCTTCGAGCTATCGGTATAAAGGGAACCACCATCGCTCTCGAGAGAAATACTCATTTCTCAATACTTATTATGGGAACCACCATCCCAAATAAGAATACTGGGAACCACCATCCCAATAATACACATGAGAACTACACATCTCCAAATGAGTTATTCGGGAACTTCGCGGCCCCTAGAGTAATCAATTCTTAAATGTTTTTAAACATATTTTGACTAGAACTACCTCATGTAGTCCAAAGATAATATTTCTTGCCCAGAATATCATCACAATCATGACCAAGCATTGGTCAACTCGAAACCAACACATATAAGAACTACTCATCTTATAAGAACACAAAATCATGAGAAACTCCATCTTATAAATCTCCAAAATGCAATAATCGTTTCAACTCGAAACGAAAATACATAATCCAAAAACAACATAGCCAAAAAGCTAAACCTTAAAACAGGAAAACAAAAAGGAACACAACTCAATCCTCAACCTGCTCCTTCAGATCTTCCTCGATCACTGTAGCGGTCTCCGACCAACTTCACCCTTGAGGCGTACTTAGTCACCCTTCATCGAGTCCTCAACTCAGGCTGAAGTCATCTCAAGAACCTCCTCACCTGCGTCTGCTCATCCTCCATACCTCGACCAGCATAAAACAGGAGCCTACTAAACTCCGCATCGTACTCGCGTACCGGCTGGTCTCCCTGATCCAGCTCAACGAGCTGCATCTCCAACCGATCCACTGGCTTTAGAGGAAAATACTCGGCGTTAAACTCAACCAAGAATTTTCCTCAAGTCCACACCGTCCGCCTCTTCCTTGCCTCAACACCTCTCCACCAGAGATGTGCATCACCTTCAAGGTAATACATCGCCAGATCCACCCGGAACTCGTCAGGACATTTGATAGGGCATAAATTATGCTCCACACTCATCCTCCACTCATTGGCTCCCTCAGGTCCTACTCAGCCCGAGAAAAACACTGTACCGATCCTTTGCATCTGCCCCATCATCACCAGATAGGTCGGATGCTCCTCTGCTACCACAACCTTCGGTTGTACCTCTATCACTGATGGCACCACTGGAGCCTACCCGGGAATCGCACCCAGTACCCGCTCCAAAATCAAAGCTAGCAGATTCGCCAAACGATCCTCTCGACCCTGAGCGACACGTGCAGTAGCACCCCCACCAGAGCCTACATCACTACTAGATCTCACGCTGGTACTCACACTGGTATCACTCCCAGACCCCTCCAAATACGTATGCGAATCCATACTTTGCTCATGCATAGCACTTCGGGCCACACTCTCAGAGGACTCAGTTACACGTCCCCAACCACGACCCACGCCACGACTCTCGGAACTCTAGCCATCACTATCTGCACCTAACAAAAGCACAAACTAACATACTAGAATTAAAAAACAGAAGTCAAACAACACATACTGTGGAATTTCACTGAAGGCTCAAAGAGGATGATATAAGACTCTACAACTCATAAATTGACTAACTATTCATAATCAATTTAACACATAGTCTCAAATCACTATTTCTACGCCCTAAAACCGTAAGGGATGTGATACCAAACTGAAACAACATAACCGAGTTATTTTTTTTTTTTTCAATTAACTTCGAATAAATTATTCCCATAAATAATTAATTCTCAATACCACAAAGAACCATCAAATCAACATAAACCAGCGGAAGACAATAAACCATTAAACCGATTCAATTCACATGATAAGCCATGGTCGCGCACTCACCATAACTTTGGGAATAGATTAAGGGACAGCCACGAAATTGAGACTCTTCTCGAACACATGATGATTTTCGTCATCTTCTTCTTAGAATGACAACACAATTCCAACCTTTGCTCTATAAGCCACTAATCAAGCTTATGAACAACCCCAAAATCCCTAAAACTCACTCACAATCTCTTTTCTCCTTTTTCTACTTAGAACTTCTGATTTATTGTTTTGAAACGCGGCTCCCGTGTTTATAAACACGACCAAGGGTTCCCATAACCCAAACCGCACAAAGCCGAACAATTAAAAGTCAACCTAGTTCTGACCCGAAAAGGCTGTGTCGATCGACACACGTACCAAAAATCACATTTTTGGTTTGCGGGCGTTACAAAGAATATATTGTGGTTACATTAAATGGTGAGAATATGGACAACTAAAAATAATAATAAGTCAAAATTCATCAATTTAAACTCTAACCAGATTTTAGAATTATGAATAAGTAAAATTTTCAATACTAAATTATTTAAACCAAAATCAAATTATACAAAACCTAACTGAACTAACCAAAAATTACTAAATATATTGTTCTATTTGTTGTTAAGATCTAATACAATTTTTTAGTTTTTCACACAAATTTTTAAAAGCAATGATGAATATTGTATATATCTAAAATGTATCTCTTTAAATATGTAAAAGTACACATATATGTAAAATTGTTTTACATGCTCATAGATTTTCAAAAGATAATTAAAATAACTCTTATATTATTCTAAAATTTATAAAAATATTGGAATACATGTTTCTTTAATGTTTTAATCCCTAAACTAAGCGAAGTAAAATTATTGAAATTGCTTAATTTTTATAATTTTGTTAGCATACACAATTAAAAATGATGACATGTACTTAAATAAAAAAGATGATATAATATAAATCTCTTACTAATTTTCTAAAGACAAATTATCATTGTTATTATTAATTAATATTATTTTAATAACCCATTAACAAATTTTGGATTTTTTTGGAAATTAACAACCAATTTCTGTTTTTAAATTGATTACTAATATAACTATGAAATCTTTTAATTACTTGCCGAAATCACTTACATTTAGGTTGTCCTAACTAATTTAATCCCTAGAATAGTGGACCAAGCTTCTCAAATTATTAATATTCTTTTTAAATTTACCATCTATTCATAAGGATATGTCATTCCATTAATTTTTGCATTCCACTAATTGTGATTTCTATTTAGTATTTACTACTAATATCATTTTTTATTTGGTAAATTAAGAGGAGACAAGATCAAAAAAAAATGATGAGATTCGCAAACGCTTCTGGAGTCATCACGACGACTAAAAAGGGAGCCTCATTCACACGTTTAGTTTGTATGTTTTCGATTGATTCTATTTTTCTAACGTACGATGGTCAGTCGGAGAGAACTATTCAGACTTTAGAGGATCTGCTGAGGATGTGCGTGTTGGATTGGGGTGGTCAATGGGCTGATCATTTGTGCATGGTTGAGTTTGCGTATAACAACTGCTTTCAGGCGAGTATTGGGATGGCTCCTTACGAGGCTTTGTATGGAGGCCGTGTTAGGAAACCTTTATGTTGGACCCAAGTGGGGGAGAAGAGCATTCTTGGTGAGAGTTTTGTTCAGAAAACGACGGAGAAGATCCGTGTTTTAAAGCTGAACATGAAAGAGGTTCAGGATTGGCAGAGGAGTTACGCCGATAAGCGGCGGAGAGAGCTTGATTTTGCAGTTTAAGATCGTGTGTATCTCAAGATGGCTATGTTGAGGGGTCCTAATAGATCCATAGCAGAGAACAAGCTGCGTCCATGGTTTATGGGTCTGTTCCCGGTAGTGGAGCGAGTTGGACCGGTGGCGTACTGGTTAGAGTTACCTCTGATCATGAAGGCATTCCATAAGGTTTTCCATGTGTCGATGTTGAGGAAGTGCCAGCATGAGTCAGAGGAGTTGGTGGCTAAGATCCTGGAGGATCTAAGGCGTGATTTGATAGTTCCGGTAGTTCCTGTGAGGATTCTCGAGAGGAGAGAGAAGGTCATGCGTCGGAAGAGGATACCATTGCTGAGAGTCTTGTGGGACTGTAGCGGTACAGAGGATGAGACTTGGGAGCCCGAGGCAAAGATGAAGTTGAAGTTCAGGAAGTGGTTCGACAAGCAGGTCGCAGCTTGAGCTTACTTTTATCTTTGTGGTTCCAGTTTTTGTATTAGCATGTTGGTTATTGGCGTTTTTGTTTCATGTATTTTTCGTTTTGTTGTAACGATATACATTTTTGGAAATTTACAAGATGAAGTTCTTTATTATTTTCCTGTTTATTATAAGATGTTTGATTCTTATAGATGATGTGGTTGGTTGACCGGTATGGGTCGTGTTTTAGAGGATATTCCGGGTGGAGAATATCGGGGTTAGCCATGTGGGACAGATCTAATTATAGATGTTTATAAATGTTTTAGAATTTATTACTCTACGAACAGTAACGTTTCCGAATAACTTATTACAGTTTTGAGGAGACAAGTGGGTCTCCGACGGTTCTACCTGTGACGGATGTGTCTCAGTGTAGTATCGAGTTTATACCTACCGATGATGGGTGGGTCCCGGCGTAGTATCTCGAGATGCTTACTTATCTGTGATGGGTGGGTCTCAGTATGAGTACTCGGAGACGGGTGGGTCTCTTGAGGAGAATGTGTTTCGCCTGCATTTCTTTTGGGGAGAGTGGTCTCTGGGGACTTATTTGAGACGGGTGGGTCTCAGTATAAGTCTAGAGGGAAAAGTGGTTCCATGTATACCATGAGTGGATGGTACGTTGGTTGCTTATGATGCGTCCAGAGAGCAAGATAGAGTTAGGAGTAGTAAATGTATGGGAAAAACGTGTGTATAACCATAGGATTAGATGCGAGTACCGGGATCGGGTAAGGATCTCTGATGATTTATGACCAAGTGGGGTCAAGTTCTTGGTCTTTTCATAGATGGTTTGTGGGATTCGAGGTCGAATCTAGATTAGTGGGGGAGAATTGTAACATCCCGAAACCAAAATGTTGATTTTGGTAAGGGGTGTAGATCGACACCATGTTCTATGGGTTGTTTCGCTTTGGATTAAAATCGCTTGGTTTAACATCGTTTTGGGGTGCGCAACCCTAGGTCATATTATATAAGTTCCAGCCGTAATTCCTTTGCGTTTTAGGGAGAAAACATGTAAAAGAGGCAGAGAAGAGGGTTAGTTTTTGAGTCCTTGAGAATCGAGTGAATCGCGAGCCGTTTTTTGTTGTTCTTCACTAAGATCAATCCGGTGTTGCGTTGGGGATCACGGGTGTCAAGTTCTCGGCAATTCTCGTTATCATTCATCGCTGTTTTGGTCAAACTCGTTCCTCGTTCTTCGTTCATTTTGAAAATGAGGTGAATGCGCGACCGTATGCTCGGATATAGTAGTAATCGATTCGCGATGATTTTATGGTTGTTTGTACTGTGTTCTGTGATGATATCGTGTGGTTTTTGGATTGAATTGTTGATAAATAGTGAGTTTAGATCTGTTTCGATTTTGTGTTTGTGGTTTTGCGATTTGAGTGTCGATCGATACCGTGCGATGTGTCGATCGATACCTTTGTTAATGTATCGTCGATCGACACTGTGCGACGAGTCAATCGACACCAGTATTTGTGAAGTGTCGAACGACACCGTGCGACGTGTTGATCGACACCCGTGTTTTTCATATGTTAGCATTTTAAATTAATTGTTGATTGATTTTTGGTATATTCGTACTTAGCCTGTTGACGGAAAGACCGTCTCACTAAGTAATTATTAATTACTTACGCTTCTCTTATTCTCATGTGATGCAGGTAAAGGAAAAGTGTGACTGCGGAATCAAGGCATAGGAAGAGGATGATTAGGAATTGTCTTCTATGTTTAATTCTAGTGAACCATTGTTTAGGTTGCTAAATTTATTGTTTTGGATTGTTTATTGTTTTATTTACGTTGCTGAAATTTGATTTAATTGATTATTGGATTTAATGGATTGATTTATTGGATATTTGGTTTATGTTTTCTGCAGTAGAATTGTTTAGAATGATAAAAAAAAAAGAGCTTGGTTTTTTCAGAAGAACTCAAATGTGTAACCATCTGAGCCAGGAGCTTTATCAGATGGCAAAGCAAGTAATTTTTTCCTAATCTCCTCAAGAATGAATTGTCTTTCCAGGGACTATCTTTGGATCTCATTACATCTGAACGGGTGAACATATTCAATTGCAGCATCAAGAGAAGGTTTCCTTGAAGGGGAAGGGCCAAGCAGGTTTGAATAAAACTTAACACAAGTTGTCTTGATCTGGTCTAGGTCAGAAGTCCTAGAGCCATTTGGGAGCTTCAACTTGGAGAGCCTATTTCTAGCTCTTCTAGTTGTTGCATAACGTTGGAAAAACCCAGTGTTTTGATCTCCAAGCTTAAGCCATCTTATCCTAGATTTATGAAAGTCTCCTCTGCTTTTGCTAGTTCCCTCCATCTCTTCAAACAACACAATTCTTTCTCACCACACTCAGAAGTAGGTGAAGAAAACATTTCTTTCTGGGTTGGCTTGAGGAACTCTAGAGCTCCAGGGGTTCTTTTTTTGTATGTTTGAGTAAGCCGAGTACTCTAGCTCCTTTAAGACTCTTTTAGAAATTCCAATTTCTTAAAGAATGATCCACCTTATCCATAGAAGATGTGCACAAAGAAAAGAGGAAAACAAAAAGCCTTTTTCAGCCAACTTACGAATCCTCTACTTCAACGTTTAAAGCAAGAGTTTTGCAACTTCTTCCAGCAGCTGTTTAACAACCTATAATTCGGAGATTTCCAGTATGGAGTGGGTGATGTATTATGAGTTTTAGGCTTTGCCTATAAGTGACCATAAATCGCTGTCGTAACCTCTCGGTCCTTGCAGAATGATTTGTTTAGAAAATTGAGAAGCACTATTTCTTGTGCCTAGAGAAATTTTTGGGGAGTTTCTTCACCTTTCTTTGAACACCATCCATACCGATTCAACTTTGGAATAATTTGAGTTTATTTATCCGGTAACTTCGTTCTATTCTCCATATCTATCTATTTATTTATATTTCTATTTTATTTTCCAACACTTCACCCTTAATTTGATTTAATTTACACCTGGACGGTGTAAGTTAAGTCTGGGGGGATTGTTGCTACTAACGCGTTTGTTCGTGTTGGATATTTATGTTTTCAAAAACCGTTTTCAAAAACCGTTTTATTAAGTCAAAATTAGTTGGGAATGATGACACATTTCTTTGATCAACAACGTTTTGATTTCAAAATCAAGTGACCATTATTGCAGGGTTTGTTCCAGACAATTGATTAAGACACCTAGTGACCGAATGGAGTCCAAGGAGATTGCTACTTGCACTATTTTGATGGATATGATTTTGATTCTCTATTTAGTTTACTAACATGATTTTTAACTATCTCTTGTTAAGGATATTAGATCAAGGAACGAATCACATTCATGACATCTAATCCTCTTTTTACCCCTCTCTGTTATCATGGATGGCCAGCTCACCTTTAGTTGGTACCCTTACCTAAGCCCTTAAACCTTTCTTTCAGACCTCATGTACTTCTTTTGCTACGTCATCTATGCAGATATGTGTAAAAACGTCGGAGAGAGTAGGGTCGACGCAATTTTCCAATCGCTTAAAGATGCGACGATCAACATAGAAGGAAAGAGTACAAACGACAAAATTCCAAAAAACTAAAGAAGCTTGGCCAATCCTTGGATGCTTAATCATGGTAACAATTCCGTGCCTTACTTGACTCATATCTTTATGAGACCATTTTCCCCCTTCTAAAAAAAAAATAATAATAAAAAAAAAAATTCGAAAGGGAAAGGAAAATGGTTTTCAAAAGAGTCAAAGGCCAAAGAATACCCAAGGAATGCAACGGTAAAAAAAGAAGAGATGAATTCAAGAATTTCACAAGTGATTCCCGGAGAAAAGACTAAGTCTAGAGGAGAAAGGCGAACAACAAAGTGGTTGGAAAATCGTGGACTTCAACAGACCCATTCTCTTTTGCGATTTTGCATAATGTCTCGCACCCGGAGTTTTTGGTAACCTAAACACTTTTAACCTCACCACTAAAATAGCCTTCCCTAAACACCTAGCCGACTTCCTTGTAAATATCCTTGATCGGAGATCTTTGAGAATCTAAGAGGGTAAAGGAATCGATTGACTTGAAGTTGAGATTTTGCAAGGACAGCAGTTTAGGACATATTTTCGTAATCACGATTGGAGATGATGAAAAGCGTCTATGAACTCACTTTGTCTTTATGTGGATTACAGGTTTAGAGAAAGAAACAAGGCCAAAGAATATGTGAGTTCCCGTGTTTTCAAATCTTCTTTCCTGATCGACCTTTTGTTTGCTTAAGGACAAGCAAAGGGTAAGTCAGGGGGAGTTGATATACCCCGTATTTTACCACTTTTACTATCTGTTTTCCCTATTTTATATACTATTTAAATAAGCTTTTATATCAAAACAGATCGTTTTCTCGTATATTTGGTTTTGAAGAGTCATATAGGACAAATCATCAAAAAGGGCGTAAAATGGAGCAAAATGAGTATTCTTCATCCCACAACAACTTACAAAGGTCAAAGGATCCTATCTAAGTCCCCCAAGTTGAAGATTTCACAATTTCCCAAGTTGGACAGAAGTTAACCAGCAGAGGCCTAGCTACGGCCGGACAACTAAAACGACTTGGACGGCAATGCAATTTCACATGGAGATAGCCCTTTGAGTCAGATTTCCAATGGAGTTGGAATTATACAAAATGGAGTTGTAGTTTGGAATATATTCAAGTTTTACTGAAGACATGTCATTATGCCTAGAAGAAGAATCAAGTCCAAGATGGGCCTAAGCACCAAACCAACCCATGAGCCGGCTCATTTACTTGAAGCCACGCACAAGGAGATGATTTTGAGCCAGACCCCGTACAGATTCACGTGACCGGTGCCACCGTCCGGTGCCGTGGCCACTTCTGCGCACTTATCGACAAAAAGACGTTTTTGCCCAAGATGAAACCCTAGGAGTTCCACCGACTAAAGACCTCTTCCTACACATATACTTTCTTTTAGCCTCTTGAGAGAAGGAGAGCAGCCCTAGGCACCACAAATCAATAATAAACATATATTTTTGTTATTCTCTTTAGATCTTCATCTTTATCCTTTGTAAAAGAGCGATGAAGGTCATGGTGTTCTTCTCAATCTTTGTGCTTAGAGATCTACCTATGCTGAGCCCTTACTTAGCACGAATCTACTGTTTTATCAACTTCTCTAGTTGCTCCATGTTTCATAACATGTAGAGTAGTTGTATGTTTGATAATAAGTTATTTTAAAGTTCTTTTGCTTGCATCTTCTACATATTTATTGAGTTTGTTTCTAGCATGATTCTCTATCTTTATTTGTGCTCAAGACGTGATCTAGACTAGCTACCTAGTGACCGATTATAGATCGGTGCCGATTCCAAAAGCTTTTGCACCGATCGGATCTAGTATTTGATAGGTTAGGCGTCTTAACAATTCTAAAGGTTAGTTAAGGAGTTTAATGAACAATCGAATCTCATTCTTACAGCGTGATTCCACCTTGCAATAACCATGTGAAAACTGAGTCTATTGGGGTAGGAGTTATAGGTTTTGGAGCCTCGAAAGGAGAATGATTCTACCATAGTGATTTGAGTTCTAGAACACTAGTTGCATCTCTTTAAAACCATGTAGTCTATGTTGCATTAGTTCCTTTTAATTCTTTTTTATCTTGCGTGTTTTGATTTATCTATCCCTTTATTTTATTGCATATCTATTTTATCATAAACCCCAAAACCCCAAAATATGTTTTCTCTTAGCTTATTTTGCATCATATAGATTTATAGCGTAACAACATAGTCTCCTGTGGATCGACCCCTAAGTACTACAATTGTCATCTGTACACTTGCAGATTAGGGTTTATAAATTTAAAACTCTTTTGCATAGCCCTAATCCGGCTGCATCAACAACCCACAACATGACCTTAGAAAAGAGGCTCTTCAAAACTAATTTTGACTTCTGGGTAATTCAGGAGCCAATGTCATTCCCTAGGATTCTATCTAGCTTCGCAGCTATAGGATCCATGACCCTATGGTTCCACCAAGTGAAATTTGGACTTGTGAAGAGCAGGTCAGAAAGACATGCGGCATTGAGGTAATGTTGAAATTATCTACCACCCGCAAAACCTCATCAAACTCTCCTCTTAAGGAATGATTTGAGGCCCTAAGAGTTTGATTGAAATCTCCTGCCACTACCTAAGATGAAGATGAGTTTGCAATGTTAGTATTACTTGCCAAGCCTTGCAACTCCAACAACAAACCTCTTCTCTCTGATCTGAGGTTTGAGACGTAAACAAAAATGATTATGAAGCTCCTTTGGGGCTCAAACTAGAAAATTCTATAGGTTATTTGTTGCAGGAATTTACTATATACAGCCAGCATCACTGTTGGATCCCACACTAACTAAAGCTTACCGATATGAGAGTGTTCATAGTTTGACTCCATTCTCCATCTTGGCAGAATAGAGGCAATTACTTTTCTAGTATTTGGTTCCAAATTATGTGTCTCTGCGAGACAACCAAAAAGAGGTTTGTGTTTTAACCTCCAGCTCCTAAAACCTTGCTACTTATCTGGATCTTTGATCCCTCTTAATTTCCAAAAGAAACTCAGCATCAAAAGTTGTGGGTTTGATATATAGTGACCAAGAAGGGGAGACCCATCCACATCCAAAAGAGATCTGACTTGATGTTTATTTTCCTTCCTTGATTTCTCCTTTCTCTTAGAAACCATCTCAATGAAATCGGTTTCCTCATCTTTCTTTTCAACTTTAGCCACCTCCTCAGCCACTGATGGCAACACAAACATCTTTTCTATATTACCCATCCCAGGATGTTTGTCAGGACCTTTTGTGCCTGGCTCAATCACAGTTGCAGAGGAAGGCTAGACTAGTTCCTTTGCAATCGACCCATCTGATTTTGACATATTTACTGTAATTGTAAAATTCTTTATCACAATCTGCATCTTTCCTATCATCGGACATACCTTTTCCCGGTGGTAAGCTTTGTTACATTTCTTACAAACTGGTTGAACCTTTGGGCATCTTTTTGAGGGATGGTCTGCTTCATTGCATAAGGAACAGATTGGAGGCAAGTGAGGGCAAAAAACGTCAACCCTAACTGTTTCCCCTGATTCATACCTAGCACATACATATTTTGGGACTGGCTTGTGGAGATCAATCTCGGTGAAGATCTTAGCAACTTCAAAATTCGTCATTGCCAGAGCCTACGGGTGAAGATGAATTGGATGTCTCACCAAACTAGCAATACGGCTGAGCGCTGGGGGGTTGTTGAACTCATAAGGGACATTACGATTCTCTAACCACACCGGTGTCGTCTTGAGTTCTGGGATCTCTGGCTTAACCCCTGGACTCCAAGGAGCCACGAACATTGTGCTTCCATCAATATTCTAGATCCCTTCGCCTAGAACCCTATCACGAGTCGCATTGTTTGGAATCTTGAAGAGGAACAAATTAGCAGATTCCAGCTTAGTAAACGATATATCACGATGCCATTTACTCTACATTAGATTTACCACTGCTTGTATCTTCCCCAAAAAATGGAGCTTTGCAGTAGAATTGACCAATCACAAAATCCTTCCACAAGGATTTTCTTTTTTATATCACCTTATTTGGGATGGTTACACATAGCTCACCACTTTCAAGCTTGAAGGGTGTGCCATATTTTTTTAGAGAGCCTAGTCTAGCTTTGAACCTTTGGCACCAAATGAGGGGAGGAAAAGGTGATGGACGAGAGAGACCTTTAGGCACCTCCCCAGACTTCGGCAACAAAGACAAAGCCAAAACAGTCGGAGCAACAACGAATTTCTTTGTCAAGGATGGAAGGGGTTGCGGCAGATGAGTCAAATCTAGAGCAGGGGATGAAAAGAGAATTGAAAATTGATGATTATGGGCTTTAGGTATTTTTGGTGGGATGATCAAGAGCCCTGATTTGCCCTTTTCTAGCTATGGAGGTTGAGAAACGCTGACGGAGGCCACCGCTGAGTGGAGTTTTGAAGAGCAAAGAGGGGCCATTTTTTTGCCCTTTTGAGAAAGGAAAAAAAATTATTAATTTTTTTTTTAAGTCCACATTATATATATTGTGGTAAACCAATGCAAAACGTTACGCTAATCAAGATGAATTATGGTTGATTTAATTGATACTAATCAGTTAATGACACCTCTAATTACAATATCCTTCAAACATCATCCTAGCTAATAGCAAAAATAACAAAAGTGAAGAGGATAAAAAAAAAACTGATGAGTTCCAAGAAACGAGTAAACGAATGTGAGAGCCCATAAGAACCATAGTATTAAGACCTCTTTCCAACTTTATCCAGCTGCAAACTCTGCCCTCAATTATACACTTTTTAAATAAATAAAAATAATAATAATATAGCATTGTGATTATTTGGAAAGATATGTTTTTCTGAGTAGTAAGTTAGAAAATCGTCAGTGGACGAATATGATTGGAGCTCATATGATTGGAATTATGGAATTGAATGACACCAATATCTCATGAAAACACAAACTATACAATCGTCAGTGGACGAATATGATTGGAGCTCAAAATCGTCAATAGGTTTTACAAGTATCAATTCATTGTATAGTTTTTAAGCCAAAATCTTGATTTTTTCCGTTCCGTAATGCTCACAGCTTTTATCAATTGCAAACGTTTTGGTTTTCTCCAACCAAAACACACTTAGCGAAAATATTTTAATTTAAGTATTCAAATAATTGAAAAAAACCCTATATTGATCAATCATAGTTTTCAAATAAAGCACAACGAATGTGCTTGTTATTTGTACGAAAGGTCCTTTACATCAAAAGATGTTTCAACCAAAGTTTGTAGTCATTTTAATAACAAAACTCAACTTCATAACAAAGTTAACATATTAATGATTTGGTATAAACATGAACACGATCTAAACCAAGATATAATTCGAATGCGCCATCTGATATCTTCTATATAACAAAGGAAAAAGTTTAATGGTCATGGATGAATCTGCACGACCCAATCATGAGCAAAGGAAAGGTTTAATGATGGATCAATCTGAGAGTCCAATCATGAGAAATCTAATCTCGTAACCGAATCAAAATTACATATATATGTTTTATAAATCTATTTTGGTTGGTCCTTCGTATTTGTATGTTGTGCATGAGAAGTCAAAGTGGTACATGTATGAAAGGGTTGTTTAAATTTTGTTAATCATGTTGGTTTTTGATTCTTAACCCAATCATTGTATTATAATGATTAGCAATGATTGAATGTTGAAAATTTATTTTGGTTTTTGGCACTAACTATATTAACTACTCCTAGATACTCCCCTATTCCCTCCCTCCTTTCTTTAACTTCTCCCTTAAATTTAATATGATTTGATTAGACCATCTCCAATGGTTTACTATATTTTTTACTTTAAAAATAGAATTTTTTAAAAATAGAGAAGAGGTTTACTCCAATAGTTGCCTCTATTTTTTTTCTTTATCAATAAAATATTATATATATATTCTATTTTTATTTTCGTATTAATTTCTCTTAAACCCCTTTATTTTTCAAATTTACTAATTCTACCCATATATTTTATTTGTAATAATTAGTGCAACAAAAAATAACAATATCATTCAAATTAATAACGTTTATTATGAAGATAAAATTTTATTACAACGCACTAATAGTAAAACAAAGAACAATTTCTTTTTGGTTTAAACATCATCATTAATTTGTTTCTCCCACAAATGATCAATTAACGCGTTTCGAAGTGAGTAATGAGCTTCTTTGTCTTTCATTTTTCTAAACCGAGCTAGAAATTCTTGGAATCGTGTACCCTCATCTATTTTGGACAATATTTTGAAGATCTTAACGGACCCGGAAGCGATTTACCAAATTATTAAACCGCTAATTTATGTTGCGTTAGTGTTTTTTGTAATGGTGTTTTTATTTTTAATTTCCGGTACTAGATATGTATTTGTAATTTAGAGTTTATTATGTTCTTGTATGTTTTAACTAAATGTGTAATTGTTGTATTTTAAATTAAAAGTAATTTAAAATATTTTACAAAACATATACAAACTATAAATTTGTCACATGGTAACATTGTTGGGTTCATAAACTATTTTTGTGGGTGTTATATGTATGATAAATTTTATTTAGGTATTCAATAAAAAAATTTGTCAAATTGTAGGACTATTTTGTAAATAAAAAAGTTATACTCTAAAAATAGAGAAACACTATTCATTTTCTCTATTTTTAGAGCATGATATAGAGTACTATTGGAGATGGTTTTACTCTAAAAATAAAGTAAAAAGGCAAAAATAGAGAACCATTGGAGATGCTCTTAGAGAGCATAAGGTAAACCTAAGAAATAGTATTCGGTCAGCCAGTTGATTGATTCATATTGCCAGTAATATTAGTCTTGAGTTTAATTATGGCACTACAAATATAATTTTACATCTTTAAAGTGGTCACATGTATTATCAACTAATTGTACCCATTTGAAAGTCGGTTCACTACTTTAGAAAATTCAAAAACATTATTGAGTAGTCATACATACTATATCACCACACAAATATTTACGATACTGAAAATAAATTTCAGTAGTTCAAACACTACACTCAAATATTGATATATAAGTGCATTTAGTGATATATATATATATATATATATATATATATATATATATATATATATATATAATATAGAGAAATTCCCTAAAATACCATTAAAAAAAGTTTTTGTACCAAAAATACCATCAAAAAGTTTTTATTCCAAAAATACCATTAATTTTCAAAAGTTCTAAAAATACCACTAACTCAAAAATTGATTTTAAAGAGTTTCGAATTAATTTTTTTGGGTTTGAGTTAACTAATACATAACTAGGGTATAGTTTTGGGGATAGGGTTTAGGGTTTAGTTTTGAATATTTAAAGTTAATTTGAAATTTATGGTATTTTTAGAACTTTTGCAAAAAAATTGTATTTTTGGAACAAAAACTTTTTTGGTGGTATTTTTGGAACAAAAACTTTTTTTGGTAGTATTTTTGAGAATTGCCCATAATATATATATATATATATATATATATATATATATATATATATATATATATATATTCAATTCATTTTTTTAAATAAGAAAATTCCTTATTCACAACCATTTGTTCTGAAATAAAGGATACTGCACTACTAAATTCATATAATTTGTAAAATATTTGATTTCGGTTGTAGAATACTCAAGTTAGGAATGTGGAACCAACTTGACTGAATCTCAGTGAAAACGAGAGATAGATCATCGTATAATGACTAAATTTGTCATTGTCAAGAGAATCATTGTTTGATAAATTGATGAGAAATCATTTAAGGCAGAGAAAAGAAGAGAACACCCACTTCTCACTAACCATATATTCGTATTCCATACCGTAATAAGCAAATTCAAAAAATATTTAAAAATGTTTCAGATCTTCCAGATTGTTCATGAAAATCTTTAACCTCCTTAGTTTCTTTATATATATATGAAATATCATATCACATACGTCTGCGTAAAAGATCTTCTAAATCCGGCGCCATAACACGCATAAAGAGATAGACACGTTACATGTCAGAATTGTTAAACACACGAGACAAAACTTGCTAATAAACTATTACAGAGATTCTCTCTACCAAAAAGTTTCTTCACATTGTTATTATTATTTTTCTAAGTATTTCACATAGTATCATTGATTGATACTACTACCCAAATCATTTCAGAAGAAAATTCGAACCGAACCATGCATTAGAGATTAAAAATGCTCAAATTAATGTTTCTTGAAATTACATATTCTTAATGACATTAAGACTTGATGATAATGTGAAGATTTTCCACATTTTTCGCATGAAAGCATATGTGATGCTTTTGAGCTCAATATACACTTACACTATTCTTTCACCACAAATGTAAAGATTGGTACCAAACAAAATCCGAAACAAAACCGAAGTAGTGACTCCTAATTACTAGCAACCGAAGATTTTGTTTATATATATCTGGCCATCGAGCATAATTTATCTAGGTTCCTTCACACAAAGAAAAAATAAGAAATTAAATCTGATAAAAAGGCAACAATTTTATTAATCGAAAGAGAAAAATTAAATCATGGTCCAGTTTAATAAAAAGATATCTGGCGAATGGTCCAGAGGTCATGGTCCAGTCGTGTATTAAACCCATAAATCTCTTAATGGGCTTTATTTTGGGGTGACTCGTATACTAAAATGTACAACGAGTCTTGACTAATAAAACAAAACAAACAAAAAATGAGAATTGGTACAAACAAAATCATACTCCTATAGTTTGTTTTTAAACTTCCAAATATAGGTATGAAATTTGGAGTTTTACGAGTATACGTAATTGCTCAATCTAGAATCAGAAAAGATAATAATTAGGGAAGGTAGGATATATAGGTTTTATTAGTAAGCATGGATATAAAGAGAATCAGACAGATATTTGAGTATTTTGACTAAAATAGTCAATAATGTGGCCAAGAAACATAAATTAGCCTACCAATAATTCATACGAAAATGTCTATATTTTGCAACTAATTTACCCCTCCCTCCACTAGCTTAGCTTTAACTTACTAAACCACAGACAAAAATTGCATCTCGTACACTTGTTACAATTATTATGATTTCGTTACATGTGTTTTTTGTTTGTTTAAAGTAAGAAGCTCTAATTATCAAGCATGCCATAAAATTTAAAGTTCCATCAAAATTTTGTGTGAGTATGTAAGATAATATAATATATTGTTCACAATGGACAAATATCCATCATGCTATATACAAGGTTCAATCATATATGGGTGTGTAATGTATTCTCCTAAATTTCTATTTTTTCACGTACCAACTATTAGAGTTAAAGCACATCCACAAATGTTTAACATTAAAAACGACCCAAGAATTGCCACCGTGACATATTTAGTCATCGGTAATTTCATATTGATTGTTAAAAGAATTCATATTAAAACCTAAGATTTTTTATTATTATTAAATCCTACGATTGTTTCATCTGTAATACATTCCAACTTGGAGTCTCATTATTCTTATCGACATTATCCATACTATAGCCATGATGATAAGGATTAAGGAATATTGTTGCTTTAAAGAAAAAAACAATAATGAAGAAGAAGATGAATAAAAGTAACAGAAGAGACAAAAGAATGGACTCTCCTTTTTACATATCTCGATTCAAAGAATAAAATGAAGAACAAAAAATTGTCGGCTACAAACCCTACAAAGCTCCCACAGCTTCCATGTTTCCCTCACACCACGCCTCCCTCTCTCTCTCTCTCTCATGACTCGTCTCTTTCTTTTATACGTACGTGTATAAATGACCTTATAATGCTAGTATTTTTAAGTATATACATACGTATATCATCTGCATTCACATGTTGAATACTCACTCATTGCTCAAGACTCTCGTATATGATAATGCCGTCTCAAACTTTATAGAGAAATGTTCAAATATCAAAATTTGACCCTAAATATTATTAATTTTAGATGTTGATTATGTAAAAAAAATTACCAATAACTTATCGTAATGAATAATTTATAATAATAAATATTATTTTTCTTATATTTTTTACAACAAATAAAATTTTATTTCTCAAAATTGTTTCATTCATACAATTACAACTAAAAATTATATTTAAACAAAGTCATTATTCTTATCGATCAAAGAAAAATCACGTTGAGTTTTTTTTAGTTTGAGTTTGTAACTCAAAGAATAAATTTACTTAGAAATATAATAAAAAGAATGTTTAGTATAGTCATTATAAACTACATATCACTAAGTAAATAAATAAAAACATGAAAGTACTTTAAGATATTGTCTTGAATGATTAAAGATGGCAAATTGTGAAACTCGAATCAATTTATGAAAGTGTTTGCAAAAACTATTTTTTTTTAGAGAATTGGCTAAGAATTTGTTTGATTTTTTTAATATATACCAAATATAATTAATAAAAATATCTAAATGTATCAAGTAAAAAACTTTTACCTAATTAATATTCAAAAGCCCTTTTCTCTTAATATTAACACTTAATACTAACTCCTACATCATTTTCCTATGCTAATTATATATATAAAAGGTAAGTAATCTTTAATTTAGTTTTTTTTTTATTTGGTTGTTTTTATAAATCTTCAATGGTTAACAAACTCAAATCTTTTTAATAACATATACATATATAAAAAAAAAAAAATTGGGCCCTTCTAAATTATGGGTCTGTTCGACCGCACTACTTGCATACGTAAATAGACGCCTCTGTATACGATCATAACTCTTTTTTGCCTCTATTCAAAACAGATTCTGTCCAATTGATTTGTTTGTGCAATGCAAATTAGGGCATTCGTATAATCGTATTACGATTTTATGGTATGATTGTGAGTATGGCTGCTGATTGTGCATCGGTGTGTGTGTCTAAATGGAATGTGCACTATATATAATTATGATTGTTCCTATTCTCTCCTGCTGATTATATGATTTATTTATTTTACTTTTTTGTCCTGTGTGCATTATTACGCATTCTCAATGTAATAATACAAGCCTTCCTTTCTTGGTCCCTTTTTTATTTCCTTTTAGAAATCTTTATCGCTTTTTCCGAACTTTTAACTATACAAAACTGGCGAAAAAAAAAAAAAAAAAACTATACAAAACTATATACTAGTATTCACATGCTACAAGATTTTGGTTTGTGAATTGTAATCCTTAATTTTTCTAATAAACCTAAGGTTTACCATTGGTGATTTGGATTCATTGGACTAGAATCGTGATTTATGTTCTCGATGAGAAATAGAAAGGAACTAGGGTTTTAGATTATACTTTAAAGACCTATGGTGTTTCCGCAATGTACTCTAATATCTTTAGATTACAAAGTGTCGTGAAATTTTGAATAGAGAGAAGATTCTAATTGTAAAATTGTGGGAGGGTCAAGATTCATAGATTGACTAAACGTAAATCGAAAATGTAGTAATAGATTCTGTAATAAGACCCACTGGTCCATAACTGTATGCTCTACACTCTACGTACCAATAGCTAATAAGAGATGTCCCATCACTCCCATTATTTTGGCTTTACTTTTATGATTCTGGGGCCCATCTATATATTCCTATTTTTATTCCTTCTTCTACTTTTCTTTCTTAAATATTTAATTACTTGGTTATAAATGTTTTTTTTTTTGCCGTATAAATGTTAGCTCTGCAATATCACATATTTATTTATCTTGAAAAATACTGATTGATTAAAAAATAACCCGAATCGATGTGTGGATTTATAGATAGAATTGAACAGGCTTAGGATCAATTTTTTTAAAATTAACAGTTTATTTAATACCAAATTAATTTAAAATGTGGAAGCCCCTTGGTCCAGTGGTTAAGGGTTTAAAGGCTTCTACACCAGGTATGGAGTTTGAATCCCAAATAAAACAAATTCTTGCTGATTAATGGAAGACACTATTCAGAAGCTTCAAAGTCGTTCAGGGAGACCATGTCCATCGTTGGGGATGTCGTACATGCAGAGTCGTTGGTCGGGGAGAGTATCCATCATGAAAGATGTCGTATATGCAGAGCCGTTCATCGGGGAGAGCTTGTCCATCATGAAAAATGTCGTACATGGAGAGTTGATGCATCATGGAGGTCTATGTAGAAGTAATTCACCCTAATTGCAAAGACAATATGCAGTGGAGTATCATCAAAATAGAATTAGGTCAAATTGATCAAATTAGTCTTAACGATGATTGTAATATCAATATAATAATTCTAGACGATTAAAAAAAATAATTTAAAATTGATATTCCTTGTTAACTACTTATGGAAGCTGGATTCCGCACTAAGAATTTAAATGTGAATTCGGGAAAGAAACTTTAGTCCTAAGAAATGTTTATAGATCTAACAAGGATCGAGACCAATATAACAGAAAATGGATTAATATTGATATTCGGTGTAAGTATACAAAGAACTTTAGCTAAGACAAGAGTTGACGAGCTAAAGTGTGATAAAGTGTCAACGTATGGAAAAAGTTAGCCATTTCGGCTCTAGAACTAGCTATTTATACTCCTTCGAGATGAACGGTTCAGCTCTACGAATCCCTCCTCGTCGCCGGAGATCTCGGGCACGTTCTGGTGTATCATCTGGGAATATCGGGATCTCTTCGTTAACCGTTGAGCGGCGTTGACTTGGTCTTGTCGTCGCTGAGCTGCTTGGTCAACGGTTTCTCTTATCTCTGCGGTCAACGAACTGCTCAACGAAGTTTAGCGCTGCTGAAGGGCACGTTGGTCTTTTAATATTGTTAATGCAACACTGGGCCTTAGGCCCAATTCTGGATAAATTCGAGTCTGATTATATCCTAAGCTTAATGGGCCAGATTTCAAGTGGTGAAATCCATCTCCAACAGTTGCCCCCCAGCCCATTAGTTACTTAATGATAAGAATTAATGAACGATTAGGTAAGGCTCAAATCACGGAAGATCTCACTCTTAGTAAGATTCGACTTCGGATTTGCTCGAATCTTAGATTTGTTCGGTTAAGATTTTTTTTTCGAGATCGGACGGTTGAGTTAATTGGGGAAGCCAAAGAGCTTGCGCATGACCTTGGTAACCCTGTGGGAGGTATAAATTCACCGCCTCTTGCTCTAATTCTTTCTTAACTGCTCGTCTTCCCGATTCCCAAGGTAAAGAATTATAACTTCTTTCTCTCCTCTTTTCTACGTAGGTTAATCTGTTTGTATTATTTGTTGTTTTCCCTTTGCATGTTTGTCCAATCTCTCCTAAACTGATCGGAGCCTCCTGCGACTTGATCTCAACTCAGATCCGCTTTACTCTTCTTCTTTGGTCGCTTTTTATTTGATGGCTTCCACCGATCAGTTCGGACCCTATCCTTCTTCCAATCTTTCACCAAAGGATCTATCAAACCTCATTAGAGATCTGGACTTCCCGAGGGGAATCAAACTTGCTCTTCCTGCCGACTTGGATTCTCCCGAATCGGTCAGACCTAGATGGTGTTGCGCCTATCCTCCTTACTTTAAATCTTGCAGGCTTACCTTCCTGATTCCCCTTTATATCATTCGTCACCTAGACGCACAGGGACTTGCCTTCCCGCAGGTGAATCCCAATTTCCTCCATCATGCCATAGGGACTTTTGTCCGAGGTCTTGAGGAAGGGGTGAAGTTGTCTACTGACCAATTCGTGGAGTTGTATATGGCTAAGAGGAACTCTCGAGTTCCCGGTCGTTTTTACCTCTCCAACCACCCCAGTCGTGGGATCATCGCCGGTACCACCCAGAAGAAGGATACCAATTGGTAGGGAGGGTATTTCTCATTCCGGATATCTCCCCCCCCTCTGTTGCATCCGTTGAGGAGTTTGAAGCTCTTTCTAGATGTTTTGCCTCTCATTTGGGTTAGGAGATGCGCATTAATAGGATATCCTGCCTATTATGACTTTTATGCTTTTTTGCGGCTATTGTGTTTTGTTCGTGGAACTATTTTTGTCTCAAAATTTCTGACCGGTTCTCAATCCTATGCAGTGAACACAGAAGAGGAAGAGCTCGACGATTCCATCAGAAATCGTATCGCTCGCCTCCAGAGCGGTCAGACTCACTGGGAGTCCTTTGACCTTCCACGTATCAAGAACATTTACGTCCTGCAAGGCTTAGCTGGATTCTTCGCTGAGTCAGCTGGCCTTTCTTTTGTCCTTATTATCAATCCAATTCCACTTATCCCTCCTCTTTGTTCTGCTGCGAAGAGGAAGAAACGCTCATTCAAACATAATTATCGCGCTTCTGCTAGGAAAGTTCTTCGGCCTTCAGGTTAGTTCTTCCACTCTCTTTTCTCCTCCGTGTGGATCGCCAGGCATTTTTCTAAAGGTTATGTTCAACTGAGAACTTGATTTCGATGCAAGGTCTGCTGCACAATCGACTTCAAATGTTAGCTCTTCATCTAGTGCTCCTCCAGCTGCTAATATATCTCGCAGGTCCACATTCCGGCGTCCCGACAAGGTCCCTCCTCATGCTAGTGCAAGATTTCGTTCTGGGGAGGTGACCGCGGCCAATAACTCTGTCCTCGGGAGGCTGGAGTTCTTTCTAGCACTTTGGGAGCTCCGCTTGTGCCTACCCCGGTGGTTGCGGGGAACGTTGGTGAGTCCAGAGCAGCTACTGCGGCGCCAACAGATTGTTCGTTGGAGCTCCCTCTTCCCTGGGGTAGGTCAAATTCTAATGGGTCATCTGGGAGACCTTACAAGTCGAAACGAGCCAGATCTCGCTCACCTCCTTCTTCTTCAAAAGGGGGATCTGCTGATAGGCGTAACGTCTCACCTGGAGATGGCGGGAGCAAGCCGTTCCACTGGAACTACTCTCATTCTCAGAATTGTTCGATCGCTGATGACCCCGAGGGACTCGCTCACTTGATCTGCCATTGTAAGCCGACTGGGTGTCATCTTCCACTTGTGATGATTATGGTTCTGAAGAAGCCATTAGTCAAGCTTACCTCAGCAATGGGGAAGTTGAGTTTGACTCCTATCTTGAGATTTGACTTTCTTGGTGGGAAGTTTTGGTGAGTTTTGATCTTTTTTCAGGCTCTTGAAGCGGCTAACTCACTAGTTGCTGATGCCGAGGTTTGCCTTAGGGATGTGCCTCACCGTGATGAGCTGGAAAACATGAAGGGGTACTGTCAAAGGTGAGTACCGAGCTGAAGGTATCCAAGAAGGAGGTCAGGGTTCTCAAAGGGCAGGTCGTTTCCCTTTTCGGGGAGGTAAAAGACCTTACTGGGGAATTGCAGTTAGCGAGTGAGCTTATTTCCGAGCTGAAAGAAGAGAACCGCGGAGTTCTTATGCAGGTCCCTGATATGGCAGCGTTGAACCGGGAGTTGGAGATTGAGAACATGCGGCTGTGGGAGGATTGAGAGGCTGCAGTTCGCTCGGCCCATTAGGCTGGTCGCCGAGAGCTCACCAAGAAGTATGAAGAGATCCTTCTCTTTGTTGGCGAGAAGTTCCGGAAGAAAGACGTGGAGGTCAAGGCCGAGATCCATCTTCAGGAGCTGTTGGCCAATGTCCAACTGCTGGAATCTCTTACTCAGAAGGAGTTTACCGTGGATGAAGAGCGTAGACGGCTCCTGGCCTAGCAGCCGGGGATGGAGGAGGCTTTTCATTCAGTCATAGTTTCTTACTTCGACATTAGGAAGCTGAATCTCCCTCAGGTTTCAGAGGACACCGTGATGGCTCCTATGGAGGTGGATCCGGTTACTCAAGCTCCAGTTGGGGTTAACTAGCATGGTTCTAATCAACTGACGGACCTGGAGGTGCCCGAAGGGGACAAGGCGGTCGAGGATATCGCGGCGTAAATGTTTCTTAACTCCTATCCCTGCCTTCCCGTTCTGGATATTGGTGAGCTTGTAGATGCGGCGTTGCATCACAGCAGCGATGCGTTTGGGACCTTCCCAAAGGGTCTCTGCAGTTCCGTCGAGCTACTGCTTTCTGGTAGTTTTGGATTCTTATTCCGGCTAGCTCACGGCGTATTTCTATCAGGTCAACGGCATCTTAGAGTGAGTTCTCGCTAAGGTCCTCGGTAAAGAGGGTAGTTGCCCCTTCAGAGGTTTGGTATTGTTGTGTCAACTGGTGCCAATGCTTTGCTTCTGTACACCAGAGAGAAGGGCGTGTCTTTGGTGTTTTTCCCGGCCGTTGTTCACATGGCCCATAATAATCCTTGCAGCTCATTACTCCATCTTTCTTTTATGGCTATTAAGCATTTTTCCAGGCCTTTGATTAGGGGGTGAGTTGCCGTCCTCCCTAAATCGTTGCCAAGTGGGTTACTTGTGGTGGAAAAGGTGAGGCGGATGTACCATTTGTGGTAAAATCATCAAAAATCTTCCAAGGTGTAATGGGTGTTGCCGTTGGTAACTACTTCGTGCGGCTATCCATGTCGGCATATTATGTTTTTCCATATGAACTTTTTGATTTGTTCTGGATGGATTTGCTGGTAAGCCAAGGCCCCCACCATTTGATGATGTGGTCGGTCATAACCAGTGCGTACTCGAGTTTCATGGGTCTCGAGTGAGTAAGGGGTCCGATTATATCCATCGACCATTTTATGAAAGGGTACGGGGACCAGATTGATGGTAGTATTTTCGATGTGTGCTGGACGATTTGGGGGTTCTTCATGCATTCTTCGTATGTTTTTGCGAACTCGGCGCAATCCAGAAACATTGTTGGCCAGATGTTGCCCTCTTTTTTTATGAGGAAGACGAGAGCTCTTCCTCCGGAATGGCTTCCGCTGGACCTGACATGTATTCACTTTATTGTTTTAACGATTTTGTCTCCGTGGATGCAGGTAAGGCATGGTCCGGATGCGCTTTGTCTGAACAATCTTCCTTCCCCAATGCAAAAAGGGGTGCTCTAGATTCTTAGTTTTCCGGCCTCCCATTTTCTCGGCGGTGTGACCGCATTTGTGATGTGTTCAGAGATAGGGATCCTCTAATCTGTTCGGTCAGCAATTTTGCGAGTTATTTCAAGTTGTTTTGCTCTCTGCGAATCGCTCAGCTCTTCGGAGGCGATATCGTCATCGCATTTTTTGCCTTGTTCGTCTATATCCATCGGTTGTTCAGCTCATAGCTGACTCGATTCGGTTTGGGAGCTGGGCTCGAACTGCGAGTCTCTATCCATTTTTTTTACCATGACAGCGTTTACTCCTGCTTTAGGGTTAGGTGAATGCTTGATTTCTTAATTTTTTCTACTGGGATTATTCTTTTGACCAAAGGACCTGGGGGCAATGCCAGGGCCGCTAAAGCGTCTACGGAGGTGTTTTCACCCTGTGGTATGCGCGTTAGTTTGAATTTGTCGAACTGTTTGGTCAAGTCGCGAATGATCTTCAGGTAAGCGTCCATTCGATCATCTTTGGCCTCGTTTTCGCCATAGAATTGACTAGTTACTAGCTGGGAGTCACTGAAAGAGCTTAGCTCTCGAGCTCCGATTCCGAGGGCTAGTCTTAATCTGGCTAGGAGGGCTTCGTAATCTGCCTCGTTGTTTGAAGCTGAGAATCCTAGTCTGAAGGATTGTTCTAATACTTCTCCAGCGGGAGAGGTAAGCTTTACTCCCACCCTGGATCCTTGTCTGGAAGAGGCGCCATCGACGTGAAGTGTCCACATTTTCCCAGGCTCAGTTTCGTGGATTGCTTGTGGTGATAGCTCAATTACGAAATTGGCTAGGACTTGGGCTTTGGCGTTTGTCTTGGTGTGATACTCGATGTCATATTCGCTGAGCTCAATAGCCCACTTTGCTAGTCTTCCTGATTGGTTGGGGGTGTGAAGGATAGTCCTTATGGGATGAGATGTCATCACCACAATTGCGTGCGATTTGAAGGACGGTCTTAGCTTTCTAGCCGAGATGACTACTGCCAATGCTAGCTTTTCCATTGTCGGGTACCTGGTTTCTGCATCTACCAAAGATTTACTTACATCAAATATGGGTTTCTGCTCGTTTTGCTCTTTTCAAACTAGTACTTCGCTTACGGCAGCTGGTGAAACTGCGATGTAAAGGTATAAGGGTTCTCCTTCTATCGGTTTTGCCAATATCGGGGGTTGGTTGAGGTACGCTTTCAATTGTTTGAAGGCCTCCTCACAGCTGGCGTCCCAATTGAATTTTTTGTTGCCTTTGAGCAATTGGTAAAATGATAGGCATTTATCTGTGGATCTGAATATGAAGCGGTTCAGCGAGCTATCCGTCCTGTGAGTCGCTGCACCTCCCTAGTTGATTTGGGAGATGTCATTTCTAAAAATGTCGTGATTTATTTGGGATTAGATTCTATCCCTCGCTTTGTGATGAGGTAGCCCAAGAATTCGCCTGATGGGACTCTGAAATAACACTTAGCGGGGTTAAGCTTCATTCCGTACTAGTTGAGGATTTGAATGCAATCTTTTAGGTGGGCTACATGGTCGTTTGGATCTGCTAATTTTACAAGCATGTCATCGATATAAACTTCCATGCTTTTACCGAGCTGTTGGGCAAACATTTTGTTGATCAGTCGTTCGTAGGTGGCTCCTCCGTTTTTCAGTACGAAGGGCATAACATTATAACAATAGGTTCCTCGATATGTTATGAATGCCGTCTTCTCTTGGTCATCGGGTTCATCAGAATCTGATTGTAATCGGAAATGGTGTCCATGAATGAGAGCAGCTGGTGTCCAGCTATGGCATTGACTAGACGGTCGATATACAAAAGTGGGAAGCTGGCTTTCGGGTACTTGACCTATCTGATTGATTCAACCTTAAGTAAGTGTTCTACCTCATCGTTGATGGCTTGAGCTCGTTCGGGACCTAACTTGCGTATTTTCTGCTTGACTGGTTTGAAAGTGGGATTGACGTTCAGCTCGTGAGACGTGACGTCGATGCTAATTCCTTTCATATCGGAGGTACTCCAGGCGAAGGAGTTGGTATTCTTTTTGAGGAACTCAATTAGCTATTTCTTGATTGGCTCAAGGAGGTCAGCTCCGATACCAACATATTTCTCGGGGAGAGCTTCATCAAGGTAGGTTTGGATGACTACGTCTTGTCGAGGTTTGGTTAACTAGGGATTGCTGTGCTCGGCGAGCTGACGAAGGTTTGCTCCTCCTGTTTTTGTAATTGCTACTTGGTGAAGTTTTCCAGCAGTTTGTGCCCGTTGAGGTAGCAGATCATGGATGTCTTCTAATTTTATTTATAGTTGCTATTCCGGTGGGAGTGGAGAATTTAATGCATTGGTGATATGTCAAAGGCACGGCTTGCATGAAATCGATTTGTTTGGGCAGAGCTGGGTTGCCCAGGCTTTTAATGGCGTGTAGTATCTTCATCCTAGGGCTGGTCAACTTTTTTAGAGCTGGCGGGGGAAGGGGGGGGGGGGGGGGGTAATGACTGATTTCATTGATCTGCCGTATATGCTGAGTTCTCCGAAGATCAGGTCTAAACGTTTTCTGGATGAGGGTGGAGTCTGAACCGGGTTTGTCTCCTCGATGGGTCTTTCCCACCTTGTTGCTGACTTCTTCTTTTTTGGCTTTTCGGGAGGCAGAGATTCTACATTGGCCTCCTTTTCTTCAACTGTCGGGTTTTGCTGAACTGCTTCAGGGTTTTTCTTTTTTTTTCCTTTGAGGCCAGCTAGGCACTTGTATTCTTCAGTGGAATGGCTTCTTTTACCATGGTGAGTGCAATATTTTGTACCATCGTATTCGGATTTCTTGCCTTGCTGCGCATGGTCGATGGCGTACGCCTGTTGTCCCGTCCCATAATTCTTGAAGAATTTCTTAGGTTGTTGTTGCCCGGGGGCAGCTGCTAAGTTCGCGTACATCTTCTCTAGGAGAGCTGTCTTTTCTTCGAGGATGGTAAAGAAGGTTTCTTTGTGCAGCGCATCGTTGAGTGATATGAAGGGGTTGACAATGAGTTCCTCTCATAATTTGGATTTGTGCCATAAACCATTCTTCAGCGCTTTTAATGTTACATTTTCGTTCAGGTTGGCGATTCTGGATTTAATCGTCTTGAACTTTGATATGTAGTCTCTGAAGGGCTCCTCAGGTCCACGGGTCAGCTTCCATAGGTTGGCCTCTGAAGCTCTTGCTTCGATGAATACAGAGTATTGTTTGAGAAACAGCGCTATTAGGGCGTCAAAGCTGTCGATTGAGCAGCTGTCCAGCCCCGTGAACTTCTCCTCGGGGGGACCTGTCAGACTTTCAGCGAATAGCCTACAGTGCCCTTCCTCTTTCTCGTAATCGGCCAGGTGAGCTCTTGCTACGGCAAGCCTAAATGCTCTTACGTGGGCCTTGGGATCGCTGCTCTCAAAAAAATTTGGGAGTCTGATTTTTCCAATATCTCTGATGGATGCGTTTGCTATTCTATCAGTAAATGGTGTCTGCCGAGTATCTTCGATTGCCCGGTCGATATCCAAAGCTGAACTGGTAGCTCTGTGGACGCTGGTCTGCATACGTTGCAGCTTCGCCTGGGTCTGCTTGGAGTACCTGTAAAAGGTGTCTTGGTTGAAGGTGTTTTCTCCAGCTGCGAGGTTAGTATTTTCAGTTGTCTCGATCTGATCAGCGGGAGTTCGAGCTGGGTTTCCCTAGGATTTCTCACTTGATGTGTTTGTCCCACCTACACTGTCGGGCTTGGCTGCGTCCTACTCAGCGGATGCGGAGGTGGTAAGGTTCCTTCATTCACCTGTGTGACGGTACTTCGTGGGTTCAGGGCAGCTAGATCTGTTGTCCACGAGTGAGTCCTTGGATTGAGGTTGAATGTCATGTAACAAGCGGCGTTTGTGGGGGTCACGTGGATCCTTGAAAAGTCTAGCTACCGCCTCGGGGTTATGCTTTTGGAAGGGGTCACTTCGTCGTTAGGCGTCCTGCGAGGTGGGAGCCCTTGATTAATAGATTGAGACATTTCATGGAGCTGGGCCATGAATGTTCTCAACTGTTGGTCGAGGCGGGCCACCACCATTCAGACGGTTATATCTTGCCCTTGCGTTCATTCTACCAGAGTCAACAGCATTCGGCGCATTTCCAAAAAATTGTCTTGGGAGCGTTTTCTAGGTCTCGTGGGGAGCGGCGGGATACCTCTTGTCGAGGTGCTATTCCACCAGCAATTGAGTTTCATAGCCATACGCTTCTTGGCATCAGAGGCGGAAGCACGACAGCGGTGGTTGTCGTGGATCCGGACTGGATGTTTGGATCCGTAGTTTGTGCACTTGCGAGGATATTGTTAACCGCAAACACTTGGTTTTGATTTGTTTCAGTCTGGTCATTGACCATTACCTGGTTTTGATTAGATCCGGGTTGGTTGTCAGTCATGACCCTGGATACATCTCTTGTTTCTAGATCAACGATCTGCGGATTTGTGACATGGGCTGACTCTTGAGCGTTAGTGGTATCCATTCCCGCTGCGGTGGGTTCGAGGTTAGATCATTATGTATGACGATTGTATTTCTTCCTCTTAGTCAGTGCCAAATGTGGAAGCTGGATTCCGCACTAAGAATTTATATTTGAATTCGGGAAAGAAACTTTAGTTCTAAGAAATGTCTATAGATCTAACAAGAATCGAGACCAATATAACGGAAAATGGATTAATATTGATATTCGGTGTAAGGATACAAAGAACTTTAGCTAAGACAAGAGTTGGTGAGCTAAAGTGTGATTGAGTGTCAACGTATGGAAAAAGTTAGCCATTTCGGCTCTAGAACTAGCTATTTATACTTCTTCGAGCTGAACGGTTCAGCTCCGCGAATCCCTCCTCGTCGCCGGAGATCTCGGGCACAATCTGGTGTATCCTCTGGGAATATCGGGATTTCTTCGTTAACCGTTGAGCGGCATTGACTTGGTCCTGTCGTCGTTGAGCTGCTTGATCAGCAGTTCCTCTTATCTCGGCGGTCAACGAACTGCTCAACGAAGTTCAGCGCTGCCAAAGGGCACGCTCGTCTTTTAATATTGTCAACGCAACACTGGGCCTTAGCCCAATTCTGGATAAAATCGAGTTTGATTATATCCTAAGCTTAATGGGCCGGATTTCAAGTGGTGAAATCCAGCTCCGACACTACTCAATATTTAAAAACAAAAAAAACATTATAAATGGCTTAAATAATAGTATCTTATTATATAAAAGAGAAGCGGTCGACGAGAGCGTGACATATAAGCAAAATTGTAATTCGCGAGATCATGACATGTGTTTTATATTGATTGAGATGATGACATGTGTTAAAAATTAAATTTAGTTAAATAAAAATAACATTAAAAATGAAAAATTAACAAAAAGAGTTTTCGAGTAACTACTCAAATAATTAAATGGAAAATGTTTAATAGTTTAAACTAATAAAAATAATAATATATGGGATGTAGAGAGGATATAATAAGATGTATATATGTAATGTTTGATAATATAAATAGAAAATTTCTAATAGTCTAAATTAATATAAGTAATAATATATAGGATGTAGAGAGGATATAATAAGATGTATATATGTGATGTTTGATAATATTTTTTGTATGTTTTCTATAAGGTTACTAACATAAAATTTACTAATTTCTGATTTAATTCTAGAATATTTTAGTTGTTTTACGATTTATTAAAAAAATATTGAGTATGATCTGAATTATTTTATATATATGATTATGAATTCACATTATATCAATTATCACATAAGAATTGAGATATAAATGATCTCTATTGATTTATAGTCTATTTCTATCAAATTCAAAGGTCTTTAATTAAAACTTAAATATTTTATTAATAATTTTTATGTGTTAATCCGCGGATTAACGCAGGCCTTATTCTAGTACCCAATATTTCACGAACATAGTAGATTAGTTTATGTTTTCGTTAAGAAATTCTTAGATCATTTTTTAAATATATGTGTTTTAATTGATATTTTTGTAATTACCAACCAAAAAACTATATCAACTCTTTTTAATCAAAATTGTTAGACTTAGTTTCTTATCATTGTTTTTTATATTTTTGTAATCTAATTATTTACTGTGTTTACAATTAAAAATTGATATTTTTGTAATTACCAACCAAAAAACTATATCAACTCTTTTTAATCAAAATTGTTAGACTTAGTTTCTTATCATTGTTTTTTATATTTTTGTCATCTAATTATTTACTGTGTTTACAATTAAAAATTGATAATATTTTAGGTTACCAGTCTAACCCATATGCCATATGATAAGGTAATGCCTAATAACTCTCACATTTATCCAATAACATCCTTCGTATTCTCTCTCTCTAAATCCTCTGCCTTCTCTCTAGAACAAGAAAGAAAATTCCGGTGACTAGCCCGGCGTTGGTCTTTACCGATGTCGGAGCTGTACATACGGATTTAGTTTTCGGCTTGTCCGACTACTTTTTTCGGCTTTGACCGATGTATATTTCCGGCTAGTTCGGATTTTAGTTTCCGTTTATCGGATTATCTCTTCAGGGAGGCTGTTTTTGGGATCCTTCTGATTCTTTTAGATCGGATTGGATTCAACATGTTCTTTGTTCGATATCGTTTCATTTACCACTTATTTATTAGATTTCTTTTCCGGAGCTTTATGGGATTGTATCTAGGATAATCTCTTGAAAAGATTGATCTTTTAATTAAGTGGTGATAAAAAAAGAAAGAACATGTTTGAAAGATTATCGGAAGGGTTGATCGGAATCATAGGTTTGGGAAGAAGATCTGGTACTTATCTAAAGCCAGATTCTGATCATTCTAGAGATTCTGGAATTGTGCTAATTCTAAGGATTTACTTAGCATTGGTATTATTACCTAAACTCTGATTTACCCTGTTAGAAGCTAAGGTCTCTTGGCATTACTAATGGCGGCACAGAGGGTGGCTAAGTTTAATTTCTTCAATATGTTATTAAATTCAGAATCTCTTTTCAAAAGCTTCTGATAACGAAGAATTGCAGTAGATTATTGATCAATCACATGGCTTTGTGGTGGCTGTAATCTTTGCTCTTCGCCGGAGTTAGATGAGATCAGTGAGCAAATTGATGGTGGGGAGAAGTTTTGCATGCTTGCCACGTAGTCAGAGGATGCATAGGAAGCAGACAGGTGGTTGGCACTTATCAATGTATTATTGTATTTGTTTGCTTCAGTGTTTTATTTTATTCTACTGTAACTTCTCTTTGTAAAAAGCCTATTGGCCTTATCAATCAAAATCTGTTGCCGGAAAAAAAAAAAGCCATATGATAAGGTAAAATAGTAGTAATATTATGGTAAAGAAATAAACTACCTAAATATTGACACCACCCTAATAAACCATTGCTGGTTACTGTTCCCCAGCATCTGAATAAAAAAGTTTTGCAGCTTTAAAACAAAGAATTCCCTAAAATGTCACATTTGAAGAAAAATATCATTAATTTTTAAAAGATCCAAAAATACAATAAATTTTCAAATTTTTTCAAAGTCCCAAAAATACCACACAAAATTTGATTTTTAAAAGTTTTAAATTTAAAGTTTTAGGTTTGAGTTAACTATTGTACAATTATGGTATAGTTTTAAGTAGTAAGGTGTAGGTTTATGGTTTAGTTTTGAATATTTACAGTTAATGCTAATTTTGTTGTATTTTTGGAACTTTTGAAAAAATGATGTTTTGAAACTTTTAAAAATTGATGGTAATTTTGGAAATAATACTTAAAAATGTGATATTTTTGAGGATTGCCTTATACTGTATATTGTGTGCCAGAAAACATGCGGCATAGAATTCTATACATTAAAAGAGAATCATTTAAGACTAATTTTGCTTAGATGTCATCACCACAAACTTTTAGGTTTGAGTTAACTATTGTACATTTTTCATCGAACAAAAAAAATTACCATTTTAATTAGAGAAATGCAAATAAATGTAGATACATATATTTAACTAAATCACGTAATATTGTATCACAATAATATATACAATAGCAAATAAATTATTATGCAATTATAAAACTAATCAAAAGTACATATACAATTCATTCCATGATAATCAAACATTCTTGGTGTCTAATAAGATCATCATTGTTTAGCCATATCTCTATTTACGTGTAATCAAACAATTGAAAAATTACATTAACAGTTATAACTAAACTCGTGTACATCACGGGAATTAACCTAGTTACTCTTATAGTCGCTTGTCATATTTTATCTAACAGCTTTCTCTCTTTCAGTAAATATGGCCCTACGGTTAATTCTCATTTGTTTTATTGATGGGAAATTAGGTGGGATAACCAAAAAAATCTATAATTAAAATCCTAGCCATTTAACATAAATCTAATAGACATAATTGTGCCATATAGGTTAATTTTTGTTAGTTTACTAAGTATAATTTTTTTTGTGTAGTAGTGGGCATATTAACCCTTATTTGATTACCAGCGTTTACTGGATTCACATTTAAGTTGAGCTATGTAAGTTGGACCAACAAATTACACAACAAAGCAAATATAGATGAACAAACATTAAGTGGTGTTTGTGGCGACTCGTAGTCCGTCGAGTCGTGACTCACAACGACGTCGTGTTTAATTACAAAAATAATAAATTAACAATCGTCCGCATGAATGACACGTGTAAAAGATCGACGGTTAGGAGAGATCCTAGGGAAGTTGAGAAAGGACGTTTGGTTGGTCTTACGAAGTCGTTCGTTGAACGGCGTGCAAGAGCGCGTGCGGCTCGATTCTTACGTCGTTGAATCTGAACCGTCCGATCAAAAGACTCATCGATCCACATAGATGCGTGCGCAAAGGCACATGCCGTTATGAATGGTTCTCGATGAACCATCACGTGTCCCCTTGGGATTGGCTTATAAAATTGCAAACTCCGTTTTTGACCTTTATCTATTTGGTATTAAAAACATTTTGTTAAATAAACGAGCTTATTTTTTTTGGTAGGCACTTAATTAATAGTCCAAACTCCAACGCTATTAATTTAAATGACACAAATCCTCATAAACCCCAAACAATTAGTTGGGACCTTTACTCAGTTTATCGAAATCCAATCTTTTATATTATACTAGAATTTGCTCGCGCTACGTACGAGTCTCTCTTTTACAATTTTAATATATTTGAAGACAAATTGTTTGATTTATCTATACTGCATAAAATATTATACTTACAAACATATAATATGTGTTTTTTTGTCTCTTTTCGGCTACCAGTTTCTAAATTTTAAGATGGGTTCTCCATTTTCAGATGTAGAGATAACGAACGGGTACCCGAAATATACTAAACATAAACGAACCAAAATATATTTAGAGTTAATGTCGGATATGTAATTCTAGTTTATGTAATATTTATTTTTTATTACTTTTTTATAAATTCGAATATTGTGTATATATTTCAATAAAAATAACCAATTTATGTTATTATTTGAACTATTGCGATAAAAAATTGTATTTTCTTTAGGGTATTTTGGGATAATTCGAATAACAAATAAAATAAGGGTAATTATAAATTTATCGAGTAGTTTTTGAATATTTTCGACAGTTTTTAGTATTACGGATAATCCAAACTGCCCCGAACCGAATCCGACCCAAAGTTTTCTAATACCTGAATGGGTATTATATCTCTAAATCTGAATACCCAAAAATCCGAAATACCCGATCTGAACCCAAACGGTTACCCGTTATTTTATTTTAAGATATTATTTTCTTATGGCTTTTGCTCAGTAACGTTAATAAAACACAACTATTAGTAGAATAAAAAATTTAATTATTTAAAATTAAAAATACAAATTACATTTGTACAGTTTTGAAATTTGTAATGACTTTGAAATATAATGTTGTATGGTTTCAAAATACATTGCAGTATTGCACTTACATCATATAATGTATACTATATTTACTTGATAATTTAGATTTTTTTCCCTCATCCTCCTAATCTCTTATAGTTCCACTTAAAATTTCTTTTTAGGTTAAAAATAAAATCATAAATCAGATTACCTTATGTGTAAATTAGAATAATTTCTTATTTTCTTATTTTCATTTTATGTACGTATAACTGAAATAGTTATCTTAAATATACCTAAATTTAATTTATTTTCTTTTTATTTGATGTAATTGCAATAATTTCTTATTCTCTGATTTTTACTTTATGTAATTATGAACTTATATTTGGTTTTATGAATTTAGTTATAGATCAATTTGGTTTTTTAATTTTAGGACTTATTTGTTGATTTATAACATGTATTAAAAATTGTTATTAATTTAGTGAACTATATTTGTATAAGTTTTAAGATTTAAAGTTTAATTTTAAATATTGAAAATGACTTGAAATTCTTTTCATAATGATATAACTAATTATATCTAAATTTAATTTATTTTCTCTTTATTTGATGTAATTGCAATAATTGTTTTTCTCTTATTTTCACTTTATGTACGTATGAACTTATGTTTGTCTTTATGAATTTAGTTATAGATCAATTTGTTTGTTTAATTTTAGGACTTATTTGATAATTTATTATAACATGTATTAAACTTGTTATTATTTTAGTGAACTATATTTATATAAGTTTTGAGGTTTGAAGTTTAATTTACAATAAGGAAAATGACTTTTGAAATTCTTTTCATAATGATATAACCAAATGTATTAATTTTGAAACTATAAAAAAATAATTGAAAACATAATTAAATATACATGTGGATGATGAGGTGGCTTAAGGAGAAGAGAGCAAAATTAATTTTATATATATAGATTATTTTAACTGCATCAACAGAGCCATTGATTTAATATTAACTTATAAATATATATTGTTCTTTCTGTTTCATTTTACAAGATGTTTTGATATTTCACGAGAGTTAAAAAATAATAAATATAAACAAAATTTTATTTAATAATTAACTAAAAATATAATTTTACCAATCATATATAAGACTACGGAATTTTAAAAAAAAAAAATATCAAATCACATTAAAATCTGCATAAAAACTAGTAAAACATCTTATAAAATAAAACAAAAATATTTCTCTTAAAAATCTTATATAATGAAACGGAGGGAGTATTAAACACATACAAACAGAAATCAAATGAAGAAATGTAAGAAGAAAGTAGATAATAGAATTTGAACGGTTAGGAAAATGATAATCACGAAGATGGCATGATATTATTGTTGGAGTGGGTTACTTGGCGAAAGAATCAAATAGAATTTTCATAAATTTGGAACGTGACGTGGACTCTCTCCAAGCATCACCGAATTTTTCGTATTATTATTTGCTACCTTTTTACATATTCGTGATCTACGTCCAGATGCTCATTCCTTTTTATTACACCTGAAAAATGAATTTCAACTCGTTCAATATTACATAGAACTTTAACGGTGATGACTGTTTTTCATATTAGAATAATACATTTAATTATTAGTAAAATGTTATATCGCATTTTGTTATAAATTATGATATGATTATTCATCATAAGAGTGATTAAGGTTGGTTATTTAGTTTACAAGTGTCATGTATTTATTCTTGACACCACTTAGACACTAATCAAATTAACAATGTGTCCAAGTGTAACTAAAGTCCATGAGTCACTAATCTATGTTACTATATATATGAGTTTGTACAAAGGATGAAAAGATTAAGGAATAAGAATAAGAAGAAATCATTCTCTTATTACTCCACGTCCCACTTATTCTTATAATCTTTGTTTTTCATTAGTTTATGCAAATATAAAATATATGTTTATTTGTTATTCACAACACCTTATCAGCACGATCGTCTCTATCCGTTGAGCCGTCGGAATATCGTAAGTACGATCGTCTCTTAATTCAAGTCATTTTTAATTCGTTGTGATTATACGTAAAGGAGGTAACATCTAAACTTGTCTTTGATTTAGATTTTAATATATGTTGATTTTATTTAAAATCATATAATATATATGGAGTGGTAGGTTATGCCTCCTCCTTTATCTAATGGTAGGCTTTTCCTCCTTATATATATGCATGCATCTTGATTATTATATTTAATTATGCTATTATAATGCTTGCATATTTATTTGAAAAGTAAACTATATGATCAATTAATTTTGAGAAATTAGTAGTTTGAATTAATTAAAGATATGATGATCATATAAAAATTTGGAACCATGGATCGGTCAAAAACGACATCGAATGAATGCAAGGATAATATCATATTTTCGTCATCACCTATAAAATGGTTTAAGAGATGTTTAACCATTGATCCGTCCATATAGATTAGCTCCATTCCTAAAAGTAAATGTGGTAGCATCTAGTAATAATAATTGGACAAGGATCCGGACACGGTAATTAAAAACCATAGTCGCGGTTATAAATAAGGTGATGGACGAAGACGTGGAAAGAGAATTTCAGTTTAATTCCAATAAAAGAAAACCAATGAAGTTGGTTGCGTTGTGAAAATGAAAAAATGAGATCACTTGTTACAAATGTGGCATGAAAGGAAAATGGGTACGTAAATGTCGTACGCCAAAATTTCAGCCCATCGTATCAAAAACCACGTAAGAAAAAAAAATGATGTTGAAATTCATCTCGGATGAATATAAACTTTTCTTTAAGAATTTAAGTGATAAAAAATAATCTTGATGTCGTAATCCTTGTTGATCTAGTAGAATCAAAAGGAAATAAAAGGACCATGATCGATGGTTAAGTAAAATAAAGATTTAGTATTGCTTTTCATGTTTAATACTATATGAAGATTTATATTGCTATTATGCTTAATTGTTTTTCATGTTTATTTGAATTTAGAATTCAAAAGAAAATAAATTCTTATGAGAATTTATTAAGCACATGTCAATATAATATTGGACAGTGCAAATGCTTTTAAAAAAAAGCATATAGCTAAGACATGCTTGTATGTAATCGTACATACAAAAAATAAAGATGGCATAGTTACTAAACCTGAAGTTTATTAACTCGTTTAAAATATATTTGGTCGTAAACCAAACTTTATGATCATTGTGCCATCCGATCAAACAATGATATTAAGGATCATTGAAAGTTATGTGAAAACCAGAAGTTTTTCACGTAGCATGTCTTAAGCAAAAATAAGGCCATCATTAGAGATAAATGGATGAGTCACCGTTTTTGGTAAATAAAGCTCATTTGAAATAGTGGTTGAATTCTTTAATCTCCAAAATTACACTCTGAGTATAACCAATCTAAAAGGAGATTCAGTTTAGATAAATGGCCCAGAAGATCCATTATCTTGAGAGGGTGTATTATGAATCCCCGAAATAAATGTTAAAAGGATCTGGATAAAATACATGATCCAAGATGGATATGTTGATCCTAAAATGGGATTCAATACGAGATGGATGGACAAAGAATGTCATCATCTCGAGGGGGAGAATTAAGAATCCCACATCGACAAGTAAGTTGGTAATTTTGGTGAGTTTACATCCCAAGTATGATAATCTTAGTAAATTAACATCCTAAATTTTATCACTTATTATATGTTGAGGTAAAGTAGAACATAAATGAGGTTATGTTCATACTGAAAATGAAAAAAACGGATGACCAGTAATGGTGAAATTAATCTTTCTGATTTGGCATAGAACATGCAGTAATGCATATAATATATTAAGCCATCAAGAAGGATGTGCTTATTGTATGATTTGCACTCATTTTAGATGAGAATTTTCCGTGGGAAAATAATGAGTAGTTGGTATCCTTGAACAAGTTAATGTGAACCTGAAGTTCAAAAGTTCAAAGGATCGCTACTATATAGCAAATCAAAAGCTGATGGGTGAGATTTCAAGAAAAGAATTATCATAGATCCTCATAATTATAAACTTGAAAGTTTAAAGGATAATTCTAATAGAAAAGAGGAAATCTCATATTCCAGCTGAAATGCTCCAAGAAGAATAGATGTCTCGGAAGGAGAATATATTAAGTCTATAGCACGTAAAAGACGTGATAGACTACTTTGGTTCCAAAAAATAAAGGAAAGCCTCGAAAAGAAATTGGAGCAAATAAAAAGGAGGATTAAACTCTAAAAGAGAGTAAAGAGACGTGGTTAATAATAAAATCAGGTACCTGAAAGAAATCATTGAAAATGATTTAGAGATCTCGATTAACCACGTCTATAGATAAGGAACCAAAGAGAGAATTATGTCGACACAATAAATAATAAAGCGTGTGAAATTAATAATGAGGGTCATGACTCCGCTCTGAGGATGAGCGTAGACTGAAAAGTATTGGCCAATACATTTAAAGGAGGCAATCAAGTTTTTGATACTCGTTTGGAAAACGAGAGATGTTTGGACCAGCAGTCCGAACATAAAGAAAATTTATCCATACAGAGTAATGGACAAAATGACTTGGATTGCGCTCAATATTTATAACCCTAGAAGGATTAATGATATCATTATTATGTTCCCGGGAGCTCTACGCGATTGAAACTCCTAATGAGTGATCGCAATTAGTATAGTGAAAATAGTTTGGAATTAAAAACCTTGGAAGGAAAACAATTTCCTCAGGTATTCCAAAATTGAACATATAATGAGAAATGTCTAGAAGACATAAGTGAAAATGGTTTAGATGAACCCGAAACAGAAAAACGTCCAGAAGACGTTAAGAATTTAGATATCCATCAGCTACGCCCAAAGAATAATTATGGGGGTAGAAGTGATAATGATATGCGTGGTTGTACTTTTTTTCTCCTATCATGGTTTTTGTCCCATTGGGTTTTTCCATGAAAAGTTTTTAACGAGGCAGCATAGAACACGCAAAAACTCCCAAAAGAATAATATATATTATCGGAATGCATCTCATAAGGATGATGTTTCCAGGGGGAGAAATATGATGATGAGCGTGGTTGTACTCTTTTTCCCTTGTCATTGTTCACATTAGGTTTTCCATGACGAGGTTTTTAACGAGACAACTAAGAACACACCAAAGATAGACATATAAGAGAAATGTTATAATAAGAAAAGTCTATCAATCTTTCGAACGTCTTGTAGTCTATGAAGTCTATGAAGCCAAGACGAGCGAAGTGAATGATCAAAGTGAATCGCTCTATGGAGTCTATGAAGAAACAAGACTTATATGAAGGGGAGATTGCATCTACAAAAAAAAAATATGAAGAGAAGATCATTTCAATCATTTCTACTGAGACTGCACTCTTTTCCTTACCATGGGTTTTTCCCACTAGGTTTTCTGTGGAAGGTTTTTAATGAGGCAGTTTAAAACAAGACACATCGAAGATGATGAATACTCAAGGGGGAGTGTTATAAATTATGATATGATTATTCATCATAAGAGTGACTAAGGTTGGTTATTTAGTTTACAAGTGTCATGTATTTATTCTTGACACCACTTAGACACTAATCAAATTAACAATGTGTCCAAATGTAACTAAAGTCCATGAGTCACTAATCTATGTTACTATATATATGAGTTTGTACAAAGGATGAAAAGATTAAGGAATAAGAATAAGAAGAAATCATTCTCTTATTACTCCACGTCCCACTTATTCTTATAATCTTTGTTTTTCATTAGTTTATGCAAATATAAAATCTATGTTTATTTGTCATTCACAACACATTTTAATTATTTTTGGCTCATGTTTATGAACAGATATATGGAGTGAACGCACTTTCAACAAAAAGATTTGAGAGGTGTACGACACCAATTACCTTTGAAACATTCTTGAAAGGTCACACGGGTTAAATTTATATTGTCTTGAACAAATATATGAAAAAAAATTTGGGTTAATTAATTAAGCAGATAAAAGTAGTCTTAAGGTCCCAAATGGAAAACAAACAATTGTTGTCAAGAACAAAACTTAAAACAAGAACACATATTCTTTTTGATAGTTAGGATTACCTCTTTTTGGTTTTTCATTAATTTATATAAAAACAAAGTACATGAAACAAATAACAAGTAAATGGAAGAGTGGTATTATGGTCCTATAAACTAAGAAGCCATTCACCATTATTTGCATAAACAATAATTTAAACAATTAACTAAAACTAATAATTAAATACTAATTAACAAACAATCGTGTCTCATCAAGTAGTCAACATTTCACTGTTATAAAGTTGTTAGTCACTAATCAGTTCTTGTTCGATTGCATTTACTGTGTTTCCATTTGTTCTAATTAGCCGAATCCGATTAGTGACCACCAATTTTTTTAAGTGGTTATAAGTTTTTTTGTATGAGTTTTAAGAAAACGTTGATAAAAAGACTGCACTTTAGTTTTGTCATCGTTAGGAAAAGTCATATAGGTGCGATCATACCAGCACTAATACATCGGATCTTATTAGAACTTTGTATTTAAGCGTGCTTGGACGAAAATAGTATTAAGATTGGTGAATCCTGGGAAGTCTTCGTGTTGCATCCCTCTTTTTAGTTAAAAAAAAAGTAGGAAGAACCCTAAGACCATTTACAATTGCTTAACTCTATTTTTTACTCTAAAATTGAAGTTCTCTTGAAATATAGTAGAGATTTAGTTCACTGGTTGCCTCTATTTTTTCCTTTAAACATAAAATAATATATATATATATATATTATATTTTTGTTCTATTATTAGATTTTAATAAACCCTTTACTTTTAAAATTGACAAATTTTATCCATTTATATTTTTTGTATTAATAATTTAACAAAAAGATGATGTTTTATTAAAATTAAATGTTTAAGATAAAAATATATTTGTATCATACCACATATATAGAGAGAAAGAAATTATACATTTTGTTGAAATATTAACATTAGTGTATTTCTCCCTCATATGTTAACGCATCTTGAAGTGAGAAATGAATTTTCTATTTTTAGTTACAAATTTTGTTAAATAAAAATAGTTTTTTTTAATATGATTTTGTTCAAATATAAAATTAAAATACATAATATTTTTTAGGTATAAAATATAAATATATGGAAATGAATGGATCACTTTGTAAATAAAAAAATTATACTCTAAAAATAGATGAATGAATAGGGTTACTCCATATATAGAGAAATACTATTTATTTCTCTATTTTTAGAGTGAGTTGTAAAGTACTCCCTCGTTCCATATGTTACCATTTACAAACTTACCAAGGTAAACAAACAACTGAATAGGAAGAGAGAATGTTAGGCGATAACGAAGCGACAATGGTAGATTCTCCGGAGAAGGGGCAGCCGCCGGGCAAACCCCCGGAAGGGGGGACTTCATGGGCGAGTATGGTGTCAGGAACGAGTGAGGGGGGTCGCCCCAATCCGGAGAGTTTGATGGCGGATGATTTTGTGACCGAGAGATTGAGTGTCGAGTTTCCCGATGGAGTAGAGGGTGAGCCGGTGATTACAATTGGGAAAGAGATTTTGGATGTGATGAATGGGATGTGGAAGCAATGCATGATTGTGAAAGTCTTGGGAAGGAGTGTCCCGATTGCCGTATTGTCGAAGAAATTACGTGAGATGTGGAAACCGAAGGGCTTTATGTCCGTAAAGGACTTGCCGAGGCCGTTTTTCTTGGTACGGTTTGGTGAAGAGGAGGAGTACATGGCGGCTTTGACAGGAGGACCGTGGAAGGCGTTTGGTAGTTATTTGATGGTGCAAGCATGGGCGCCGGAGTTTGATCCAAGCAGAGATGAGATTGTGACTACTCCGGTGTGGGTTCGTTTGTCGAACTTATCAGTTAACTTTTACCACCGGTCTATCCTAATGGGTATTGCGAAGGGCTTGAGAAAACTGCTGCGGGTGGATGCTATGACGCTTAATGTTGAACGTGCTCGATTTGCCAGAGTTTGTGTGGAGGTGAATCTAAGGCAACCGTTGAAAGGGTCGGTGCTAATCAATGGTGCAAGGTTTAACGTCTTTTACGAGGGACTTACGAACATTTGTTCCAAATGTGGAATCTTTGGTCATTTGGTTCATTCATGCCCGAAGGGAGCTTCGGTGAGAAATGTGGAGGCAGAGATTGTGAATGCCACGTCGACTACAGATGAACAAAGTTAGGGGGATGATGGGTTTACACAAGTTCGTAGAACCAGAAAAAATCCCGGTGGTCCGGTTAGACAACCGTATCGGGCGAGGGGAGGAGCCAACGGTAAGAGTGGTTGTGTTCTCCAAGAGTTGTCGCATTCAATGGGATCCAGAGATGTTTCCTTATCTAATAGTTTTGGCCGGTTAAGGGAAGTAATCAATCCAATTGATTCAGGAAAGGAAGGTAATCTACGGGTAGAAGGAAAGGAGAATAAGATGATTGAGACACAATTAAGGAATGTAAATGAGGTGATTGAGGCTCCATTAAGGAATGGGAAGGGAATTGATCACGCAGGGGAGAAGATTTTGGAAAGGGAATCACGAGCATTTACTAGTAGTTCTCAATTATCTTCAAGTGGATCTTTAGGGGATTTAAGAGGTGGACGGACCAAGCCCGTAATGAATACTGAGTCTAGTGGGCCTCAGCGTAAGGCTAGGAATAATCAACCCGCCAGAGGTTTAATTTTTGGGTCTTCTCAACGAGCGGTGGAGTTGTCTGCTTCAGGGAAACGTGTGAGGATTGAGAGTGAGAATATAGGAAGATCAGGTGGGTTTGTAGCAAAAGAGATTTTCGGGAATGGAGATGGAGAGAGGTTGGCGAAGAGGGATAGTGGGGTTCAAACTCATCTTCCTTCGCGATCTAGTTTGGCTCCGGTGTCACCGACTCGAGACGGGGGAGCCTCCCCGAGCGATGGAGCAATGGAGGTGGTGGCGGCATAACAAGCTTCCCCGGTAGTTCAATGGTCAAGTTTTATCTTTCTTATGAATTGCATATTCTGGAATTACCGGAGGACGAACAAACCCAATTTTAGGCGTTCTACTTGTTATTTGTTGAAGAAGAATTCGATTGTCTTTTAGCGGTGTTTGAGACTCACGCTGGTGGAAATAGAGCAAGCGCAATTTGCCATGGTCTGGGGTTCAAGAACTCTTTTAAGGTGGATGCGGTGGGTCAAAGTGGCGGGTTATGGTTGCTTTGGCGGGACGATATTGGAGACGTGGTGATAGTTGAATCTTCTGATCAATTTATTCATGCTCAGGTTACGAATGGAGTTGATGTGCTTCATTTGATTGCAGTTTATGCAGCGCCTTCGGTGAGTAGACGCAACGGTTTATGGGATAAATTACGGGTCATTGTTCATGGCATTAATGGGCCGGTTATTGTTGGTGGTGACTTTAATACCATCGTGAGAGTTGATGAAAGGTCAGGTGGTAATGGTAGGTTATCAGTGGATTCGTTGGCGTTTGGGTATTGGATTAATGATCTCTCACTTATAGATATGGGTTTTCAAGGGAATAAGTTTACTTGTAAGCGATGAAGAGTTGAGAGCACTTTTGTCGCAAAACGTTTGGACCGAGTGTTTTGCTATGCGCATACGCGGCTGAAGTGGCAGGAGGCTATAGTCACTCACCTTCCTTTTTTATCCTCGGATCATGCGCCACTTTATGTACAACTCTCCCCGGTTTTATCAAGTGATCCGAGGAGACAACCGTTTCGGTTTGAGGCGGCTTGGTTGCAACATGCGGAGTTTAAAGACTTGCTTAAAGCATCGTGGAGAGGGGATATGGGTACGATTGCTGCGCTGGGTGTCTTACGAGAAACTCTTTGCAGGTGGAATAAAGAGGTCTTTGGAGAGGTGTCTAAGCGTAAGGAGATATTGGTTATGGAGATTAAAGAGGTTCGGGACTTGCTGGAGTTAGGCCCGTCGGATGATCTTTTAGCCAAAGAAGATAGTTTGATTAAGAAGTTTGAAGTTGTTTTAGAGCAGGAGAAAACAATATGGTTCCAAAAATCTCGGGAAAGGTGGATCCCACTAGGCGATCGGAATATGCGTTTCTTCCATACCTCTACGGTTATAAGACAAAGGAGGAATCGAATTGATATATTACGCGGCGATGATGGGAATTGGATTTCGAATGGGCAGGAGCTTGAATCACTTACAATTGCCTATTACAAAAGGCTTTATTCGATGGAGGATATCGATGATGTTGTGGAGAGACTTCCGCCTGGTGGTTTTGCACTAATTTCGGCTGAGGAGCAGAAGTTTTTGAATACGGTTTTCTCGGTGGCAGAGATTGAGAAATTAGTTTGAGGTATGGGGAAATACAAAGCTCCGGGCCCCAATGTGTATCAACCGGTTTTTTATCAGGATTGTTAGGAAACAGTGGGAGAATCGGTCATAAAATTTGTGTCTGAGTTCTTTGTGTCGGGTTGTCTTCCGCCTGATACCAATGATGCTTTTCTTGTGTTGATTCTGAAGGTTGGCCAGCCAGAAAGAATAACTCAATTCTGATCGATTAGTTTGTGTAATGTCTTGTTCAAGATTATTACGAAGACCATGGTGGAGAGGCTGAAACAGGTGATTTCTAAGCTTGTAGGACCAGCCCAGGCTAGTTTTATACCGGGACGTTTAAGCATCGATAATATTGTTTTGGTTCTGGAAAGGGAGAAAGGGTTAGATGTTGCTCAAATTAGACCTGGAGAAAGCGTATGATCGGATCCACTGGGATTTTTTGGAGGATACCTTGGTTGTGGCTGATTTTTCAGATATTTGGGTTCGGTGGATAATACAATGTGTTTCAGGTCCAACTATGAATCTTCTATGGAACGGTGACCCGATATCTCCGTATTTCTTTGTGCTTTGTATAGAGCGGTTGTGTCATTTGATTGATCATTTGGTGGGGCAAAAAGAGTGGCGACCGATCAGTCTGTCTCGCGGAGGGCCGAATTTGTCCCATATCTTCTTTGCTGATGATTTGATCTTGTTTGCGGAGGCGTCTGTTTTACAGATCCGGATTATACGGGGAGTGCTGGAGAGATTTATACCGCGTCAGGCCAGAAAGTGAGTTTGGAGAAGTCTAAAATCTTTTTCTCAAGCAATGTATCTCGGGATATGGAGAAGAATATCAGTGAAGCATGTGGGATTAGTTCTTCTCGAGATTTGGGAAAGTATTTAGGAATGCATATTCTCCAAAAACGTATGAATAAAGATACCTTTGGGGAAGTTCTTGTGAGGGTTTCGGCGCGTCTGGCAGGTGGGAAGAGATGCGTCCTTAGTATGGCGGGTCGTGTCACTCTTACCAAAGCTGTTTTCTCCTCAATTCCGGTTCATTCGATGAGTTTCATTTTGTTACTGAAGTTTACTTTGGCTAGCTTAGATAAAGTGTCAAGATCGTTCATTTGGGGTAGAATGCGGAGAAGAAGAAACAACACTTGTTGTCGTGGAGAAAAGTGTGTGTACTGAAGAGAGAAGGGGATCTTGGAATCCGAACATCGAGGGCTATGAATGTTGCTCTTATTTCTAAGATTGGGTGGAGACTTTTACACAGTGAGAACTCTCTATGGGCACGGGTTGTGCGGTGTAAGTATAAGGTGGGGGATATACGTGATGGCTCCTGGATGAAACCGAGAAGTGATGGGTCGGCTGTTTGGAGAAGTATAGCAACGGGGTTGCGGGATGTTATCTTTCTGGGTCATCGTTGGGTTATCAGGGATGGAAGCAAGATTCGATTCTGGTTGGATCTGTGGATCTCGCACCAACCTCTTATTAACTTGACTACGGGTGCTTTACTGGCGCAAGAGGAGACGTCGCTATTACATGATATTTGGAGAGATGGTTTGGGTTGGGATTTCTCAAGAATATCACCGTATGTCCTGGAGTTTGTTCAATTGGAGCTTATGGCTTTTGTGGTGGATCGCTTGTCGGGAGCTCGGGATTGGTTAGCTTGGAAAGGGAGTGCGGATGGAAGTTTTACGGTGAAGTCTGCGTATGACTCGTTAACGATGGACGCCTCTCATAGACCAAATATGGAATCTTTCTTTAATCGTATCTGGAGTTTGGTTGTTCTGGAACGGGTCCGTTTGTTTTGTTGGTTGGTCAGTCATCAAGTGATTATGACAAATATGGAAAGAAAAGATGGCATATCGGGGATTCGGATGTTTGCTCGGTTTGTAAGAATGACTTCGAATCAATCATTCATATTCTTCGGGATTGTCCGGCTATGGCTAGGACCTGGGAGAGACTTGCCCCCCGGCGGAGGAGGGATCATTTCCTTAGCCTTACTTTGCTCGCACGACTGTATGAGAATTTCCGTGAGAGAGAGACTTTGGATGGGTTGCCTTGGTCTACGACGTTTGCAATGGCGTTATGGTGGGCTTGGAAGTGGCGGTGTGGAAACGTTTTTGGGGAGAATAAGAAGTGTCGAGACCGAGTTAAGTTTATCAAGGAGCTAGCAAAGGAAGTTTATTTGGCTAATCAAGCCCTACGGATTCAATGGAGGTCTTGTGATCGGGTTGAGAGGATGATTGCTTGGAAGCCTCCGTGTAGTGGTTGGATGAAACTAAATTCGCATGGAGCTTCTCACGGGAATCCAGGACTAGCAACGGCGGGGGAAGTGCTTTGTGATGATGTTGGGCGTTGGTGTCATGGTTTCGCTTTGAATATTGGTAGATGTACGGCCCCGCTTGCGGAGTTGTGGGATGTTTACTACGGACTGGTGATAGCTTGGGAGAAGAAGGGAACGCGGTTGGAGTTGGAAGTGGATTCGAAATTGGTGGTCGGCTGGCTCAAGAACAGGTTAATGAGTCACATCCCTTATCTTTTCTGGTACGGTTGTGCCATGGCTTTTTATCGAAAGACTGGTGAAACAAACTCAAAATCCCAAAAAATTATCTTCATGAAACGAAAAGAGTATTATTGAAGATAATTTTACTCTAAAAATAGAATTTAGAGATAGAAATATAGTACGATTGAATATGCTCTAAATTAGATTTTGTGACGATTAATTTAATAAAGTGAATCGCCCAAGCACGCTTTTCTAGCTTGCAGGAGAGAGAGAGAGATGTGAGGATGTGAACTGTGAAGCGTAGAAACGGCGCCGTGTCGGTCTAAAAATCATTTGTAAATACAAAAAAACACGTGACGAGAGTAGGCTAACTTACGCCCCTTCTTACTCAACCATCGATTTGCCGTCCACTTCACGCGTGCCGAGCGGTCAAAATTTTCAGACGCAAAAGCACCAAATCATGCTTTTCTCTTTTCCTTCTCACTTTTTTTTTTTTTTTTTCTCATTTCACTTTTTAACGAGTTTTCATTCTCTTCTATATAAGACAAAAGAAAGTTTTAGATTCTCATTATTTATTATTTGCATATTAACATTCGTTTTTGGCCGTCGATGAAACATAATAACATTCGTTACGCCACATAATTTTTTTTGTTTGTTTCTTTTGGATTATACTATCTCTCTTCCAAAATATAAGTTGTTTTACCAACAAGCACTAAGATTAAAAAACTATTTTTTTTATAAAAATATTATTTAATATACATAATAAATATAAGGGAAATTAGTATGTATATTAGTTTTTTTTCCTAAAATTAAATATCTAACATTATATAAAACATAATAAAGTAACTAACCATTAATTTATATAAATTTATGATTTTACCCTCTTATAATTATGAAAAATTATCATTAATAATACTCATTGCACTAATAATTAAGTATCTAATATAGCCTAAATTATAATTAGGTATATAACATGAAGCTTATCTAAAATGACCATTTTAGCCGTATTTTCAGTTACAATATAAATAGTCAACTATATTTTGATTTCTGATAGTTAGCTATTCGCAAATAAAAATTGAAAAAATAAATTGGATAGTTGACTATACATGCACGCATAAGTAACTAACTATAATCATAGTGAATTAATCACAAAGTAAATTATATTATAATTAAAATAGCAAACACTATTTTACATAAATAATGTTTTACATAGTCATCTATGTTTTGAAATGATAGTTGACTATTTGTAGATAAATATTAAAAAGAACCGAATAGTTGACTATACATGCATAAATAGTCAACTATAAACATAGTGAATTAATCACAGAGTAGACTATACTATAATTAAAATAGCAAACACGCGTTTACTTAGACAATATTTTATATAGTCAACTATTTTAATTAACATATAGTCAACTATTTTAAGCAATATAATAGCCAACTATTTATAACTAATAAGATCATTAAAAGTATTTTAGTCAATTTTATTTAAGTAGGTGTTAGTTACCTAAATTCTATTTAGGTCATGTTATACACCTAATTATGATCTCTAAAACTATTATACACCTAATTAACCCTATAATTATACTACTTTATATTAAAAACAAATTAAACCCTAATTATTACTCCTTTAGTCTTCTTCTTTCCTCCTTTCCTCCTCTCACGCCGTAAGCCTTCATCTTCTCCTAGTTTTTTTCTTTTTAATTCATTTTTCTTCTCCTCCTTCTCTATTTCTTCTCTATCTTTAATTTTGCAATTTGTTTATTGTCCTTCTTCTCTATCATTATTTTATTTTAACTCGTTGTCATGGATATAAATCTCTAATCGTGGACCAAGAAGGTGTTTCTTCTTTTCCATTAAACTCTCCATCTCTTGGTCAAATTAAGTGGTCGCTGAATGTCGACATAGTAGACTATGTTCGAATCAAATCACTATAGGTAACTATATTTTGATAATAGTCTACTATATTCATAATCGCCTATATAGTTCACTATCACTATGTATACAACCACTAACACACATATTTATAGTGAACTAATATAATAAACTATATGTACATAATCTCTTATATAGTTTATATAAATAGTTAACTATATACATTTGAATAGTTGACTATATATTTTGAATAGTTGACTATATACATTTTTAGTGTGAACTACTATAATAAACTATATGTACATAATCTCTTATATAGTTTACCATCACTATGTACAAAATAGCTTACATAAATAGTTAACTATATACATTTGAATAGTTGACTATATATTTTAAATAGTTTACTATATACATTTCAATAGTTGACTATATACTTTTGAATAGTTGACTATATACATTTTTAGTTTGTTTCACGACCTTCAAATTAGGGAAGGATATCTCTGCGTTCAAATCATGGTTTATGGAGTTATGGGAACTCGACAAAAAATGAAATGTTTTATTTGACGAGAGATTTTAGGGGATTTTTTAAAAAATTTACTACTTTCCTTATAAAGTTTGTAAGGGCAATTTTGTCTCATTTTATTACCTTTCTGCTAGTTACCTAAATTCTTTTATACAGAATATTATTGGTCACACAATATTCAATAAATATGAAAAGTACCTAAGATTCTCAAAACAACTTATATTTTGAAACAAAAAAACACCCAAAATAACTTATATTTTGGACCGGAAGGAGTATTAAATTATCCGGCGTTGGTAGATCCGAAAGCGTTACAACTTTAGGGATAGATAGGTATTATGCTTCTCCGGATAATGGTTTGATTGTTAGAGAAAAACCATAACCTATAATAAACATGGGAAAATTGGATTTTTAGGCCAAAATGTTTTGGATTTGGTGATCTACACTTTTATTTTTTTAGAATGGTGACATACACTTTAGTTGGAATTATAATCCTCTAATACCATTAAATTTATTAATTTTGTGATTTGTTCCAAAATATAAAATCTTTTCCTTAATGTAGGATTTGGAAATTGATTTTCATATTTAATTCTTATTTTATTTAATAATTTCGGATTTATTTTAGTTTTAGTCTGAAAATTCATTTATTTTTTTAAGATTTATAATATAAATATTAATTTTTGGAAAGTCTTATTTTCGTAAAATATTAATATTTTTGGAATATATATAAATATTTTCAAAAGATTTTAAATGTTATTTCCTTATTATGCAAAATCTAATATAACTGAATATTTGATTTCCTTAACTGAAAGATTTAATTTCCTAAATTTTTGAAATTTAAAAATTAATTTTATAATTGGTATTCTCAATTTTTCAGAACATAGAACAAACTGAAGAATACATATTCTACATTTTGTAGAACGTAGAGCAAAGCAAAGATTACGTATTCTAAAATTTGATTCTAAAACTTTTAGAATAATAGTGTTTCTCTAATTTGTTTTGAACATAGACCAATGTGCAGATGACGTATTCTGATATTTTGTTCTAAATTGTTTGGAATGTGCGTGTGCTCTAAATTTTTAAAACTAAGAACAAATTTAAAAATACAAATTCTAAAAGTTGCATAACATGTACAATCGGTAGATTACATTTTCTAAACTTTTTAGGAACATGTATAGACAGCAGAATGTACATTCTGTACAAAATATATTGAATTTAGAAATCCAAATTTTAATCTATTGGTTACAAATTAAAATTTTCACCTTTGATAAAAAGTCTTATTATTTCATTTGTTACATGTTTAAATTTTTTTTTTGAAAAAACTAATTATTTATATTAAATGGGTAATTGTGGCAAAATTTGGCAATGTCAAATAAAGGTGTAGATGGACAAATTAAAATTTAGAAGACCTTTTAATCTAATTTTCCCAATAAACATATATTTGGAAGTTTCTAAAATCTGCTAATTGTTGCATGATCTATAGATGGTTAAACTATATTATAGATATGATCTCCAAAGAAGTAATGAAACGAAATTGTGTTTTTTTATTGATCCATTGTGATGTTTGTGAACATTAGTATCATGCGAAACTATACTTTTTTTTTTAATATAGATAATTAATTTCAAAATTGATATAAATTTATTCAATGCTTGGAAACATATAGTGCGTATAACCTTTCATGCACATATGACAAAACAAAGTTAGAATAATCAAGGAACAAATAAAAATAATTCAAGTTTACATGTATTTCAGCGTTTTGTAAGAATAGCGAGTAGCAAAATAACACATCGATTTTCGTGTGTTGACATTATGGGTCCGATTGGTAACCTATTTTTTTTAAGAGCTGGAACAGTAAGCTGAAGCGATAAGCTGTACAGCATAGTGCAAAACTGTATAAATAAAACTGTAATAGTGCAAAACTGTATAGATAAAACTGTATAGATAAAACAGTAATAGTGTTGGTAAAACTTTTAACATCGTTTTGTTGATTGGTACAATTTAAAACGTTACAATTATAAAGAAGCGGTACGCTTATAAAAACTCTACCAATCCGAGCCTATATAACAAAATGACAGAGTGCAACATAAACACCATCATATCGATCCTTATCAGGGACATCTCGGGCTTTAGGCAAAAAAATAAATTTCGGCCTTTTCTAAGTTTCAAAAAAAAAAATTTAGGTCTTTCTTCTTTAAAAAATAAAAAAATTCGCATGGACCCTGTGCGGTGGAACGACTTGCCATTCCTCTTAGACGGCCCTGATCCATATTGTTACACCCAGATTTGGCCCGAAGGCAAATCCTGCTCTCGGCCCAGCAAGCTCCAAGGCCCAATTTCTTGAGAGGATAAGATATAACTAGATATAGTTACTTTACATTTAATCAAGGATAATTTTTGTAAAGGTATATAGTTAGTTTCTAATCATATACACATTAACCCTAGATGAGTGAGGTAGTATATATAGTTGTATGATATTTAGGGGAAGCCCTATGCTTTTTTCACCACATTTATGCAACAATACACTTTTAATCTAACCTGCTCGGATTATTCACTATTCTGTTTAACCTGCTCGGAATTTACCTTCTCTCCCGAAACAGCATACTTTTTAACCTGTTCTCTTCTACCACTTCTATCACAAAGAATCTCGAACCTTTTTTATAAATTTAGTTTGGAACCTACTCTCTGAGTTCAACATTTGGCGCGCCAGGAAGGGGGTCTTCGAAGATTTCTTTTTACGCTTCAAGATGGTGGATCTCAACAAAGACGCGAATTCCCGATCGAATCACTCACGGTACGCGCCAGCTTCTCTCCCACAATCTTTGATAGGCTGGGCCAGGAAGCGGACCTTAGGAGAACGATCGAGCCCCTCTGGGAACGCCTCACCGAAGAAAGAAGGGTTACGAGCATGCAATCCACAGAATTTGACGAGGTCAGGAACCAGATCCGGAAAATGAAGTCGACGATGCATCGCACCATTAGCGCAGCCCCGGAGATTGACGGCGTCCTAGCCGAGATCCAGCGAACCCCATTCTCCGAACAGATAACGGTAACCCCGGTCTGCAGTACATCAAAACTTTGTCTCCAGCCCTACACGGGAGACTCGGACCCGAAGCAACATCTCACCGCTTTTTCGATCGCAATGGGCCGAGTTCACCTCTCATCAGAGGAACTCAAAGCTGAGCACTATCAATACTTCGTCGAGTACCTATCCGACCCGGCTTTGGACTGGTTCTCGAGGCTAGAACCAAGATCTATCGGGTCCTTTATGCAACTATCGACCGCATTCTTGAAGCACTATGCACTTTACATCAGGGACAAAGACTCGTACGCGGATCTATGGGGGCTCGTCCAAGGCGAAGGGGAGACGTTGTCCGACTACATAGATCGGTTCAAGGCCGTACTGTCCCGGATAACGGTTACGGATACCTCAGCCCACGCCGCTCTTAAGCAAGGCCTATGGCCCGGGTCCAAATTCCAAGAAGAGATGATCCTGCATCCCACCCAAAATATCGAAGAAGGAATGCACCACTCGGTGGGATATGTCAAGCTCGAGAAGAACCAGGCTAATCACCTGAAGAAGGCCTCCCCGAGTAAATCACCTTTGGCACGGTTGAAAGCAAAGGAAGTCGCAGATGACACCTATCAAGAACCCATGCAACACTTCGACCCAGATTACAAGAGGTAACTCTCGACCAATATGGTGAAAACCGGATCGTACACTCCTCCAAAATAGTGGACCATGTACCAACGGCCCTCGGAAGCCAAGGAGCCCTCGGGCGGCCAGTCTTACTGCGAGTATCATCAAATGCACGGTCACTCAACCGCGCAATGCCGACAGCTCAAGGAGCATCTCTTCGCCCAATATCAAACTGGCCCAGTAAAGGTCGCGCCCCCGACCGACCGTGGAGAAAAAAGGAAGCCCGAAGAGAGCCCGATCAAGAACGAGCAAAAGGCCAACAACAATTTCGACCTCCCGGCTCCCCCGAAATGACAGGAGCCCAGCAAAGGAACGGCAGCGAAGCAGGACCCGAGAAAGAGAGTAATAGTAATCATGGGAGGCTACAGTATGGTACACGACTCCGTGAGGTCCCTCAAGCAATACGAGAAGCAAGCAGTAATCGATCGAGGATGCTTCCAAAGATCCGAGGTAGACATGCCGATGCATCACGCGATGCCCCATAATGATCCCCTCAAGGTCGAGCTAAAGATTGCTGACTGCAAAGTCGTTCTGGTCTTGGTCGATACCGGAAGCTCGGTCGACCTGATTTTCAAAGCCAGAGGATGGATATCCGGAGCGACAAGATCAAACCGAACGTCATGCCACTAATAGGCTTCGACGGTGTAACCACAATAACGATGAGAATGATTAAGTTGATGGTACACTCGGGCGGCATCTCGCAAAATGTAAAGTTCATGGTCGTGGATAAGCCGGCCGTGTATAATGCGATTATGGGAGCCCCATTGCTATTTTTACTTCTGGCAGTGGCGTCCCCATATCACCAATGCGTCAAGTTCCCGACTCCGACCAGCGTGTTCACCATCCGTGGAAACCAAAAGATGGCCAGAACATGTTTTATAGCTCAAAACACCTGCGTATGGTAAACCTGCACATCAGCTCCTCCAACGAGCCAGATTCCTCAGAGCCGAAGCAAGAGTCGACGATTAAAGTTAACATCGACCCAACGTACCCTGATCGCCGCGTAAACATCGGCACTGAACTCACCAAGCCTATCCGCTCCTCTCTGGTAAAGTTCTTAGGCGAGAATGTGGGGACCTTTGCCTGGTCGATGGATGACATGAAAAGGATACACCCAGACATAACCACCCACGAGCTTAACGTCGATCCTACATACAAACCAATCAAGCAGAAGAGGAGGAAACTCGGCCCCGAGCGGGGACAAGCAGTCAACGAAGAAGTAGCCAAGCATTTAGAGGTAGGATTGATCACGGAAGTACAGTATCCCGAATGGTTAGCCAACCCGATGGTAGAAAAGAAGAAGAATGGCAAGTGACGAGTGTGCGTCGACTTTATCGATCTGAATAAGGCCTGCCCTAAGGACATCTATCCATTACACCACATCAACCGAGTGGTCGAAGCGACGGCCGACATCGAGCTACTTTCGTTGATGGATGCATTTTCATGGTACAACCAAATCGCAATGCATACTGACGATCGCGAGAAGACGGCCTTCATCACCGACCGAGGAGCATACTGCTATCGAGTTATGCCATTCGGGCTTAAAAACGCGGGAGCAACCTACCAACGGCTCGTCAACAAAATGTTCGCCGATCAACTCGAGGGCACAATAGGTCTACATCGACGACATGCTAGTAAAGTTCGCCTTTGCATCCGACCATGTCGTGCACCTCGCAGATTGCTTCTGAGTCCTGAACCACTACGAAATGGAGCTGAACCCGGCGAAATGCAATTTCGGAGTTACCTCAAGAGAATTTCTCGGGTATATCGTCACTCAAAGAGGAATTGAGGCCAATATGAAGCAGATCAATACGATCATGGATCTCCCCTTCCTGAGGAACAGAGAGAAGTACAACGGCTCACCGGCCGAATAGCGGCTCTCAACCGCTTCATCTCACGATCGACCGACCGAAGCCTCTCCTTCTACCAACTCCTCCAAAGAAACAAGACATTCGCCTGGGATGATAAATGCGAGGAGGCTTTCAAGGAACTAAAGGCATATCTCACAATGCGACCCATCCTCTCTAAGCCCGAGTAGGGCAAAACTCTTTATCTCTACGTATCTGTGACAAGTGCAGCTGTCAGCGAAGTACTCGTTAGAGAGGATCGAGGGGATCAGAAACCGATATTCTACATCAGCAAGTCGCTCGACGGAGCAGAGTCAAAATATCCCACCCTCGAGAAATTGGCCTTAGCGATAGTGGTCTCGGCCCGAAAGCTACGTCCGTACTTTAAATTGAACACTATCGCCGTCATGTCCTCGCAGCCACTTCGCACCATCTTGCATAACCAGAGCCTCTCTGGAAGAATGGCGAAATGGGCAATAAAGCTGAGCGAGTACGACATCGAGTTCCAAAATCGTACCTGCAAGTCCCAGGTCCTGGCAGATTTCATCACCGAGCTACCGCCTGAGTACGTCAACCCCGGGCAGCCCTTGGATGTGTTAAGCCTCTACATAGACGGTTTTCGTCTTTCGTCAGGGAGCAGGGGTAGGTATACGACTCTTCTCTCCGACCAAGGAAGTCCTCGAACAATCTTTTCGTCTAGACTTTCTCGCTTCAAACAATAAAGCCGAGTGGGAAGCACTTATCGCCGACATCCGACTGGCCAAGGTGGTCGAAGCTCACAAGTTGCATGCGTAGAGTGATTCCCAACTCGTCACGAACCAACTCAACAGTGACTATGACACCAATGATAAGCGAATGGAAGCATACTGACGACTCACCAGCAACCTTATACTCTGGAATCTCGATAACTTCCAGATCACGAAGATCCCCCACGGGGAAAATGCCGATGCCGACGCCCTCGCCACCTTCGCCTCCAGCTCGCTTTCCGTGATGAAAAGACCAATCCCGATCGAAAAAATTGCCAACCCAAGCATCTACCTCCCCCGAGGAAGTGGCAGAATCACGATCGTGATGAACGAGGACTACGATGGCCCCATCCCACCCGAACATATCGTCCCTGTGCAGCCCTCCACTAACCTCGATTGGCGAAAAGAGATAACCGCTTACATAAAGTACGGCGAGCTCCCAACAGATAAATGGCCCTCACGACGGATTCACGTCCGAGCTGCCCATTACACCATCATCGTGGAAAAACTTTATCGGTGGAGTGCAGCAAGAACATTGTTGAGTTGTGTCGCCGAGGGCGACATCTTCGAAATCATAGCCCAGAGCCACGAAAGGAATAGAGGAAGTCACGCGGGGGGATGAACCCTAGCTCTCAAAATCAAGAAGTTGGGTTACTATTGGCCAACCATGCTTCGAGACTGCGCCGAACACGTCAGATGCTGCGAGAAGTGTCAGAGGCACGACCCGAAGATCAAGTCACCAACCAAACCGCTGACCACGGCCATAATCGCCTACCTTTTCATGCGATGGGAAATAGACATCATCAGCCCCTTCCAAAAATCAAGGCATCAACAGTTCGTTATAGTTATCACGGACTAATTCACCAAGTGGGTCGAAGCCGAGGCCTACGCCTGTATTCAGGCAAACGACGTTTAGAACTTCGTTTGGAAGCTTCTCATATGGCGCCACGGACTCCCTTACGAGATAATCACTGACAACGTCTCCCAGTTCTTCTCCAGCACGTTCGAAGAATTCTGTTCGAAATGGGCTATACGCCTCAACAAATCAACCCCAAGGTATCCCCAAGGGAAAGGCCAGGCTAAGGCAACGAACAAGGCGATTATCTCCGAGCTTAAGAAGCGGCTCGACGACAAAAAGGGTGTTTGGGCAGACGAACTCGATGTCGACAAGGCGAACACCATTCTTCCTCGCATACGGACTCGAGGCGAGGGCCCTGGCCGAGGCCTTCATTCAAACTCTGCGCAGAAAAAAAATGCAAGAGGATCCACTCTCCAATGCCAACGCAATCCTGGACAACCTGGACTACCTCGAGGAGGAACGCGATTCAGCACTCCTCCGAATTTAGAACTACCTGCAGGCAGTGGCCAGGTACTACAACAAGCGAGTTCACAACCACAACTTCGATGTCGGCGACCTTGTTCTGCGCGAAGTCTATGAGAACACAAGGGAGATCAATGTCGGGAAGCTCGACGCTAATTAGGAAGGCCCTTATAGACAATGGACGAAACCCCAGGCGTATACTGCCTTGAGACAATGGACGAAACCCCCGTCCCGAGAGCATGGAACTCCCTCTCCCTTAAGCGATATCACCACCAACCATGCCTCCCGAATGGCCCAACCCACCCTAACAACGTCACTTAACCGAGCCCTACCCCGCATCTCCACAAAAAAAAAAGTGCTCATACTCCTGCTCGTTTCGAACGGGCTATCTATCTATCTAACGGGTACGTAGGTATCTTCCCCGGAAGTCCAGCCGCGATAGTAAAAACTTTTTATTTGGTCATACGCTAGCAAAGTTGAACCATAATTTTCCCTAAAGCCTCGAGCTAAAATCTGTATCGATACTCCGGCCAAGTATTCGACCAGAGGAATACTCATCCGCGTTTTCCATAAATGCAGTAGTGAAATAATCTACAAATTCCTTAATCGGAAGTTAACCCGAATAGGAATTAAAGTCAGGCCCCGACCTGCATGTTTTTCTAAGAACGTCTTAGTAATTAATAAAGCAGAGTATCCTCGCAAACTTAGCCACGAGACGGAATTAGTCGTAAGCCAGGTTTTGACCTGCAGACAAACCCGTGCGACCGTCCAACGCGCGAACCTCGTCGGATTCATACAAATACGAGCACGAAATGCCTGAGTATCACACTTAGCCGCATAAATCAAAACATAGAATATAAAGCCCGAGGATCCGTTCCTTTTGAAAAAAGAGTTTAACATGGGTAAAACAACCCGGGGGAGCATCATTACATAGATCTGGTTCATAAGCCACACTCGGCCGATTTAAAAGAAAGATATAAAAAAAGGAGAGAGAAGGGAAATCCGGGACGTCTTCATCCGAGCGATCATCAAGGAGGCGGATCACTTCACTGACCGTCAAGAGGCCTACCCAACCCCTCGCCAAACTCTTGACGACTTGAAACCAGCTTGCTAGCCACCCTAAAAATGAGTCTCTCGGTTAAACGTCGCAACAATCATAACCCAAAGACTATCAAATATACATCGACGAAAACACGACCAAATCACTGGGTGTCTCTTCGACCGGACCCTCGCCTCATGCGAGAGGGGGCCCACTCCCTGCAGTGTCACCGAGGTCCCCGATCTCCTCAGTCCCACAACTCTCGATGGGTTCTTTCACCCGTGAACTTCTGATCCCATATTCATTGCTCCCTAAAGGGGAAGGAGGAAGGTCGGCCTCATAGGTTTCTGGGAGGACGCATGGTTCGGGAGTGAACTCGTAGTCATGGTCCAGGAAGTCTGTCCGTTCTAGAGCCTCGATCTCTCGCACACAGTGTTCGTACTAGGCCCTCACCAACTTTCTTTCCTCGGAAAAGATCGTAACCTTGGTCGCCGCTACTTGATCTAGAGTATCGAGTTGAGTTCTGACCCGACTGGTCCGAGAGGCAATGAGTTGGTAGTCCCTGTATTTGACAAAGCATTCTCGGGCCCGAGTAAGGGAAGCCTGACCCTCCTTGACCAAATGATTGTGGACCCTCGCAGCGGCCAGCCCAGCACATACGAGACCATGTTCTAGCCTGGAAGATTGCAAGCGAGACATATGAGCTCGGGCATGATCGGCCAAACTGGCATTAGCATGCTCGGCCGCATGAAGTCTCCCCTTTATCTCATCGTATTTCCGTTCTACGAGTCTCGTTTCGACCACCTGATCTAAGAATTTCTTGTGAAGCTCTTTCACCGCGGCGTCCCGCTCCTTACCATATCTCCTCGACTGATCAATATCTCTTGCCAAATAATTCCCGTTCTTCAGAGTCGCATTCTCAGCCTTAAGGATTCAAGTTCTTTTGTCAATTGCTCGATCCGGTCGAGGTCCCCCCTCATCTTCAAGACGGCATTGTCATGTCGGGTACCTTCCGAAGGACCACCGTCACACAACAGCTCAGCACGAGTCGGTGATACCGTAGCCTCCCCCTCAGCAAAACAAGCAGGAGTGACCGGAGCGCTCTCGTCTCTTGAGCGCACTATCAGGGCGGTCCAGATCACTTCCTGCCCGAGGGGCGTTCGCTCCAGCTCGCCCGAAGGACCATCTCCGACAACAACAGTTGTGGATTCCTCTGATCCAGGTGAGACATACCTGCGCAAATATGCGAGAGGGATGCCTTCATCGTCGCTCTCCTCCACTCGCCGGAGACGAAAGACTCGTGGGGAAGAAGCCTGGTCAAGGTCTATCACATTCGTTTCACCCCCATCATTGCGGGATCTAGAGGCGACTCGAGAAGGAAAATCGCGAACCGGACCGATGCCTGCAGAAGTGGATATGAGCATGTAAGGGCGACGCACAAAGTTCGCTTGGCCAGTCCGTCGGCAGATCCTGCGGGACGATGAATTAAAGCCTGGATGAGAAAAAGGATCTCCAGAAGACATGATTGAATAGAGAAAGAGGAAGTTCAGGGGAGAAATCACGAGAGGACTATTGAAAGAGAAAGAGATGAAATCGGAAGAAACCAACGGAAATAAGAGCGAAGGGATGAGGCAATGCGATTTATAACAAGGAGCACGAAGGGTCGCATTAACTAAAACCACAAAAATCGAGGCAACGCATGGCGAGACAGCAAACCGTTTCCATGAGCGGGAACCCCAATCGTCTCAAAAGCGCGGGAAACGGCAATGATGTGGCAAAAAGATAAGTTTCCCTTCGCATGTATGCTCGGTCCAAACAGAATCACAGACAGGTGTCGGACGAATCCCGAAATGAGCAGCCTAGGGTTCGTATACCGAGCATCGCTGCAAATCGGGCCTCTCTGCTCTACGACCCGCTCGCACCATTATCTCGACGAACTCAACCCGTCCGTTCGATCGACTTGGGGGGGGGGGGGGGGGGGGGGTCTACTGTTACTCCCGGATTTGGCCAGAAGGCAAATCCTGCTCTCGGCCCAGCAAGCTCCAAGGCCTAATTTCTTGAGAGGATAAGATATAACTAGATATAGTTACTTTACATTTAATCAAGGGTAATTTTGGTAAAGGTATATGGTTAGTTTCTAACCATATACACATTAACCCTAGATGAGTGAGGTAGTATATATAGTTGTATGATATTTGTTAATCAAGGGTAATTTTGGTAAAGGTATATGGTTAGTTTCTAACCATATACACATTAACCCTAGATGAGTGAGGTAGTATATATAGTTGTATGATATTTGGAGGAAGCCCCATGCTTTTTTCACCACATTTATGCAACAATACACTTTTAATCTAACCTGCTCGGATTATTCAATATTCTATTTAACCTGCTCGGAATTTACCTGCTCTCCCGAATAAACATAATTTTTAACCTGTTCTCATCTACCACTTCTATCACAAAGAATCTCGAACCTTTTTTATAAATTTAGTGTGGAACCTGCTCTCTGAGTTCAACACATATTGTTCAGATAGGCTACAATTTCAGACCAATTCGCTGACTAAGCTTTAGGGAGAGGATTACGCATAGCAGACATGTTATTAATTGTACACTTTGGTCAATATCTATAAGCTAGCGTTCTCTATATGTCAGAAATTAACAAAACAAATTGAAATCAATTGTTATGCAATTTGTGATGCTGTTCAAAATGGTATAAATGTCTACAGTCTACATTCGTATGGCCAAATATCACCATAATATGTCTTTATCAATCGAGCAAAAATTACCATAATATATGTATTACAAAATAGCTCAATCGCGATAACTTTACCAACATTTTGTTTCATTAAACGTTTTTAATTTACATGTTCTAATTTAAAACACAATACAGTAAGTACATATAATGAATTTCTGTTAATTGAAATCTCATATATAATGTTTATTTCATCGTTTGTGTAAGAGCACCTCCAAGCAATAATTCTATTTTCTACTTCACAATAAAATTGTGTTTTACTCCAACTCTACGCCATTTTAGAGTAGAAAATGGAGTAAAACTGGAATAAATTTTACTTTAAATTCTTTTTTAGAATGAAAAATGTTGTTGAGTTGATGATGCTTAACACATGCAAATGATCATACTCTAAGATTTTGAAGCTTTGTATTAAATTCTGAAAAATGAAATATGGTCAGTTTTATTTGTGTTTACGATTTAGAGTGCTAAATGACTTTGGTATCTCAGAGAATTTTGGTTATGCCGACATAATTTTGCTCTGCCTTCTCTTTACAACTCAGCTAGTTTTCCCGATCTGCAGGTCCGGTGGCTCCTCTAGCACTGGAGCTGTCTCTTTTTCTTTTGCTTGTTTTCGTTTGCTCTTCCTCCTCGCTTTAGATCTGGTTTTTTCGCCAGTTTTGGGCTATGGTTTGTGGGTTAATTTTGGAGGCTCTTTTGATCCTTTAGTCCTGGGTTTGTTGATCCTGTTCGTGATTGATTCTCAGTTGTTGTTTCAGTTCTGACCGACTCAGATCGGTAAAGACGGGTTCTTCAAAGGTTTCACTCTCCGCTTTGGTCTTGGAGGTTTCCACCACCGCAAATTACTCCTTCCTTGCAATTTTCTCAAAGGATTCGTTTGGATCCTAGGGTTTGTTCGTTTATGCCTCCTCGTATGGCTCGGATTCTCCGATGCATGTTTATGAAGGTTAGGTAGCAGCTGATCCGTATTATATCCTTGGTTTGGAGGAGTTTTTATTGTTATTCGTTTTGGTGTTTTATCTAGGCCCAGAATTGTTTGTTTTTATAAGGATTTGCTTCAATATTATCTCATAAGTCTTAGGCTTTCTCTGCGAATTTATCGATCTGTTCGATGAGGAGTTTTTTTTCAGTTTGTGTATTTCTCTATTTTAATCCTTCGGGATTCTGTGATGTGCCCGTTGTGGCCTTAGTTTGCCGATGTCGTTGGACAGTCGGTCTTTGTCTCCTACCCCTGTATTCCACAAACGAATCCCACCCCATGTTTATGGGTTATAATAAAAATAAGATGACAAAAAAAAAAAAATGTGTTTACGATTTAATTACATGAAGGAAAGCGATTTTCATTTACATATCAAATAGAATCCATGGAAAGTGATATGGTTTCATATCATACAATATAATACAATGACTACATGTCAATAATTTCGTCGCAAAAAAGTCAAACTAAAGATGTATAAGTGACTAGAAAAGTCTAAAGATGTATAGCGACCATTTCCAACCCTATACCAAATTATACACCAAATCTTATTTTGGTGTAAAATTTTCTCAAACCCAACACCAAATCCTAAGTTAAAATGGTGTAACACCAGATTTTACACCAAAAACTTTTTAATTTATAAATTGGTTTTTAAAAATATAAATAATTTCAAATCTAATGAAAAATATATATAAATAATGACAATTAAACCCAAATATAATATGTTTATGATGATTAAACCAAATTTTATTATGCATACCTTTATTTTATATAATGTATTATATTAATCTTTTCATATTTAATGTTAAATTTAAATAATTTTATAATTTATTAAACTAAAAAAAAGTTGATAGGTTAATTTGTAAATTTGTAAAATAATAAATTTAGAATATTCTTTTTTTGGGTAGAAAATGGTGAAATACGTTGGAGTAAAACCCAACACCATTTTAGTGTAAAATACGGTGTAATACATTGGAGATGGCTAACACACAATTGCACATGTGTCTTAGGAGTATTAGATATTTGTAGCTAGAGTTAATACAAATGCAAAAAGAGATACTAGTCCTTTTCGATTTATTTGGAGCTGGGTCTTAAGATACACATAAATAATACGATTACACTAGTAATAATTGAACCAAGATTCTCGTAACACTATACTTTCAACTAATCATATTTCTTACGTCTAATCCAAATATAAGCTTTGATTGGTAACTTTGTTGGAAAAAATATGTGATTCAACCGTTCGTTTGCTACCAATCCGACGGACGAATGAAACGAACGGTTGAACGGACGGTTGAAATAAAGGCAACGAAGTTTTTATGTTCAAACGAGGTATTTATGAACCGCTATGTGTGTATTTGCAAACACCTCGTTCATCAAACTAGCATTTGGATATTTTTTTAAAATAAAATATTTTACTTTTTATTTTTTAAATATAGGTATATATACATTACTTAAATAAAATACATATAAAAATCAAACTAATTTTAAAATCATTATTTTTCTTTTTTAAATAATATTTAATATATTTTATTTAAAACTATTTACTATTTAACCACTTTAATGGTAACTAATCGGAACTAATCAAACTTACTATATTTCAATCGTCTTATGTTACCGAATTGCTTTTTCTAATTACTGTTTGTAACCAACTTGTTTCAAATAAACTTCGGTTGTACCGTCCAAATAATTTAACCCACTCTATTCAAATATGGTCACTAATCTGACCAATCATGTTTTTTTTTTTGCAATTACCCCTTAACTTGTTTAAGTTTTAGTCATAGCTTTGGAAGGAAAAAGAGAACCAGCGCAAAAGGTTGCAAGATACATTTCCTCATGTATACTATTAGGCTTCGTGCTAATATACGCTACTTTGACATTCTCTTCTATCATACGCACCTTCTCTATATCTTCCAAAGTTCCTTTTTCCGAAAATCTCTGCAGAAAAATATAAATATTTTGAAAAGTGTCTTATTGCAATGAAAAAAGAAAACTCCTTTATCATAAAGTTAATCAATTTTAATTTTCGGGTTAACAATTTTGCATATATAATTAGGCAACCAAAGTTGTTGAAAAAGTGAGACACTTTTGGAAAGGAAAAATTACAAATTTTGTAAATATGTATGCATTATATTATAATAACATAACATATATATAATATATATGGAGTCACTCATGGTACTTATTTTAAGCTTTAGGACCTGCCTTATAACATAAGCATTTAAAGTACTTGTACATTCAACTACGTTTCTGTGCGTATCAGAGATTACGTGTGCTTTCTCTATTTTATTAATTTTTGACGTAAACTGTTGTATCATTAATTAATTTACACATCGATATAAATCAATAAAAAAAGGATATAATAAATGTGAAAACAATAAAATAATAATATTATTCGTTTTTAAGAGTCTAAAGCTGCAACGGCATCGCCATATACAGAAAGTTTAAGCGCAGGATAAGAGCATGCACACTCTTTCCCATTTCCAAGCAAATAAAACCTATACATACACTCTTATATACGTATATCTAGAGAGAGAGAAGCAAAAATGTGCGATTTTTTCTCACTGAGACAATAAAAAAGCAAACTTTTTTTGTTTTGTTTTTGTTTTGTTTTTGTTTTTGTTAAAAGCTTTTCTCTCTCAAGTCTCAATACCTTCCTTTGTTCTTGTTTGAAAGAAACTGTTGTTTCATGATGGTCTCTCTTGTTCATTGAAGGGTCGAATTTGGTCTGAGAAAAGAGAGAGAGAGAGAGAGGCAAAAGCCCCACAAGAGAGACATGCTTGTCTGTGTGTAGTCCCTTTTTGTATGTTCTTTAATCTCTCCCATTCTCTTCCCTTCTGTTTTTGTCTTGTGTAAGGGTTTTTGTCCTTGGAATTTGGAGTTTTCTTTAACCAAATAAAACCAGATTCCATGAAAATAGATTTGTCTTTAATTCTTCTGGTTTCTGGATTTATCTTTCAATAGGGCTCTTTGTCTCTTCTTGAGTTAAATAAAATAAAAATAATGAAACAGAGAATCTGAGTCTCTGCTAAAGAAAGCCTAGTGTTGAGTGTGGGAGAGACAAAACAGAACATCGAAATTCTCTTATATCATGTCTTCATTGGCTTGTGTTGAGGACAAAATGAAAACAAGTGGTTTGGTTAATGGAGGAACAACAACAACAACTTTTCAATCTTCTCTTCTTGAAGAGATGAAGTTATTGAAAGGTCAGTCAGGTTTTCATCTTCTTTCTTTCTTTCTTTCTTTTGATTAAAAAATTTCCTTTTTTGAGAAAATCCTTTACTTTGTGGGTGTTTACCTTTTGTTATCTAGAAAGAAACATTCAAAAGGTCCAACCTTTTCCTTGTTAATCTGTCCAAAACTCATAATTTACGCTAATAACTTGTTGAAATTTGGTTTTGGAACATGTTCAGGAACAAGAAAGCCGGTAATAAACTCGGAGCTATGGCACGCTTGTGCAGGACCTTTGGTTTGTCTCCCTCAAGTTGGGAGCTTGGTGTATTACTTCTCTCAAGGTCATAGTGAACAGGTAACTTTGTGTGAAGACAATGTAGCTCTCTAGATCTGTGTAAGTAAGCTCATGTTCTAAGATTTGATATTTATGATTGTATTTAGGTTGCTGTTTCAACCAGAAGGTCAGCAACAACACAAGTTCCTAATTACCCAAATCTTCCATCTCAGTTGATGTGCCAAGTCCATAATGTTACTCTTCATGTAATGCCTTTTATCATTTGCTTTGTTATTATATTGCAAACAAATGTTTGATTTCTCTTTTGACAATGAGCTGTCTTTGATTTTGATAGGCAGACAAAGACAGTGATGAAATCTATGCTCAGATGAGTCTTCAACCTGTACACTCTGTAAGGCTTCTCTTAATCTTTATGTTCTTCCTTCTTTCGAAAAGCCGAATTAGTTTTAAACGGTTTGCGCATTAGGAGAGGGATGTGTTCCCTGTACCAGACTTTGGGCTAATGAGAGGAAGTAAACACCCTTCTGAGTTTTTCTGCAAAACGCTTACTGCTAGTGACACAAGTACACATGGAGGTTTCTCCGTGCCACGTAGAGCCGCAGAGAAGCTATTTCCTCCATTGGTTAGTCTCTAGAAACCAGCCATTAGTTCATTTCCCTCAATTGTTGCTTATGTTATCTATTATTATACGTTACAGGACTACACAGCACAACCGCCAACGCAAGAGCTTGTAGTTCGTGATCTGCATGAGAATACTTGGACATTTCGCCATATCTATCGAGGTATGACCAATAGATCAGTCGCTCTCTCTCTCTCTGTATAGATTCAGTTAATATTGAGCTTAGTTCTTCTTGTTTGTATACTCAGGGCAACCAAAGAGACATCTCTTAACAACAGGATGGAGTTTGTTTGTTGGCTCGAAAAGATTGAGAGCTGGAGATTCTGTTTTGTTCATCAGGTGACAAATCTTTTAAAGCCGGTCACTTTGGTTTTCCATAACTTATGATTGTTATTCACCATTTGAATTTAAAATGTGCTAAAAAGGGATGAGAAGTCGCAATTGATGGTTGGTGTGAGGCGTGCCAATCGCCAACAACAAGCACTTCCTTCTTCAGTTCTCTCAGCGGATAGTATGCACATTGGTGTTCTTGCTGCTGCTGCTCACGCAACTGCAAACCGCACTCCTTTCTTGATATTCTACAATCCAAGGTTAGCGATCTCCACTTCTGATAGATATTAAAACATCTTCTCTCACAACTAAGCAAAAACTTATGATGTTTGGTTCTCAGAGCTTGTCCAGCAGAGTTTGTGATCCCTCTAGCCAAGTACCGCAAGGCTATATGTGGATCTCAGCTCTCAGTTGGTATGAGGTTTGGAATGATGTTTGAAACCGAAGATTCCGGAAAGCGTAGATACATGGGAACTATTGTTGGAATCAGTGATCTGGATCCGTTGAGATGGCCTGGTTCTAAGTGGCGTAACCTTCAGGTTGAATGGGATGAGCCTGGATGCAACGATAAGCCGACTAGAGTCAGTCCATGGGATGTAGAGACACCTGAAAGTCTCTTCATTTTTCCTTCTCTGACCTCAGGGCTCAAACGTCAGCTCCACCCATCTTACTTTGGTAAGTTAAAATAAAAATGTGCCTTTTTGTGATGTTTTCATGTAATTACAAGGTAGACTTAAATTATTGTTATGAATTTTGCAGCTGGTGAAACCGAATGGGGTAGCTTGATCAAAAGGCCTCTTATCCGTGTCCCTGATTCGGGAAACGGCATTCTGCCTTACGCGTCATTCCCAAATAACATGGCGGCCTCAGAGCAACTTATGAAAATGATGATGAGGACTCACAACAACCAAAATGCAACTTCTTTCATGTCTGAGATGCAGCAAAATGTTCTAATGGGGCATGGAGGTTTACAAATGCACCAACCAATGGTAATGAACCAGAAATCTGAGATGGTTCTGCCAGAAAGCAAGCCAACAATGATGAACCCATCTGCTTCTAATACGAGTGGCCAAGACCAGAATCTGTCACAGAATATGAGTGCTCCTGCTAAACCTGAACAACAACCAACACTTTCTGGTTGCAGCTCTGGGAGAGTCAAGCATGGACATGAGCAGTCAATGGAACAGGCAAGCCAGGTGACAACAATGTGTAATGACGAAAAGGTTAATAACCAGCTGATTCAGAAACCGAGTAGTTTGTCTCATCTACAAGCTGATGATCCATGTCCTGACATAACTCAGCAGATGTACCCACCACAGTCTGATCAAGTAAATGGATTCTCTTTCCTCGAAACCGATGAGCTGACATCACAAGTCTCTTCCTTTCAGTCTCTTGCCAGATCATACAAGCAACCATTAATGCTATCCTCCCCGGATTCTTCTCCTGTCGTGTTACCCGATTCAACAAACTTTCACGATGTGTGGGACAATCAGTTAAACGGTCTCAAGTTTGACCAGTTCAGTCCCTTGATGCAGCAAGACCTCTACGCTTGTCAGAACATATGCATGAGTAACAGCACTAACAGCAACATTCTAGACCCTCCACTCTCAAACACAGTCCTTGATGACTTCTGTGCCATCAAAGAAACTGACTTCCAGAACCATCCTTCAGGTTGTTTGGTCGGGAATAACAACACGAGCTTTGCTCAAGATGTTCAGTCTCAGATCACATCTGCTAGCTTTGCGGACTCTCAGCCTTTCTCTCGCCAAGATTTTCCAGATAACTCAGGAGGAACTGGTACATCTTCAAGCAATGTTGATTTTGATGAGAGTAGTCTGCTGCAGAATAGTAAAGGCTCATGGCAGAAACTTGCAACACCCCGAGTCCGAACCTACACTAAGGTAAAAAGATCATCATCTCTCTTTCCTTCCACTAAGAATCACATTTTTATCATATGATGAATTTGGTTTGGTAGGTTCAAAAAACCGGCTCAGTTGGGAGGTCAATTGATGTCACAAGCTTCAGAGACTACGAGGAGCTAAAATCCGCGATAGAGTGCATGTTTGGACTAGAAGGACTACTAACTCGCCCGAAAAGCTCGGGATGGAAGCTCGTCTATGTTGATTATGAGAGTGATGTTCTGCTTGTAGGGGATGATCCATGGGAGTAAGTCTCTCTCTCACTGTCCAAAAAATCCATTAACTTCACCTTCTGTATTACAATATTTTCCTTACATAAGTGCTTATACTGGTGCAGAGAGTTTGTGGGATGTGTGAGATGCATAAGGATACTGTCTCCCACAGAAGTCCAGCAGATGAGTGAAGAAGGGATGAAGCTTTTGAACAGCGCAGGCATGAACGATATCAAGACTTCTGTTTCATAAATGTAGCAAAAAATAAATGCACCATCTCCTGCAGATTTGTAAGAAAAAAAAAGAGAGAAAGAAACTGTTCTTTTCTCTGATTGCTAGAGGGGAACCATCTTGTTGTATGCATTTGATGTGTTGTTCCAATTGAAACCTGAAACTAGTTTCATATTATGTAGTAGAGTGATGAATGAATCAATAGTTGAGACAGAACAGCAAGCAATCATTAGATTTTCTTAAAGATAATTAATCTGTGGATTTGCTCACGTCTTTTTTTCCTGCACAACGCTAAAGATAAGTGCATTGATATATCAATACAAGAAAACTAATGATAGTATAAATTACTACTACTGTGACCAGTGGAGCCAAAGGCATTCTCTGATTAATTGTACACTTGTGGCATAAACCAAGAAATGACCACTTCAAAAGTATATAAAACTTATATAGCAGCAAAGCCAGACAAAGGAAAAGAGAAAATTGCTCTGCTACTCTACAACAGGCTCTCTCACCAAGAGGCAAAGAGCATGTATAATATGCTAATTCTGCATGTCTCTGTCAAATCTCATTCTTTTTGCATTCTGCGTCTCATAAGTGTTGATATTACCATTGCTGATATTACCATTGTTGATATTCCTTGGCTGGTAAGCTGAAGCATCGTGCTGGAATGAACAGTTAACTCCATGGCGACAACCCCTCGAGCTGTTGAAGTACATGCAAGGCTTCATTATCTTGGGTTTTGAATCCCTTGGCCTCTGGTTATTATTATTGCTATTTACCATCTCAGGGATTGGTCCACCTCCAGGTTGGAGGTTGTAACAATAACCAAGAGGTTGTTGAACTGGTGGAGTCTCTTGTCTTTCCCCACCATGTTGCTGAATCAAGTTCTTGTAATAATTGGCGTCTCTTGCTGGTGGTGCTCCGTAGTTGGGATGGTCTGAAGGAGCCGGAGGAGGATACACCATAGGAAGAATATGAGTTACCGTCGGCTGAGGGTCAAATTGTCCATTTGAGGAGGCAGGTGTTGTGGTTACTACTCCATTGGCTTCATGCTTTGGAGGTGAGAGGCTACTTGTGTTGGATGAGACCGACGTTGTGCCACGATTTGCAACAAGACTCTCGACCAACTTAGGGTTACTTAGGATTTTAATAAGCAAATCTTGGTCGATCATGCTGCTGCCTTGTTCTTTAATGTTTGAAATTGCAGATAATGCAGCCATTATTTCTGACCCTGCAGGGAGGGTTGCAGCGGTTGGAGTGTTGTCATCGGTTACCGATGGCTCAGTTCCCACTTCCACACCAAACTGGTTTGGGAGGTCAGATGTCGAATCCAGCACTACGTCATCATCTTCTACAGGTAGAATGGGTATGACAGTGGTTTGCTGGTCATCATAATGTGAGTCCTCAACATCAGCTGGAACCGAAGGGCTGCAGATTTGAGTTTAAGAAAAGACCAAGTAAAAAAAAAGGTTACGGAATATGCAATATACGTGTTGGAGGAATATGACGGGGAAAAAGATTCGGACTTTGGAGGAATAGATGATGCGCCAGGATAGAATGCTTCAAGAACTCTCAATTCCCTCTCGTTCTGCGCCTCTACTTCTTTGCTTTCGTCCCCTACAACCACTCTCCATTCCTCATCTAGCAGAATCTGCAAGAGCACAATGTAATTGGAGGTTGAACATCTTCCCACAATATATATATATATATATATATATCACTATTATCAGTAAGCCAAGCGTTCTATATAAACTAGATTAACAAGAAATACAACCCTACATTGGCAAGATCACATTACCACCACATTTCAGTTGAAGGACCACTGAGATCTGGTCAGACAAATTATACAAACTTTTTTTAAAAAAAGAGAAAAATATGCAAAGTATCACTGTAAATATCTTGGCATTTTGGGGGAATTGCAATTAGTACTTTCAAAGATTTAATGATTCTAGACAAAGAATAAGACATGAAGAGTGCGATCAGGTAGCTCACCCGGACCGAGCATTTCCACTTTATTACTGGGATGTCTGATAACTTAATCCGAGACTCATGTGCAGAAAGAGGTCCACCAAAACCAGGTGGCAGATTATCATCATTTGAATGTGTTGATGACTTTGCTTGCAGGTGATCTTGAGATTCAGATCCAACTTGTGAAGGTGTATCCTCTGATATGAACAACCGCACCTGCTCAACATGAAAAACAGATCGTCAATTGACATGTACACAATGCGCTTGGAGATTCTTGATAAACTCATGCTACTAGAATCTCATGTAGACCAGAAACAGCAATTATACACAGAAAGAAAGAAAAGAAGATACATCAAACATGAACATTTACCATTGGATCAGTTATCTCAAAACATAAAATCCAAAGAAAGTCACAAGAACTTGTCACACTTAATGTTTTATAAGAATCCAGGTTATTGCAAACGAAACAATCTAAGTGTAACATATAAGGCAAGGGCCTCATAGGCCAGAACAGCCTAACCAATCAACTACTTTCCAAAACATGATGCCTAGATGAAAAAACATGGAAAATAGTAACATTCCTCCCTCTAGCATCCTCCTCCTTGCTCCCTCCCTCCCAATAAGCAACTTGGCTGGATACGAATCATATCCGAGCAGCTATCTCAGCAAAAAGGATGCACATACACCATTCGAGAATCGAGAGTGAAGAAACGAATAATGTTTCACCATGCCGAATACTTTGTTGAAGATAGCCAAAACCCTTTTAAACATCATTCATTTCACTTGCACACCTCACCACAGACTACTTGACTACATTGACCATCCCATGATGGAAGTGGCTGTATCTCAGGATTAGCCCCTTATCCAAAGCAGCAACAAACAATTTTAGACTATGATGCAAAAACGAAACGAAGAAAAAAAACAAGAGAGCAGACTTATATGTACTCCAATAGCTCAAGATAACAGATTGGCAGGTTTGTCTCCATGGTTCCATACATATTCCCAATTTGACCAACTAACAAAGTCGCAGGCAAACATAAATGAAGGTTAAAAAGTCTCATGCTCCTTAAATTATGACTAATCAAAAGTTATCAAACTGAAACATCTAAAGGGACATTAAAGACTAGAAAAACCAGTCGAATCATAGCACAAAATTAAAACTTGATAATCAAAAAGCTCATTTTAGAGTCACCATAAATGACGATATGCAAAGAAAGCATCAATCACATAAGCTTGGATCCAAAGAAACTTCAATGTCTTTACCTGACAAAGTTTAAAATCTGGTGGCCACGATACCCTTTTGGATTTGTGCAATGCCCTCATAGTTACACTTTCTTTGTCAATCTGTAAAACAATTCTCCTTTTTTGATTCGTCAAAGGTCCAATTACCCTTTAAAATCCCAAATAATTTTATCAAATTAGACTGAACCAATCATCGTCCTTCTCATCAAACCCTAATTTTCCAGGAAAACTCTTTTTGAATGAAGAATCGAAGAAGAAGAGACGATTGATGAAATTGTGAATCCAGAGAGAGGAAATATCTGCATGCTAAATCCGTCGAAGAAGAGAGAAAGAGATGTGAAGCCCTAGATCCTCTGGGTTCTTCTTCGGGTCACCATCGTCGTTTTATCTGTCCTCTGATTTTTTTTTTTTTTCTTTCCTTCGTCTATATACACGTGTCTTCACACACGTAGCGCCTCAATTTTTGTACATTTTACAGATAATCCCTTTAGTTTAGTATATTTTCATAACGACCCCTTTGTTTTCAATTTGATGGGAACATTGGAATTATTTTTGGAAACCAGCCAGTTTCGTTGACTCGTAGTTATGACCAACCAATCTACCTTTATTTTCTTCTTCTGTCAAACTGGCTTATTTGTTACGTCTAATTTGTATGGCAAATTGATTGGAGTTTAGACTAATCGTTTTGAAAACACTTGTTCGATTTACAGTTGATATAATTAAGTATGCGTCAGTCAAATTATGAGATAAGTGATAGTTCAGACGACTTTTAAATTGTTAATCACTTAATGCGTTCTTTTAATCGATTTCTGCGTTCTTTTTAATCGATTTCTCTTTTTCAAAACAATTTTTGTTTTTTTTTTTGAGAAAAATTATTATAAACAATCTTGATAACAGAAAATTGTAAATTTTTTATTCCGTATATCACTGCAAAATTGCAATTTTACACTCCATATTTTGATATAAATACAACAGAAATAATAATTATTATAGCATATAAAAACTTGTCACTTGTACAGTTTTTAATAAATTAGAAAACAAATTTGTATAGTAATTATTCTCTCTTCCATTCCATTGCATAGTCTTTCACTATTACCGGTCAAAGTTTTCACTTATATATTGGAAAACTAGCCTTTCTTTTCACTTATATGTGGCGTTTCTATTTTTTTTTTGTTGGTCATCTGGACGAGTTTATAATATTACACTGAGAATAATAATATCCTTACAAACTGTTGGCTTTGCCGGAAATAGGATGCGAGTTTGCAGTTTATATTACTTTGAAAGTGAAGCATGTCGTTTCTATATGTTTGTTGTACACCACAGGATAATTCTTTTTGCGAAAATAAAATAAGAACCAAAATATCATTACACGACTTTCAAAGTGGAGTCTAAATCCATTGTTCACGACAGGCTTCACTTGCAGTTGAGAAGGTTATGTTCGAAAAAACAAAACACCAAACCAAATCAAATCAAATCAAATAATCTCTTAGCCACAAAAATCAAACAATTTTTAAAACGCAAGTAGAAAAAAACGATTCTATACAAAAGACTATCCTCCACTCTTCGTTCTTCCTCTGCACTTCTGTCACTTAAATTGTGTCTGAAACTAGAGTTAAGGATTGCCTGAAAATAGCATGACCAATAACCAAATATTGCAAAATACCACAAGTCCCCTAAGATTTTTTCTTTTCCGGTTTCAGTCCGGTCAGCTTCATCTCTGCCATTTTCTATCTGTAAAACAACCACGGCAAAAGCAAAGCTTTTTCAGTTATTCTTCTAAAGCATCAAAATGCGAAGAGAAAGTAAATGAGGAGATTGGTTACCCTTAGTTCCTTGCTGCGCTTGAGACGCAGACCGTTGAATTCTAGGAGAACCTTGTTTCCCATTGGCAGCAACAGGCAAAGAAAGTCTCTTCTTAGTTGAAACTTCTCTTTCTTGAAGGTCAGGGCTTGATCTTGGTGAGTTATGTTCTAGAACCTTAGCTTTCGCCGACTGTGTTGGCTGCATGAATCGAGGAAGAGAGTTCTTGCCTCCGCTGCTTTCTCTTGCCTCTTGATCAAACCCAAAAGACTTTCTTCTCCCGCTTTTCTGTTCTTTCCCTTCTTCTTGTTCTGTAGTATTAGCCTCACCGGTACCAGCTTCTTGTTTCGGGCTTGATGTTATTTTCTTGCTAACTTTCCGCTTCTGGCTCGAACCACTCTTTTCAGATTTTCCCTTTCTTGCTTTAATAGAAGAAGATGCTTGACTGGACGGTGTTGCCTGAGATTCAGTGATTGTCATTGGACTTGAATCTTCATGAGATAACTGGTACGACTGAGGCCCTAACTCATCTTCTGCCTGTCTCTTCTTCGAAACTGGTGTGCTAATTACCGAGTCATGCTGTGTCATCACTGAGATTTCAACGTCATCCTTAACATTCTCAACTTTCTCCTTAGGGTCCTCTACAGTGCTCAGTGGAGTTTCATCTTTGACATCAATTTCTATCAACTCTGCTTGGTCTGCTTTCAGGGTGTCGTTCTCTATAAGCTTAGATTCAACCTTCGGCTCTGCACTCTCAGCGTCTGACTTCTTGTCGAGTGTATCAAGAGAAGAAGTTACAGAGAGTTCAGTGCCACACTCAGATCCACCGAGCTCAGCTTGAGCAACATCTTCCACAGAGTGATCTCTTTTAGTGTTTGTAATATCAGCCTCTGAGAAATCAATATTTTTTTTGCCTTCTTCACCCAAAACACCATCTTTAGAAGACAGAGTCGTTGCCTTGTTTGGATATGAAGTTAGCTCCTCAAATTTTGACTGCGCAGCAATGAAAGAAGGATTGCTTGCCTTGCGCTTCAGAGAAGGTTTAGGCACTTCATCCACATATTCAGACTCTTCAAGCAACGAATCTGGATCCTTAGCAGCAAGCGGATGAGACTGGATCGAGTCATGATAAACTTCCGTAGATGCTTCTGGTGAATCATATTGGCTCATTTTCTGTGTCTCGGATAGCTCCACATGGTGAGCTTCTTCTACCTTACTTGCTCCATAGGTTGAGAAACCAGTTTCAGTCTCGGTCTCTAACGTTGGGTCAGAGTTCACCAAGTCAGCTTCAGATGATACTTGGATATTCTGAGCTTCTTCAACCTGTTGCTCTTCCGTTGCCAAATCTGCTTTTGAAGTCTTCTCAGGTTTTGAAACAGACATCCACCTCTCCAACCAGTTCCAAGAAGAACTAGGTTTTGTTGGATCACACTTGATGCTGATTGGTTTCGTCTTAGGAGTTGACTCCATTAGCTATTATCAAATATGCAAGAAAAAAGTATACAGAAATTGAGTTTAGCTATCACAAGAAATGCCACAAATAGAACCAAGTTGGAAAACATACATGCTTAGCAAACTTATTTTCAAGAAGCTTTTGAGCAGATGCATTTGTTACCTCCTGAAACAAGAAACAGTACTATTGGTTCTCAGATTTTGCAAGAGGAACAAAAAATGATCCTGAAACATAATACAGCCATCTCAAGGCCTTACCGAAACACGGCTACCATCTTTAGAGGAATGACGAGCACGGACTAAAGTCTGCATTTTGACAATAGCTTGCACACAACGCAGTGATCCCATGGCCTGGTTCCTAACGAGGTGGCCACGAAATGCAGCTTGGAGTTTCACAACTTTCTTTCGCCTCGTAAGTTCTCTTCGCGCCTGCAGTTCAAAAACACTACCGTAAGAACCGTTTTTTTCACAAACATAATGAGAAAATGTTCACATTCCTTAACTATGTTCATAGATGTAAATAAAGATGATAGAATATAAAAGAAAACAAGACCATACCATAAATCCACATATGGCAGATTGGATGACAATGATAACAGACTCATCCAACTTCTCTTCAACTTCTTCTTCTTCATCACTCTCTTTTCTGATTATGACCACATCATCCGTTTCAGATTCGTCCAGTTCGACCTTACTAGCAATTTCAACCTCGGGAGTCACGTCTTTCTCTATCGCAGCAATAACCCCTCCTTGTGATTTAACTTGAGATTCATTTCCAACCAAATCCTCCTCAGTTTCAGTCCCTTTTGATTCGACAAGAACAGGCGTCTCAGTTCTATGGTCAACCTTTTCCTCCAACTCCGATTTGTCCTCAAGACACTGAGTTTTTTTCTCATCCACCACATAGGTAACATGGGTCTTCTCGTCATCAAAAGACTGCTTTTCAGAGACATTGGTATTGTCAGGAGATGGAGATTTAAGGAGAGCAGATTCAAGAGTCTCTCTTGTCCTAGAAGGAGGAGTAGTTTCAGAGACTACATTAGTAATCAACCCTCGTTGTTGTTTTCCAGGTTTCTTCCTGAAACTCCATCCACGCTTATCACCAGAGCTCTTGTTCTACAATCCAAAACAAATTACCCAATCTTAGTGCTTTATCCACATTTCCATCTCAACGATTTAATGTTTTTCCCAATAGAAAGCTTAAAAGACGCAAAACGATTAAACCTAACAAATCAAAGAATCTTGTAGACAGAAAAAAAAACCCTAATCAGTTTCATGATAAAGTAGACAAAATTAGAAGCTTCAGTAATGCCCAAAAAAAAAAAAAAAAATCTAGGAAACTAGGGCAAAATAAAAACACAATCAGATCTTAAATTGGAAACTTGTTATCCAGTAAAGCACACTTAATTGAAGATTTAAGAAAGGAAAATCAAAACCTCAGTGAAGGCGGTAGGTTCGGTAGCATCGTCGCCACTGGAGCAAGCGATGATGCGGAGACAAGAAGAAGCAGGAGATCTTCCCATTTGTCCAACGAAGAAGAAGAAGAAGACCAAGACCGTTTTATCTTCTTCTGTTGGATCAGTAAATAAAAGAGAAGAGAAGAGAGTTTGGGAAATGGAGCCGGAACTGAAAGGAAGGAATTAAAATAGGGTTTTAGTAATCGGATTTGGAATCCGCCACTCTTTTCTTCTCTTGTGTCCGTTGAGGTGCCAATTAAAGCGAAATCACGCTGTCTCTGCCAGATCTCCTCGTGACATTTTCCCCCTTTATTTAACACACATATTTAATCTCACCGATAATTACAAAATAATTGGACTATACGAAAAAAAAGAAAATCAGACTACAATATTTTTCTGTGTATTTTTTTTGACAAATCTCATAATCTGTATTTAGATATTCTGATTGAGAAAGGAAATCAGAAAGCTGCTTTTGATTTTGAATTCGTATATTTCTAGGTCAATTTTTTTTTTGAAATGTGTTTGTCGTACCGGATTATTATTAAAGAAGCGTTGGATTGATTGAAATATCAAATAGTGGGGAATTATTTAATTATGGCTAGTCGATGATGTTGGTTCACCTAAAGATAATAATAATCAGACGCATGTGACTGTCATGTGCACTGTGTCTTTTTTCTGTACCTTTCTTTTTTCTTCTTTTCTTCTTTTCTTCTTTTCTTCTTTTCTTTCTCTCTGATGGCTTTTGGGGTTTATTAAAAGATTTAATTGTTTCGTTCCTATTTGGTTAAAGTCTTAAATTTGATATTTGCAGTGTAAGCAAAAGTGACAATGATATGTAAATGGTTACTTAAAGCTATTTCATAACTCGTTTTGGTATTTTTCTCTTTAGCAGGTAAATTGCTTTATCGTTACAAATTTAAATCAGTTTTTTTTGGTAAATTCGAATAAATATATGATATCAGATGGGCTTCGTGGGCCCAAAGTGGGCCAGTCCGAGAGAGAGGAGAATAAAAGCCGTGGCTTGTAAGAGGAAATGGAAGGTGTGGGGTAACTCTCTCGTACCAACTCATCCAGTCCTTAACCACTACTCATTGTAAATTTCGACATGCGCTTTTGTACCATTTCTGCCACGTGTCCTATCCACAGTATTGCCAGCTAGGCAGCATATGCGTATTCTTTTTGTTTTTGTTTTTGTTTTGTAGCATTACGACAAAAGTAGCAGAGGAAAGTTGTGGGTCTAATAATAATATAATATAATTATTGTAAAATTGATTAATTTATATAACTAAATAAAAGTGAAAATTGATTGAAAATTATTGTTTTTTTCGCGTTTTTTTATTAGAAAATTGACGCAAGCAAACGAAGCCTTAGTCGGTAAAAATTTATGGAGAAATACTTATATTTACCCCCTTTCATTCACCCCTTACATTCACCTCCTCTCTATAAACCAATGAAATTGCCATGTCATATAAAAGTTAATTAAAATCATAAAATAAGAAAAGAGGAATCGCGTGACACTTAACCCCGTTTTAATGATCTTAAAACTGTTGGTGGTGTTCTCTATCCTTCATACAGAGATGCGTGTTTTGCTTTAGGGTTGCTTGATGATGACAAACAGTATATTAGTGCTATTAAAGACGCAAGCTTTATATGTTCTGCACAATATACCAGGAAGTTGTTCACCATAATGTTAATGGGAGATTGTTTGACTAAACCAGAAGTAGTATGGGAACAGACTTGGATGCTTTTGTCTGAAGACATTCTCTATAAGAAAAGAGATGAATGGAAACGACCAGGTATATATCGAGTTTTTAATATGTATAGATAACTTAAATTGCAAAATTATATAGGAAACACAGAAATATAAAATCTAATTAATATAAAATCTCACATTATTTGTAATCTCTTTTCTTTGCAGATCTCACTTTGACCGATGAGGAAAAACAGAAATATGCATTACATGAGATTGAAAAACTTCTCGCCATATATGGCTGTTCTCTCCGAGCTTACAAAAAAATGCCAAAATTTGATATGGAAGATCTGAACATAGTCAATTGATTTATATTGGATGAAAAAGATTATGATTGTGAGAAGTTGAAAGATGACCTCGCCAAAGATTTAGCAACTGCCACAACGGAGCAATTAGAGATATACAATGAGATACTTGATGCAGTTTTAAATGACAAAGGAGGTGTGTTTTTTGTTTATGGATTTGGAGGGACCGGGAAAACCTATTTGTGGAAACTTCTGTCAGCTGCTATAAGATCAAGAGGAGATATTGTGCTTAATGTTGCATCAAGTGGTATTGCGTCGCTGCTGTTACAAGGAGGCAGGACTGCTCATTCAAGGTTTGGCATACCTATAATCGTGGATGAGGGAAGCACATGCAATATGACTCGGGGTTCCGCACTAGGGGATTTGGTGACAGAAGCAAAACTTATTATATGGGACGAAGCTCCTATGATGAGTAAATATTGCTTTGAATGTCTAGATAGAAGTCTAAAGGATATTCTTAGATGCCCAGAGCCTTTCGGTGGGAAAGTTGTTGTTTTTGGTGGAGATTTCAGGCAGATATTACCTGTCATCACTGGAGCTGGGAGGCAAGAAATTGTTGCTGCTACTATAAACTCATCTTATTTGTGGAGAAAAGTCAAGGTTTTGCAGTTAACTAAAAACATGAGGCTTCTTGCAAATATTCCTGATAGTGAGAAACTCGAAATAGAGGAGTTCTCAAAATGGCTATTAGATGTTGGGGATGGGAAGATATCATTACCAAATGACGGAATTGCAGAGATTAATCTCCCAGAAGAATTGCTTCTTCATTCTGGTGATGACCCTATTGAGACAATAGTACAAGCTATCTACGGAAATAGTAGATCTCTGGAAAAGGAGGAACCTAAATTTTTCCAAGGAAGAGCTATTCTTTGTCCTACCAATGAAGATGTCAACACCATCAATAGCCGTATGCTTGACAGACTCGGTGGTATGTCTACACTTAACTTTCAAAAAATAATCTATAACTCCTAAATTATAAAAACATAAACAAATGAGGCTAATTTTATTTGCAAAAAACTAATTTATTTACAATGCAGGTGATGAAAGGGTATACTTGAGTTGTGATAGTATAGATCCTACAGACACTAAGGCGTTAAGAGATCCAGCGTATGGTATTGATTTTCTAAACAAGGTTAAGGCTTCAGGTTTACCTAACCATTCCCTTCGGCTTAAAATCGGATGCCCGGTTATGCTGCTAAGAAATGTTGATCCCCATCATGGTTTATGCAATGGGACCCGACTGCAGATTACCCAACTCACTAATCATGTAATTGAAGCAAAAATTATTACAGGCACGAAGGTTGGGGATAAGGTTCTGCTTCCAAAAATGATGATAACACCGTCAGATGTGCGCCTTCCTTTCAAAATGAGGAGAATCCAGTTCCCTCTGTCTGTCTCTTTTGCAATGACTATAAATAAGAGTCAAGGGCAAACACTTTCAGAAGTTGGGTTGTATTTACGTAATCCAGTGTTCTCTCATGGGCAACTCTATGTGGCCATGTCTAGGGTCAGTAAGAAGAAAGGATTGAAGATTCTGGCCCTTGACAAGAAAGGGCAGTCTCAGAGAACAACAACAAATGTTGTTTACAAAGAAGTTTTCCAAAATCTTCTTCAAAATAGTGAAGAAGATTGAAGCGTTTCATAGAGAAACAAGTCACAGGTACAAACACAATCATAATGTTGTGTTTTAAGTTTTATTTTCAGCATGTATAACTTTACTTATTACTGTATAAATAATGTTGTTTGAATACCATTACAGGACGAAAGACGTAAGGCTATATATCTCAAATATCAGAAGAAGAAAACCAGCGAAAGTAATTACTATTAATCACAGCACGTCAATGAAGTAAACTCATATGTTTCTCAGTTACATTTAGAATTTTTAAAACTTTTTGACATTATTTGTTTTCAATTGTTATTAAACACTACCTATTTTCATCTATCAATGAAGTGAACTTTACTAAGTTATGCGTTCTAAAATACTTTGAAAGACAAGTGTAAAAATACCTTCAAACTTGGTCGATACTTGCATATCTGGAGGTGAGGATTTACTTCAGCAAAATGTTGTATACTTCAGCCCAAATAAACAAGGAATCCGAATTTTTTCCCTACAAGAATAGAAAAAATATTTGGGTCAATGTTTAAACCAATATATAAAGTACATTTCTCAAAATACTATTAAATTAAATATTACATATTATAAATTCCGAAATTAAATTAATACACAATCATAGTTAACAAGATGTAATATAGATTCGCATTTGTCAAATGGAAAGAAAAAATACAAATAACTACAAATAGACATATCATTAATGTCCAACCTCTGCTCAAAGTCTCTCAAGATCCGTATTCTGACATTTTTATTGAGCATATAAGGCTTCTACGTTTTGATCTTAGAGATGTGGAGTAAGATTTAAAAGTTTTAAATGTATATGAGCTTTGAATTACTGTAGTATACTTGCATAAATTTATATGATTGGAACTCTATTTATGTTTTCCTTTTTCGTATGTACAAGAAACCCAGATTTGGTAACTTTAGATACTAATCAGTACTATCTACGAATAGATCAAAGTTTAAAACTTTAGATATAATCAATAGACTACGCGAAATCGAAAATCCATACCTCTTTAGAATCAAGCTCGAAGAAACCAGGTTTAACTCCCACAAAAGCTTTGCTCTGATTGAATCTTCTTTGATTTATGGATAATCATCAACCGGTCTCTAAGGAGTGAAATTACTGAAGGAAAATAAGAATTGAACATGAAGGAATTCGAAATCGAAACTTAATTTATTTCGGTGATGATCAAACTTGAAGGAATTCGAAATCAAAACTTAAGGCTTAGATATAATCAATATAATTCAAGAAATCGAAAATCCATACCTCTTTAGAATTAAGCTCGAACAATCCAGGTTTAACTCCCACAAAAACTGGGCTCCGATTGAATCTTCTTTGATTTATGGATAATCATCAACCGGTCACTAAGGATTCAAATTACTGAAGGAAAATTAGAATTGAACATGAAGGAATTCGAAATCGAAACTTAATTTATTTCGGTGATGATCGAACTTGAAGGAATTCGAAATGGAAACTTAGTTTACTTCGGTGATATACCAAAGCAAAGAAGGATTATTTTTTTCCGAAAATCTGTCTTGGGAAAAAAAAGATTGATGTTAGTATCTTATTTCAGACAATACATTCATCTGGGCCTTATAATTTTGTCGTAAGCCCACAATTAGTTAAGAATCAATCCATTAAATTGTCCCGATTTACCCACATGTATATCTTTGTTTTTTATGTAAGATTTTTAAAGTTGAGTTATCCATGTAAGATTTTTGCATTTCTTTCTGTACAATGTTAAGTTAATATATAGTTATTCTTATTTATATAACATATAGAATTTTCAATTTAAAACTTAAGTTAAGAGAGTATGGATTGTAACTTAATTAAAAAAATTAAATTATAACAAAACGTAAACTAACAACGTTTACATCTTATGATTCAAATCAAACCGAAAGACAAAAATAGCCAAAAAAATTATCTTATATGTTAAAACAATACCCAAACCAATTATTTTCTTTCCTATTAGTTCATTTTAGTTTCTATTATCTTTTAGTTTTCTTACGTTACTTCCAAAACAAAAAACATCAAATCTTGCACTGTAGTACTCTATTTGGAGGTTTTCTTCTTCAAATGCAAAACTAAAACATTACATTTTAATTTCATGTAATTTAAAAAATTATCAAATCCCGCGCTGTAGCGCGGGTACAATCCTAGTTCTTTTTGTTTTTGTTTTGTAGCATTACGACAAAAGTAGCAGAGGAAAGTTGTGGGTCTAATAATAATATAATATAATTATTGTAAAATTGATTAATTTATATAACTAAATAAAAGTGAAAATTGATTGAAAATTATTGTTTTTTTCGCGTTTTTTTATTAGAAAATTGACGCAAGCAAACGAAGCCTTAGTCGGTAAAAATTTATGGAGAAATACTTATATTTACCCCCTTTCATTCACCCCTTACATTCACCTCCTCTCTATAAACCAATAAAATTGCCATGTCATATAAAAGTTAATTAAAATCATAAAATAAGAAAAGAGGAATCGCGTGACACTTAACCCCGTTGAGCAATTGTTTTTTTTTCCTATTATTTCATCCACTCGCCGGCGAAGAAGAACATCAACGACTACGACTCTCTCCCTGCATAGCTCTAATCCCGTCGTCGTCACCGGATTCGTGACCAGAAATCCGAAATTCCGTTACCGTCGTCTCTTCCCTTCTAGCAATTCTCTTGATTGGACATACCGTTGCAGAGGCGAGCGGGGTGGCTTTGGGCGTGGGTTCGGGGATCGTGGCGGCGAAAGACGTGGACCGAGAGGGCCTGGACCCTGGTTCGAAGGGCGAGCCAACAGAAGAGGAGAGATGGATTCCAGAGACCAAGCTTGGGTTTGATTCTAGCGGGAGGTAAAACTCATAAGTTGAAACAAATCTCTGATTTTAATTTTACTTATGTCGATTCAATGGTTTCACTGGAGAATCAAGTTTAATAGTTAAAGTTTTATTTGGCTAGATTTGAGAAATGCTTGTCGAGACTCTTAGAGACTCTTCTTTGCCGAGAACCATATTTGGTGTTTTAACTCGATTTCTGATTTTAGCGTTTTTCCGACCTCTGTTTGAATTTGTACGTATCCTTCTCTTAGACATAGATATACAGATAAGTTCTTCTAGCGTTCATCTTTAGATAAACACAAAGTTTAATAGTTCAAGTTTAATTTGGCTAGATTTTAGAACATAAATCATGCCTTGGATATGTTCTTGTAAAGTTTCAGATTCATGAGATGAATGCTTCTCTAATTTTGATTTTTCTCTTTTACTTACCGTGGTGTGATCAATGATTTCTCTTTAGTCTTGAAGATATCAACTAAAGTGTATATTAATAATTGCTTACAACTTTGGGATTTTCTTGAATCAAATAAAGGCTAAGAAGCTGAGTGTAGCAACTTTGGGATTTTATAGTTTGATTCGATTTTTCCTTGTAGCCTCTTTCTTGCTTAAACTAATGGGTTTGAATTCTTTTTGCGAAAAAAACTAGTAATCATCACTGATTTTAAAAAAAACAGTGTATTAGTTTCTAAGAAACCATTGATCCGAGAAAGAAAAGGTAAAAGAAAATGTAAAAATCTCATAACACCTTCAAAATATTTAGCTTCAATTTTAGCATTTCCATATGCCTTCCGCCTCAACATTCAAAATAATAGAGCTTCACGATGAATCATCATAAGTCTTGTCAATTTCCTACAAAATATAAGACTTCAAATTATTTAATAATTGATTAAAAACTCAAATAAAAATAGTAAGAAGAAACTATTTCCCTGGAACACTTGCGAGGAAAGTGACTCATTATGTAAGGTCGGATTAGTTGTAGAAACAGATAACTGGGTATCGGGAGTAAGAGCTGAGTCCTGAAATATTGATCAATTTTAAACAATAATTATATCCATATATTGATTAGGTCAAATTACTATGAAAATTGGACACAAACTGAAAATAAAAATGACATATCAAATACCTGAAATAACTTTTTCTTTGCTGTAGCACTACTCGATGATTTTGATGTACCACCATTTTTCGTTTCAAGAACACTCTTGTATCGACCATGGCGTCCAACATTGATGTTCTTTGGTCGTCCACAAGGTTTTTTTCTTTTTATTCCACATGCATTTTGAACTTCTGTATCTTCTTCTTCTTCCACAGGGTCAACTTTTGATGTATGGAGCATCCATTTATTAGCTTTCACTAGTTTCTTTTTCTTTTCCTCCAATTTTTTAAGCAATTGAAAGGCATCTTCATCTGCACACAACGTCAGTTCTATATGTTCAGCAGCAAAAGATGCAATCTCACGGAAAGTACGACATATATGACTATATCGCTTTCCAATTGATTGTTCTGCTGTCTGATTAGGTATCTCTGAATGATAATAAGATATGGTTCGTGCTTTTGCCTCTTTACTTCATCGATTCAGAATGTAGGTAGGTGGAATTCTTCTAACATCCTTCTTGTCCAACACTCTCAATGCATGACGACATAAGATCCCAACAAAAGAAAACTTCATGCAACTACAATGTATCGTTTGGTTTGCAGCTACATACTCAACCAAATGATTTCTCCCAACACCACGAAAAGATACATTGTATTCAGCACGTACCATCTCAGACTTATTGACCCTTTTGACAGCATAATCACTGATAGTTGTGTATTCCTTCTGGAACAAGGTAAACACTTCCGGTGTATACACGTCATTTGCATGTTGCAATATCTCTACTGGAGCAGTTAATACCGGCGAGGTATGCATCATACTGAAGTCAGCAGTTAATTCTTTAAATCTTTGATCATCCAACACTCTCTCATAGTGTTTAAAGAAGCGCAACAAGTTATAACTGCGCTTCAAGTATCTCTTCAAAGTACTATTCATACTTTCACTACGCTGTGTACTCACCATATCTGCTGTAAAAGTTTGACGTCCATATACCATTGCCCATTTTTTTTTCACCACAAACAAACTCTTCAACCATTTATTTTTCTGTCAAATATGTTTCTTGAGCATATCATCCCATGCCAATAACTATTTGTCTTCTTCCTCATGCTCATATACACAATTTCCAAAGTCCATGGCAAACTGGCCCGGTCCATGAAAGACACGACTCAGGTTCTTTGCAGCATTTTGGTAAATATGCCAAACACATAACCTATGTTTTGTTTCAGTGAACACTTGTACTATTGCATTCGCCATTGCTGCAGATTGGTCTGTAAAAATTATTTTTGGTTGTTTTCCTGACATTGCTCCAAGAAAAGTCTCAAAAAGTCAATGAAACGACTCAGTGGTTTCATCATATAAGAGAGCAGCACCGAACACAACAGTTTGCTTATGATGATTAACAACGACAAATGGAGCAAACGGTCTATCGTATATATTGGTCTTATAAGTTATGTCAAAGCAAACGACGTCTCCAAATAGATTGTAATCACTTATAGACTGATCATTTGCCCAAAAGATATTAGTGATCATATCGTCCTCGTCAAGTTGTATCGAATAAAAAAATGATGAATTATCCTATTTTTTTGTCTGAAAGGATTCTAAAACTGCTCCAGCATCTCCCTTTTTCATTTTCGCCATTCGCTTTCTGTATATGTAATTGCGATAGTCTTTCTCCAGAAAACCCATATTTGCTCGCCCCCCAACTTCTATACTCATCATTTCAACGGTTGCTTTTGCCAAAATTCCTGACATCTCGGCATCATTAGCATGATGTTTTTGAGAGACAGAGACTATTCGATTGCCCTTCAACAAATGCTTCATAGGTGTCTTCACTAAATCATGTTTATGATTCGGATTGAAAGATACAATCTTAAATTTTCCGGTACTCTGGACGTAGCAAGTCATATGAGCATTACAACCACACCTTGTAATTGGTCTTCTAGATTTGTTGACGTTACGTTCCTGCCTAAACCCCTCTCTTGAGCATACATAACGAAGCCTTACTAGCTTACCTTTTTTTTCCGACCTCCGTTGTTTCCTTACGTCGAAACCCCGATTGCTTCCATACTTGCTGTAAGCTTTATATGCGGTCTCATCAGAACTAAACTCCATATCAATACAGAGTTCATCTTTCTTATCATTCTCATTGTTTGCTTCTAAAGCGAAATCTTCCGTTTGAATAGAATCCTCTTTCTTGGCTATGTCGTCTTCTTCTTCGAATCCAGTGAGTGAAGCTTCGTCTTCACTAAGTGAATCATCTTCTTCCTCAGATATAAACTCAACTGAGTTTTCACTTAAGAAACTATATCGAACTTCTTCATTGTCTTTGCCATCCATGGATGTAGTTTCATTGTTAATCTACACGTATAAATTAAAAAACGAGATTAAAAACAGCAATCATGAGGAAACGATAAAGAAAAAAAAAGTGAAAAACACAAAAGGATTTTCATCATACATTGATGTGATTAAATAAACAAATCAAATCTAAAGTCGTTGAAAAAAAAAAAAAAAACAAATCTAACAAGTTTTTCATGAAAACAGACGACGTACATGTTTGATTTTAAAGCCTACGTCGTATTCATATTGACTACTACTTTCATTATAAAAAAAAGACCAATTCAAAGCAAAAATCAATTCGAATTTTTCCTCTGATTTGAATTAAAACTTTAAGGGACAATCCAAGACTTCAATCAAATTGATAAGCATGACAATATACGTTAAGATCGTTTTGTGTATTTCATTATCCTATATGATCAAGCCATATAATACCGATTAAACTTGACATTAATTTGATAGAGGATAAGAGAGAGTGTTGCAGCGTACCGTTGCTCGAACCGTCTAATTTACGCTAAGATATGATCAAATTCAAGAGAATTCTCAAAAGAAGGGAGTTGAAAAGCTCGTATTACTCCTTTGTGTCTAAAGACAAAGCAAAAACAACCTTATATAGAGATTGTTAAGGTTACAACTACAAAGAGAATTAGGAAAACTAAGGTAAAAAATGAAGTAGTACTTGACTAAAAAAAGGAAATTTATAATGAACTTGTAGGAATTAGTTTGAACCAGGGTCCAGGTCCTCTCGGTCCACGTCTTTCGCCGCCACGATCCCCGAACCCAGGCCTAAAGCCACCCCACTCGCCTCTGCAACGGTTTGTCCAATCAAGAGAATTGCTAGAAGGGAAGAGACGACGGTAACAGAATTCCGGATTTCTGGTCACGAATCCGGTGACGACGACGGGATTAGAGCTATGCAGGGAGAGAGTCGTAGTCGTTGTTGTTCTTCTTCGCCGGCGAGTGGATGAAATAATAGAAAAAAAAACAATTGCTCAACGCCGTTAAGTGTGACGCGATTCTTTTTTTCTTATTTTATGAGTTTAATTAACTTTTTTTTAATCTTTTATATGACATGGCAATTTTATTGGTTTATAGAGAGGAGGTGAATGTATAAGGGGTGAATGAAAGGGGGTGAATATAAGTATTTCTCAAAATAAAGTGGTTAAATTCATGGAAAATATTTAAAAGTAGCAATAAAGCTTAGGGATTGCGTGTGAAGTTGAAACAAACCTTTCACGACGACTTTAATCAATATGATTAGTCTTAAGACCAAAACCTAAAGTATTAGTATTATAGTATCAAATATCTCAATAAGACACATAAGAAGCATCACTAATTGCTTCCATCATAAGTCAAATATCTCAATAATGTGAATCCTTTTACTATCTTTTGTCGCACTCGCCGACAGAAATCATCTCATTCTCACCACCATATTAGTCACACAACTCACAAGACTCGCAACTAGGGCTGTCAATTGGACATGTCCATACGGACTTTTTTTTTTTTTTTGAGTTCGAACATGTCCAATTCCAAATATGTCTATGATGAATTAGACAGGTCAACATGTTCGTTGGACTAAAAAAATGATAATTTAATCAAATGGTCTAAATTTAGTTATGTACCCAATTTAGTCTTATTTTAGTCAAAACTTTTTTATGGAATAACGTTTTTGCCATGAATTTATTACGAAATGATTTTTTTACAGAACGGTGTTTATTTACGGTCTCGAGTATTTTGCCGGGAAATTTTTAGGAAAGACGTTTTTTTGGCGGGAAAATTTTACGGTTTCAAGTTTTTTGGAGGGAAAATTTTGTGTGCCGCGGGTTTTTGGCGGGAAAATTTTACGATCTCGAATTTTGGGCTGGAAAATTCTACGGCCTCGAGTTTTTGGGCTGGAAAATTCTACGGCCTCGAGTTTTTGGCGGGAAAATTTTATGATCTCGAGTTTTGAGCTGGAAAATTTTACGGTCTCGGATTTTTGGCGGGAAAATTTTACGATCTTGGGTTTTTGGCGGGAAAATTTTACGGTCTCGGGTTTTTGGAGGGAAAATTTTACGGTCTCGGGTTTTTTGGCAGAAAATTTTACGGTCTCGAATTTTTGGCAGGAAAATTTTACGGCCTCGAGTTTTTGCCGGAAAATTTTTCGGTTTCGGGTTTTTGGCGAGAAAATTTTACAGCCTCGGGTTTTTTGGCGGGGAAAGTTTACGGTCTCGGGTTTTTGGCGGGAAATTTTACGGTCTCGGGTTTTTTGGCGGGAAAATTTTACCGTCTCGGATTTTTGGCGGGAAAATTTTATGGTCTCGGGTTTGATGTCTCGAGTTTTAACCCAAAATAAACTGCAAGTGTACAGACAAAAGCAGTAGTATAAGAGGTATCGAATCCACAGAGACCAAGGTTACACTATGAATTTATAGGTTCTAAAATAAAGCTAAGATAAATTAAATAGTTGGAAATGGTAACGAGCAGGTGCTCAATGCAATAGAGCAGGTGCTTGGAATAAAAATCGGATTAAAAACAGATGATAAAAGCACTAAGCCGAGATGATTCTCCGGTGATTTCGGATACTTAGGTTGAGCATCTATTCAGGGTTTAATTGAACACGATCTAGAACTCAAACATGAATGTAATATTGCCCCGCTTTCGGCGGTGTATCAATATCTTTGTCTACAACCTAAATACCTAAACTTCCGAGTGGATTTAGTAATGAAGTAAACAAGCCTTAATGCAATGGTTCGATATGTTCACACTCGATGGCAACGATCAATGGCGTTTTGGTTACCACCGAATGCTCATCAATGGTAATTCTAGCAACCTATATCATTTTCGGTGAATAGATTAAACCTAGAGATCATAGACTAAGTGATCAATTTAGCCTAAGCGTTAAGACTTCCTAGAGATGAAGACATAAGATTACCCTATTTGGCTCAACCATCTAAGATCCTAAATCACCATTGAAATCACCCCAACTTAGTTATGAAACTACTCGGACATGGTCAAATCAAATGCAACAATCAATAGATAAGAATTCATAATGGAAAATGGAGAATGAAAGGGGGTTTAGAATTCTTCTCTAGATGATTATTGGATGATGATTCGGAAATGAACAAGAGACTTCAATGGTGGAAGTGATGATTCGGATGATGAAGAAGAAATGAAGAACAAATTACTTTTTATTAAAAACGTGAGAAGGAACTCCAAATCTACTCAATATTTCGTGATACCAGCCTTCCCCTTCTGATCCAGAAGTCATTCTTTTAAATACAAGGAAAAGCATTAAGAAACAAAAGATATCTTTTTAAGCAAAAGAAGGAAAGTAAGTAGAAATCCCATTTATGATTAAAATCAATCATCTCCCTAATGAAAAGGGATTGATGTTGACTCATTAACTCCTGGGGATCGTGTGGGCCATCAGATGAACTCGGCGGCCACAGCTTTATTAGGTTTAGGTTCTGGTGTCTTGGTGCGAGCAGGTGCTCGGTGGAGTGAAAACTCTTCTTTTTGCTCCAATTCTTCTCCTTTTCTTCATAGAGCTCCAGCAGCTCCAAATTATGCTCCAAAGCATTGTAGGACCTGAAAAGACATCAAAAGGAAACAAAAAGACAAGAAAAACAACACAAAACCATGGGTGAATTAGGCTAAAAACCTAATACATCGGGGTTTTGGCGGGGAAATTTTACGGTCTCGGGTTTTTTGGCGGGAAAATTTTAAGGCCTCGAATTTTTTACGGTATCGAGTTTTTGGTATAATTTTTTTCATTTTTCATGTTTTTTAATAGAATTAAGTTTATTTTTACAAAATAAAATATTAGTTCTAAAACACACAAAATAAACTAAATCCTAATTGATTTTGTCCTTGGACATGTCCATTGTCCATTTAGTCCAGTCCAAATTTAATTATGGACTAATTTGGACTCGTCCAATTTGGACCGCTTCATATTTGGACGCGTCCATGTCCAGTCAAAATGATACGGACCGGACTTTGTCCATGGACAATCTATCCAATTGACAGCCCTACTCGCAACAACAAACTCTGCTATTGATCACTCAATACGGTGAATAAATATTTTTCGGAGCAGATTATGTATGAATTTGAACAATCCATAACAAACCAGTCAAGGTCAGAACCGTGCCACTTTTTGTTCTTTGTCTGAGGAAATCTGAGTTCTCTAGAATAAATCATTCGATGTGGTTTACATCAAAATACAAAAGCCGATACAAATTCTCAGGGGTTTAGATTAAACAAATGTTAACTAAATAAAAAAGTGAAATTTTTATCCTCTCATTGTGTGAAGAAAGAAACAAAAGCTGTTAAAAATGAAACCACATCGAAAATTCTGAGTCAAAGTAGTGTTTCAAGACTTACGAGGCCTTCCTCTTCTTCCACCGGTCTTCGCAGCCGGAGCCTTTCCACTACCGGTGCGGCCGCCGCGTGCTCCACGACCTCCACGTCCACGTCCTCTGCCACGAGTGCTCTGTTTCTTGCCATTGGCTTCTTCTCCATCGTCACTGTAGTCACTATCCGCGTCACTGCCTTGAGCTTCCTTCTCCTCCTTGTCGCTGTTTTCTTCATCACTGTCTTGTTCAGAATCAGACGAAGCTTTTGCTTTCCTCTTTTTGGGAGCATCTCTTTTAGGAGCAGCTTGTTGCTTTGTCACAGGTACAGTTTCTTCCTCTGCTTCTACAGTTTCTGATCAAAACAAAGAAAACACATCATGAGATGTTCGTTCACATATCAATTAAAACGCTCCAGGGGATAAAATATTGATGTGATTATACCTTCTAATGACCCTTTCCCGTCGTAGATCTCGAGCTGCAAAAAGAATTAATCGCTTAAATGTCAAACCCTTTAAGAAAGATATATCATCTTGAGCTTTTTCCATTGAGGGCTCAATGAATAAGAAATGGCTATCTTGCTTTTGTTTACCTGCTCAAGCCGATCAGCAATATCTTCTGTTCTGTCAACTATGACCATAGAGTGGCAAAAACCGCATGCCACACTGCAGAAAACATACACAGAGAATTAAAGAAATGTTTCAATTTTATCTCCGAGGTAAACACTAAAAAAAACTCACCCCATTACATGCATTCCCTCGAGTATATCAACCTTTTTAGGCGCTGCAGAGGATCTGAAACAAGAAAAGAAGCAGGTTGTTTAATGATAGTCGAATGAGGTTGTTAAAGTATACTTTAGTTATGGTGTAGCATACTTTTGACCGTTTGGGCCATAACCGAGTTCTCCATACTGAGCATGACCCCAACTTATGCAAGAACTATCCGCTCCAACAAAATGATGCATGCTTCCTGAATCCATCCAACGCAAATTCCAACCACTGCACAAGGAATTATATATGTTAAATAAATCATCAGAAGCAATATAACAATCTGTGAATCTGACTTAAGACAAACCTTAAATCCATCATAGGTTTAGGGTACATCCAATCATCACCATTGTTCTTAATTTTCCCCCACATATATAACTGTCCTCCACCTGAAAAAATAGACATGTTAAATATAATTTGATGTATAGGAACAGAAGACTACCACAAGAGGTGAAGGCAGTTCAGATTAAGGTCACTTGCCAGCAGTACAAGCAGAGTTTGCATTGCCAGCAGAAACAATGGCATTAGGAGGCAACACATTGTTCCTCTGAAACACATCAACACGTCGAGGAGCAAATTCATCTTTCTGCTCCCTATGTCCAAGCCTGCAATTGACAACCAATGTCTCATAACAGTCTTTTCAAAATGCTGTAGTGTAAAACTCAGAAACGGGCTAGTACCAACCTTCCATATCCACCATAGCCCCATCTGCAACATGTTTCAAGATTAAAAATCAATGAATCAGACATGTATATTGAAGGGTCAAATGTTTATATAAAGAACAAAATTTAAAACAGAGCAGTTACTTACGTGTAAACAAACCCATTCTTATCTACGGCCACTGGTTAAGAGAAGTTTAACATATGAAATCATAAAGAGTAATTAGCTTCCTTGAAATGCAAATGTCAAGGACGTAGAGAGAGATAGAGAGAACAAAAGAAATATGGCTTCTACCAGTATGATTTGTTCCACATGCAACTTTGACAATTGTTTCCCCAGAAAGAGAGGCTATGGCTTTAGGACGTGGTTGTGCTTCGTAGGCAAGTCTAACCGAGCTATCCTTCATATTGTACTGAAATGGTAGAAAAACAATGTAACCTAGTTTAAAGAAAATGATGGAGACAACCCTTAGTGTAATCTATTCATCAAGTACAATCCAGAGAGACTAAAGTAAGTAAATGATTCATAGTAAAATTTCGCTAACACAAAGACGATACAAGAGCACAAACACTTATTTGGAAGTTAGAGTATAATCACAAACAATTCACGTTCTAAACACTTTCAAGCATATAGAAATACACTATGCGCAAGAGACAAGAGTCGACAAAAGCAGATTTAAATGTGAGCAGATAGCTATCTTTGAATAAGTTACCTCATTATCAGTTCCATGACCAAGTTGACCATACTGTGGGAGACCAGCAGTCCTATAAACAAACAAAGACTCTGAAATTGAGCATGCAGTCTTACCAAAATGAGACCAACTAAAGTCGAAAGAAAAAACAAAAGAAGAAACCATACAATATAGAAGCTCCTTCAGTAGAAGATAACCACACTGTGAAATCAGCCCCACAGTCAATGTTTGTGACCTCCTCAGACACAAGACAGGGAAGAGGCGACGATTCAACTTCTACAGAAACAAAGACTGTAAGCTACATATTTCATATTATTAAAACGGTAAGTCACAAGCAGAAATAGATGATACCATTTTTGACCGAACCCAAACCCAACTGCCCATGCTTATTCCAGCCAAAACCAAAGGACTTTCCCTCATCACTAACCACTACCGTGTGGCTCCTCCCTGCTCCAGCTTTCACAATTTTGTACCTTTCGATAGAAAGGTACAAGAAGAAGAAAAAAAGCTCAATGCCCGACAACAATCAGGTACATGTTCAAACAAAGAGCAAGAATCAATCTTAGAAAACTAGCAAACTCACTTTGAGAGTCCTGACACAACCGTTGGCCTGTCACGTTGAATCATATCTCCATGACCCAATTGACCTTTCTGAACACAAATAAAAAATCAATCAGTTTCACTTCCAGAGATGCTTATACACAAGTAATACAGTGCAAAACAAAGTAAAGGCTGAATCAGAACATACGTCATTGCGTCCCCAGGTATAGCAACGACCTTCAACGTCCAAAGCCACACAATGACACGAAGCTACAAAAACATTTACACAGAGATTAAAAAAAAGAGCAAAATACACAGTAGTGTTCGATTCGTCGATTAATCACAGATCCGTAAATGAAAGAAGTAATTACCGCAGCCAGAAGCGACGAATCGAATGTTGATGCCGACGAGTGGCCTTAAACGAGTAGGAGAAACCAAGTTACCATCGTTACCACCTTTGCGTCGTCCAACGATATCCCAAGCCGTAGCACCACAGAACAACAACTCACCTCCTTTCTCCTCCGAGCTCTCTTCCTTCTTCTCCGACGAATTCATCGCTGCCATAACCTCACTTTCGTCTTGGGTCAAATCGAAAAAGGCTTGATTTTTCAAATTGAAATCGGATCCAAGGGGTACGCGGCGAATCGGAGATGAAGCTAGAAAGTGGCGGGAAAACAACGGTTAGTGGATCTGAGCGACGACAAAGATTGAAAGGGGCAAAAAATGGAGACAAATCGAGAAACCCTAACACAAGAAACAAAGTACAGAAGAAAACTACGAAAGAAGCAAAAAGGGAAGATAAAGTGGGGCAAATTATAAAGGGGATTAATTTGCGGGATTTCCAATTGCTCTACCATTTTTAATATCCTTATATTTTCTTCTTTCTTATTCCGCTTTGCTTTTCTGTAACGCTTGTCTCTCTACTTATTATTTTTGGCACTACAGTATCTTTATCACTTAATGTGAGTCTTTTTTTTTTTGGTCACTATATAAATTTTAGTTAGCTACGAAAGGAAAAAAACAGATTTTTTGTGCTCTCCAACTATTTTTGTTTGTTAAGGGTGTTGAAATAAAATGATTTACCTAGCTTTTAAATTCATGAGATATACAAAATTTCTCTATTACACCAATTATTTTCCTTCTCTTTAGTCTAACTTCATCATAAAATTTGTTTTTCTTTCCAACAAAACATATAAATCAAAAAATGCATTTAGGATCGATTGCCCAACTAGGAGGATAATTGTTTACAAATAAAAATTCAAGAGCATGAAAATGGGCTAAACAGTCCGCATGTAGGTTACTCGAACGCGCAATCTTCGATACGGTGAAATTGGGTAGATGTATCGTCAATCTATGGACTTTGTCTGAGAGAAGCGAGAAAGCATGCCACTCATCCGGGTGTCTTATGATATCGACCAAGTCAAGGCTATTTGTCTCGAACAGCTGGCACTCTAGGCCTCGCTCATGCAAACACGAAATCGCCCATATGAGCACCTCCATCTTGAAGTGTAGTGGGGATCTGCGCTGACCCAAGCCTCGCGCCCCTAATAGCAAATACTGATCTCCTTGGAAACATATCCATCCCCCTCTAGAGGTTTGATCAATTTTCTTCCAGGAACCATCCACTCGACACCGGAGTTGAGTAGATAAAGAATCGACAGTTCGAGTGTCGACCTCCATGTCTGTTACCATTATATCCGTAGATTGAGAAGCCGTCCAAGCCCAATATTCCTTATCTACCGTGTTAATTATGTCCTCTGGTTCCGGTTCCACTCCCTGAAAGTATTTTTTATTCCTTGACTTTCAAACGTACCAGAAGACCAAGAGAACATATTCCGGTCGCCCTTAATTATACCGCTGTCCTTTAACCTCCAGAAAAGGTGATCCATATTCGCATAAATGGATGACATGTGCAGATTTGTCCTTTCCGGCAGGGATTAGAATAATGCCTAAATCCGTTTAACTATGGTGCATTTAAAGAAAGCATGGTTAACTGTTTCCTCTTCTAGTCCACAACGCATACACGTTGTGGGGCAATTTACTCCACGTTGGTTTATCCTTACTCGAACAGCTATGGAGCCCGAGAGAATCTACCATAGAAAATGCTTTATTTTTGTGGGACATTTCACTTTCCATACATGAGCTTTAAGAATTGTAAAGCTCGGCTCACAAATCGAACTAGGTTCCAGCTCCCTTTGTATCTTATTTGCCAACCAATATCTCGATTATACCGTATATCTCCCGGATTTGGTAAAATGCCAAATATAATTATTCTTAAGAAAAGAGTGCCCCATGTCTAGGCCATGAATTAAATGGATGTCCTCAGGATCCATAAATTCATGTAATATATGCATATGCCATTCATTCGTAGTACGATTATACAAATGATTCACCTTTACATTGAGGTGAAGAAAGCTCCCTCGTCCCCTCGCTGGTCTAGGATAATGATCAAGAATCCATGGATCCCTCCAAACTAATACGATATGTCCAGAGCCCAGATCAAGCCGACTTTCTTTGTATAGGAGATCTCTGGCTGGTAGCATACTCATCCATCCATAAGAGGGTGAATGAGGCTTTTTTGCTAACAGAGGATGTCTATCCAAAAAATATCTCCCTTTGAGTACTCTTGCCATTAAGGAATTAGGATACTGATATAACTGCCATACTTGATTTGCCAATAGAGCTGAATTAAAATTCGTCAATGACCTAAAACCCAAACCCCCTCTCCTCTTACGAGAGGCACAACTTATCCCAAGCCTACCAGTGAAGGCCATGAGTACCTCCTCCGAAGCTCTACCAGAATTTGGCAATAGCCCCCGTCAATTGATTCGTTTATAGCAGTGGTAGCCAAAAACATGACATAATGTATGTAGGGAGATAGAGCAACTGATTTGATGAGGACCTCTTTCCCTCCTTTAGATAAAAACTTAGTTACCCATCCATTGACCCGATCATGTAGCCTCTTGTTTATAAAATTAAATATTTTTACCTTTGATCCGCCCAGACTCACTGGTATTCCCACGTACGAGCTCATTCCGCCTTTTTAATAATTTCCATGATGCCCTTCATCTTATCTTTGACCTCATTTGTTACATTATTACCAAACATAAGATATGATTTATCAAAGTTTATTTCCTGACTAGACGCTGTCCCATATATCCGTAGTACTTCCAAGATTGCCTGACATTCCCCGTCTTCTGCTTTACAGAAAAACAAACTATCGTCTACGAAGAACATATGCGAGATGAGTGGGCTATTCCGAGCTATCTTTATTCATGTAATCCGACCTTCCCGTTCCTTTTTCCGGATATTAGCAATCAAGACTTTCGTACATAAAATAAATAAACATGGAGATAACGAATCGTCTTATCTTAGTTCCCTCTTTAGCACAATCCGTCCTCGTGGCTGCTCATTAACCAGGACCTGATAAGAGACGTATCTAACACAAAACATTAGCCAGGATGTCTATGTTGTTCCAAACCCTAATTTGATTAACACCGCTTCTAAAAAATTCCATTCAATCTTGTCATAAGTTTTGCTCATATATGTTTTTAGTGCCATAAACTCCGTCCGACAAGAGGCATTAGTCCGAAGTCCGTGAAACATTACTTGAGAAATTAGGATATTATCAGTGATTAACCTCCCAGACACGAATACCAACTGTGTTTCCGAGATAGCCTTAGGTAATAATTTCTTCAACCGTAAGCACATAATCTTCGAGATAATCTTGTAGCCTACATTACATAAGTTGATTGGCCTGAATTCACTTATTCTCTTAGGTTTGTCAATCTTTGGTATGAGACAAATATTTGTCTAATTAGGTCGAGTATCAAAACCACCTGTCCCAAAGAAATCTTGAATAAAACCCGTTAATTCTATTTTTAAGAAGGGCCAAAATTACTGATATAAAAGGGCCATCATCCCATCCGACCCAGGGGCCTTTTCTGGGTGCATAGAAAAAATTGCCCTCCTCACCTCCTCCAACTGAATATCCTTTATTAAAACATTACTAGATTTTGACCCGCACCAAGTGCGGGATTATATTACATATAGTAGATTCAAAAATATACGATTTTTGATCTAAAATATGTAGACAATAAATAGTTTAATCAAATGTGTAACTAAGATAAATTCAATAATAACTAAAAAACCAACACCAAAAACCAATAAATGAAAACAAAATCAATAAAAAGCCAAAAAACTTATGTGAACTCTTAGATGTAGAGTTTTGATCTAGTGCATCTCTTGCTTTCCTTCAACTGCAGGTTCGTCGTCCAATATAACAGAGAAATTGAGCTTAAACTTCAGCGATTATATGTTCAAAGTATAAATAAATTTCTAAATTATAACATTTTTCTTTGCATAAACTAATTAAACTACATCAAATATTTTATATTAGTACTCATAGGGGTGATTGGTTGGGCTTTAATTATTTTCTACAATCTTAATTTTCTATAAAGTGTTATTTGTTTACCAATCATGTTTTAGCTTTAATTTTTCAAATCACAATCTACAATTTTTTTAACCAATCATGCTTTAGCTTTAGTTTTCAAAGTTACAACCCAAATTGTTTTTAAAACACTTTTGTTGCCTATTACATAGAAAATCCTACAACCCTATATATTGAGCTGTTAGTAGGGGTGGGCAAATTAACCGAACCGAACCGAACCTACCGAATCTGAACCGATCCAAAGTAAATATACAAACCATTGGTTGGATTTCTTCTTAAACCGAACGGTTCGGTTCGGTTCGGTTCAACCGAACCGAACCGATAAACCAATGTGCTTTTTTCATTTAATTAATTAATTATATTAATATTATAGATGTGTTCCTTAAATCTAGATCCACTACTAACCATTAGATTGTAGGTTTATTTTTCCTAATAAAACTTAACTTTTTAACCTAAGCATAAAAACATAACTAAAAAAGACCTTTCGTTCATTCTCTTTGCTTAGAGTTTCATTCTCCAGAGTAAACGACTATCTTCTAAAGAGGTAATGGTCTTTTCTAATCATGTTAATTTTGTGTTGTTGTTGGTTTAATAAATTGTCTTTATTTGTATTATTTTCTCTGTTTTAGTCTCATTAGTAGAAAAATATGAATAATTTAGTTCATTCAAAACTTATACGCAAGCTATTTGACTTATTGCATGTTTTCGTAACAGAAGTTGTGAGAAAGAAGATAGCATTGTTGGAAGGGAGTTTACTGCTATCTTGAAGTATATTTATCTTTACCTACTAACTTAAGTTCGTTTTTATAAATTTTAATTAATCATTGAGTTTTATTTCTTAGTTTTTGCATTGTTTACGTTTAGGTGTTTAGTTTAAACTGAATTAAAGTATTTTTATTTCAAGCATTTGGTTTTATTTTATTGAAGTGTTTATTTTTAAACGAACTAAAATAAAACCGATCATAAACCAAGCCGAATTAAAACCGAACCGAACTAAACCGAACCAAACCGAACCAAACCATACTTATTTCGATTTAAGTTCGACTGATAATTTACTAAAACCATACAAACCAAACCGAACCGAAACCGAAAAAACCGAAACGCCCACCCCTAGCTGTAAGTGTTGTTGTAATTAAAAAATCACACAAGTATTTAATATTTTTGAAAACAAAACGTTAGACTTTTTTTATTTTGATTGTTTAGTTAAAAAATCATAAAAGATATGGGAAAATATATATGGAAGGATCTCAAAATAAGATTGAAATGAATCTATGGTATAGGTGAAATTTAATTTATCATGAATTTTTTTATCAATCACTCAAGTATTTTGTATATTTTAGATAAATTTACCGTAGTATTTAATTTTAGAATGACACTTTTAATTTTTTATGTAAATTATGTCCATTCATAACTAATTTAAAGTTTTATTATTTATTACAGTGAAAATAACATACTTTTATCATTGTTCGCAGTTTTCTTTCAACCATATTTCGAAAGAAGAATGTTAGGAAATTTTAAAAATTTATCTAGATTTTTGGTTTTTTATTACACACAAATTTATCTAAATCAAATTTAAATCTCGTAAATGTTCAAAAGCTTTCTATATATATTTTTAAAGTAGAATGTTTATTTCGAAAGCAGAATGTTAGAAAATAAGTTAGGAAATTTAAATCATATTTATTTGGAAAGTATAATATTAGGAAATAAGTTAGGAAATTTATTTCGAAAGTAGAAATAAATAATTAATAAATTTATTTCGGAATTATATTTAAATTAATGCAAAATGTGAGGAAATGACACATAGGATTTTTTTACTTAGAATGCCTCCATGGTGACACCTAGGATTTTGAACTTCTAGTGTCTCCTCAATTAATATATATAGGATTCATATCTCCTGTGATCACTGGCTGAACATCGTGAATAGCCTCCGTAAAATCGTGTGGGTGCGTGGATGGAAATAATTTCTCAAAATACATTATGGCAGTTGATTCTAAATCATGGGGAGATTTCACCCATGAGTCTGCCTCAATAAAAAGCTTGATGATCATGTTCCTTGCTCTTCTTGATATGCTCAAACAAGAAAACATGTGGTTTTGCGACGGAAATAAATCATCGCAAATTTGCGTCGTAGTTGCGACAGTTTTGCGACTAACAATCTTAATAACTCGCAAAACAGTCGCAAATTTGCGTAGGAACTTGGCGACGCAAAATCGTCGCAAATTTGCGACGAATTTGCGTCGACTTGTGCGTTTGGATGCAAAACCGTCGCAAAATTTGCGACGAGTTTGCGTCGATGTATATTTTGCGACGGTTTTCCGTCGATTTGTACATGTAGACGCAAAACCGTCGCAACAAATGCGTCGAATTTGCGACGACTTAAGAGTTGCGGGGGCTTTGCGACGAAAGTAGGTTGAACACATTTTAATTGATTCTTACTTGTTTATGAGTGTAATAATTTTAGCCGCAAATGAGTCGCAAAAGTGTTGGAAAATCGTCGCAAATTTGTCGCAAACTGAAATGAAATTCTATAAAAACCACGAATGTATGATCATTAACGAACACAACAAAGAAAACATAATTTTTTTTTCTTAATCATCAATTAGTATGTCTTATCATGAAATATACACGACTCGAGGATGGATGTACAATCGTCGTGATCCAGAAACCGGCAAAGTGACAAGAGAATTTAGAGAAGGGGTTGACCAGTTTTTGAACCAGGCGGTAAACAACCAAAGGGCACATGCTGGAATCACCTATACCGGTAACGTAAAGATTTTTTGTCCTTGCGTGAAATGCAAAAACTTGACACCCCATGATACTCAAACTGTTTGGAAACATTATTTACAAATGGGTTTTTACCTAACTACTATGTTTAGTTTTCGCATGGGGAATATTTTGTTGTCAATGTTCCGGATAGTTCAAGTACGAGTTATCGTGGGAATATAGAAGGTGGTAGTAATTTTGAGGGTAATAATTTTAATGAGTCTTCGTATGGAAATACTGATGGGAATAGGTTTAATGACATGGTTAATGATGCATTTCAAGAAACTACTGCTGCATTTAATGATAATACTTTTGAAGAACCAAACCCGAATGCTAAATTTTTTTATGATATGTTAGATGCTGCTAACGAACCTATCTACGAAGGATGTAGAGAAGGGCTATCAAAATTGTCCCTAGCATCTAGGATGATGACAATTAAAAGCGAAGATAACCTTAGTGAAAATTGCATGGATAAATGGGGTGAATTGTTTAAAGAGTATTTACCAGAGGGTAATAACTCTGCAGAGAGTTACTATGAGATACAAAAATTGGTAGCAAGTCTTGGATTACCGTCTGAGATGATTGATGTGTGCATTGATAATTGTATGATTTTCTTGAAAGATGATGGACAGCTGCAGGAATGTCGTTTTTGCTCTCATCCAAAATATAAGAAGACTAGTGGTCGAACGAAAGTCCCGTTCAAGCGTATGTGGTATCTTCCAATAACAGATAGGCTGGAGCAATTATATCAATCAGAGCAGACAGCAGGGGCAATGAGGTGGCATGCAGAACATGATTGTGAGGAAGGGGTGGTCGCCCATCCATCAGATACAAAGGCATGGAAACACTTTCACACGGTACATCCGGACTTTGCAGTAGAACATAGAAATGTGTATTTAGGTCTTTGCACTGATGGGTTTAGTCCTTTTGGTATGTCTGGTCGGCAGTATTCGTTGTGGCCAGTCATAGTGACGCCATATAATCTCCCGCCGGAAATGTGTATGCATAGAGAATTTTTATTTCTCAGCATTTTGGTTCCAGGGCCTAAGCATCCAAAAAGATCACTTGAGGTATTCCTACAGCCTCTTATACATGAACTAAAGCAGTTGTGGCATGTTGGTGTACACACGTTTGATTCGTCAAGCCGTCAAAACTTCAACATGAAGGCTATCCTTATGTGGACGATAAACGACTTTCCGGCGTATGGCATGCTATCTGGATGGACAACGCATGGAAAGTTATCATGTCCTTATTGTTTAGATAAGACTGAATCATTTCAATTATCGGCTGGAGGGAAAGCTTGCTGGTTTGACTGCCATCGTCATTTTCTTCCAAGGAATCATCCTTATAGAAAGAGTAGGACGTTGTTCCGAAAAAGAGTTGTTAAAACTTCCCCCTTGGTTTACCTCTTAGGTGAGGAGTTAGAAGAACAAATGGATGGATATGGTGCAGAAGAAACTGTAAAAATTGGGGGTAATTGGCAAAGTAATCCAGCAAATATGCCTGTTGGGTATGGGGTGTACCATAATTGGCATAAGAAAAGTATATTTTGGGAGTTGCCGTACTGGAAGGATCACATCTTGAGGCACAACTTGGATGTAATGCATGTGGAGAAAATTTCTTCGAGAATATTATACACACATTGTTGAATGTTGCAGGTAAAATAAAAGACAATTGGAAATCTCGTCTTGATATCGCGACTTTAGGCATAAGGCCAGAGTTACATCTAACAGGGGATGGTAGGGCACCGATTCCCAGTTTCCGACTATCACCTGCTGTAAAGAATGCTTTGATAAACTGGGTTAAGGACTGGGTGAAGTTCCCAGATGGATACGTGTCCACTTTTTCAAGGTGTGTTGAACAAGGGGGCAAATTTTCTGGGATGAAGAGCCACGATTGTCATGTGTTCATGCAATGACTACTCCCTTTCGCCTTTCAAGAGCTTTTACCGCAAAATGTCCACGACGCAATAGCAGGTGTTACGTTTAATCCTTGTTATTGATATATACATTAAATTATATTTTCTAAGTGTATTAGTTAATTATTAACTTACTCCGGACCGGATTGCCATTTCAGGTATTAGAGCATTTTTCAGAGACTTATGTGCTAGAACCTTAATGAAGGACGAAATCTCGAAGTTGAATTCAGACATACCACTCACTATTTGCAACTTAGAGAAGATATTTCCACCTTCCTTTTTTGATGTGATGGAACATCTGGTTGTACACTTACCTCATGAGTTAGATTTAGGTGGACCAGTCCAATTTTGATGGATGTACCCCTTCGAAAGAATCTTCAAACATCTGAAGATGAAGGCGAAAAATCTCGCAAGAGTTGAGGGATCAATCATTGCTGGAAGTTTGATAGAGGAGACATCAAACTTCTCTACTTACTACTTTAGCCAAACCGTGAAAACTAAGAAAAATCATTGTAGACGATACGACGATGGTGGGGTTGGCCGAACATATCACTTAGAGGGTGTACCAGATGTTTTATCTGATGTTGGTCGAATGGGTGGAAAAGTGAAGGAAACAACGTGGTGTGATTTCAAGCATATGCAAGCTGCCCATACGTATATATTGCTAAATTGTAACTACTTTCAGCCATATGAGAGGTATATATATATATATATATATATATATATATATATATATATATATATATACACAACTAATTAACGGCTGTACGTACATGCAGAATGTTAGAATGACAAATACGAGAAGCTTTTCCTGATCTAAATGATGCAGAAATCCAATCTTTCCTAGAACGTGATTTTGCTGCCTGGATGCGGGAGAAGGTAAGAAACATGCATGATTTATATTAATATATGTATATATACATGTATATTTATATATACTAATTAATTATTTCATTTTGAGAGTAGGTGGCGAAGAGATCTCGACACAGTTGGCCTTTATGGGTACATGAGTTTGTTTTGGGGCCTATTGCAAGCATAAAAACGAGTAAGATGTATTGTACTCGCGGCTTTATTTTTCACACATTTGAACATGGCCAAAATAAAGCCACTGCAAATTATGGTATTCATGTCCCTGGCGATACAAACTTTTATGGTATTTTGAAAGAAATCATCGAGATTGAGTATGCTGGTGTGTTGAACTTGAAAAGTGTATTATTTCGTTGTGATTGGTTTGATCCATCCATTGGTGTCGGGGTTAGAACCAACAAATTTGGAGTTGTTGACGTAAAAGGAAATAGGAGCTACACCGATAAGTTTGAGCCATTTGTTTAGCATCCCAAGCGGAGCAAGTAGTCATCATTCCTTACCCACGCACTCGTGCACGACGGGATCAATATTGGCTATCTGTGATAAAAGTTAACCCAAGAGGTCGAATTGTCGGTGGAGTAGCAGCTGATGTTGATGATCAACCCCCAGTGCAACCTGCCAGAACCGAAGAAGTTTCAATCCCAACGGAGGTAAACACTGATTTGACAAGAATTGACCCTCTCCACAGTGGTCTTGATGTGATATTCGAGGATTCGGATGGAAACGAAGATGAATTTGATGAAGACGACGAAGAAGAAGATCATGAGGAGGAAGATGAGGAGGAAAATGAAGGGGGAGTAGGAACTTATATTTTTGATAATGAAGAAGAAGATTGATAAATGTAATTGCGATGTAATTTTTTTTTTAATTAAAATATTGATATTTGCGACGGTTTTGCGAGAAACTCGTCGCCAAACCAACGCAAATTTTGCGGCGACTTTGTGACGACTACCTCGCAAATTCGTCGCAAAATTTGCGGTGATTTTGCAACGACTCCCTCGCAAAATCGTTGCAAACCCTTAACCCTCAATACACAACTTTGCTATATACTCAGTCCTTAGTTTCATCTCACAAAAAGAAGATTTTAAAAACTGGTAACACAAAAATTATATGTTCAGGGTTTAGGGTTTAGGTTTTGCGACGATTCCCTTGCAAAATCGTCGTAAAACCTAAACCCTAAACCCTAAACATATAATTTTGGGTTTAGGGTTTAGACATCCTTTATTGATCATGTACCCAAAAATTATATGTTCAGGGTTTAGGGTTTAGTGTTTGTGACAATTTTGCGAGGGAGTCGTCGCAAAACCGTCGCAAGTATCCACTTTTGCGACGATTTTGCGACGATACCCTCGCAAAATCGTCGCAAACCCTAAACCCTAAACCCTGAACATATATTATTTGGGTACATGATCTTAACATCCTTTATTGGTTATATTAACTAAAGAGGCAGTACTATAAGCAATAAAAACTTTATTATTGAAATTATTATAACATCAATCTACCAACCGTGAGAAACATAAGTATATACATCATACACTTAGACAATTGATATATCATGGTTTTTACCCGTTTTTAACCATGATATAAGTCAGTTTTGTATAGTATATTTTGTATTTGTGTGTCTTTTGTAGTGTTTTGCAGGAAAATAGTCGTTTGTGCCGAAACCATCCGAAGTGCTTCAAAGATCAACTTAGAAGAACGGTTTCCATTTGGATTTAGCTTCAGAGGTCTTCATTAAAGTTGTAGGTATTTGAGATAGCTTTCCAATGGAAGTGGTTTGAGGTCATTCCGATCGGTGGTTCAGGAGATATGGCCGTTTTACCGGAGGGGTTTTTCCAGAGAGTTTCCCGTCGATCGACAGGGATTTGTGTCGATCGACAGGAAGCCTGAAGAAGCCAGAACAACGCGTTTTTCAGATATTTCCACAGACGCCTTCGCGTCAATCGACAGGACTTTAATGTCGATCGACGGCGGACCTGCATACCTAATTTTGGGCACTTCTATAAATAGTTTTGTTTTGTTTTCATTGTAAAATATCTAGAAAACTTGTAAAAACTAGATCTATTCTCGTTTTGAGACTTAGAGAGAGAGAGAGAGAGACATTTTGAAGATCTTGGAGGGAGGTCTTCATGTTCTTCACCTAGTGACACCATTTGTATCTTCTAAACTCTAACTCTTTTATGAAATTCTATTCAGTTATTATGATTTCTTCATCTATTTCTGAGTAAATTACTTGTTAGGACATGGAGATTTCATGGGTTTTGATGAGAAATCAATAAAATCGAAGATTTGTCAAGGTTATCCGTTAGTTCTTCGTTTAGACTGTTCTCAATGCTTGAATCTAGCTTGATCACCTAGAATCTTGATTTTAGGATTGTTGGTTAGCCACGACAGTGGGATTAATAACCTGAATCTAGTCTAAATGGGCAAGGTTACCTATTCGCAAAGAATATTTGGCTTAGGGATTTTGTGAACATATCGAACTCGTGCTAAATGCGTGTTTAGATTCGATGATTCATGAGGGTCTAAATATATATAGCCTTCGTAACGACAGTTAGTTGGTTATACTTTCGTGTTTGAGTTCTAGAACGGTGCGTGATAGAACCTTGATAGTTGTGATAATCTTTGATTCATTGCCTATAAGAATTTACATGGTCTAACTCTCGTCTCTTCGAGAGCAATGTAAATTAAAACCATCCTTTTCACTTGTTTCATAGTTCCATCTTTTGTTTACTTGTAAAAAGCATCGCTTTAGCTTAAGAATGGATCATTGCAATCCTAGTGTATCAATCAAACCTCTCTGTGGATACGATAACCCTTTGTGCTACAACGTACATAGGGGTTTTTGATGGCCCCGGCCATGTGTAAAATGCCTGACATCAACAATGAATATGATAAATCTATCATTTACACCGATTTGCCGATTTTCTTCATTTATTGTCCGTCTTTATTCGCTATATGCACAAGGGACCCAAAACAAATATATTTAGCATTTTGTATTCCTAAAATTTGTCCAGAAAACTCGAAACCCTAAACAAATCCTAAACCCCGTTTGCGGCGATTTTGCGACAGAACCATTATTGCGACGTTGTTGCAACGATTATAGCCTGATTTGCGACGATTTTGCAATGAACGTGGCGGTGAAAACAAAGTTTTGCTACGATTTTGCGACGGAAGTGGCGGTGAAAACAAAGTTTTGCGACGGTTTTGCGACAAAAATTCTCCTATATAAGCGCGAGCCCAGATCCATGAACAATCGCACATTCCTCTCTCCCATCTCGCAAAACCGTTTCCTTTCTCTACAAATTCCGATTTAAAGGTAAAAAATTCTCTCTTTACTTTTAATTTATTTATAAATTTGTTAGTATTAAGTTTTGGAATTGTTTGAAACATAGGATTTATTAGAATGGTAAGGATTATATTGTTGATTAGAATAATTAGGATTTTGGGAATTATTATAATTGTTAGGATTTGAAGTTTAAAATATTAATTTTTACTATATTGTGTTTTAATTTGTTATAAAATTTTAAATAATTGTAGATGACGGGTCGTACACCAAACGAGTACACTGACTTTCTACAGGGGGACCCTTCATGTAGACCTCCACGACCGGGATTTCATGCGCCGGGTCTTCTTCTTTTGCGATTCCCGAGACTCAACCAACTCCGGAGGCTCCTCCAGAGGACGATCGTAGAGTTCCGTCGATGGACGATATGACTTTTGCTCAGCTTCTCGTTAGTCCTGCACGCCGAGTACTTCCCGAGCTACATCCTGAGCCGTCCGCCAACCAATTGTGGTACTATATTTTCTTTTGAAAATATAATATTTTTATTAATTACATTTATTACCTAACATGTTTTCAATTACTGTTTTTTTTCCAGGTTCTCGCAAAACTCCGTCGCAAAGTCTATTAGGGAGATTATCGAGCGGGATTTCACCATGCTACATACGAGTTGGAAGTATGTTCCCGAGGAGACGAGGGTCCGCTGGTACAAAACATTTGTGGTAATTATATAACTTTTTTTTTCCTTTCTTAATTTTTAAATTTATATTAACTTTGTTTTTCTTGTTTTTTTAGCAAAAGTATTACTGGGACCCCGCGATCAACGACTATGTTCGTGAACATTTTGATGCAAAAGCGAAGGCTCGCCTCAACGACCAAATTGGACGCTGGAAAGACAAGTGGGAGGAAAACCCAGATCCAGAATTCTGTATGCCACGGTGGTTTAACCCGACCATTTGCGCTGGTCTTGTCGACTTTTGGGAGAAGGAGAGTAGCAAGATCAAATCAGCCCAGTGTTCTTCTGCTCGATTGACGCCGGTTAACGGTGACCAGCCGTCAAAGCATTGTGCGGGACAGTGATCTTATGAGGAGAACGCGCGACAGATTGTAAGTTTTTAATGTTTTTTGTTTTACGTATTACAAAAATAACATTTTAAATTGTATTTTTATTTTTAGGCATTACAAAAAGGAGCTCCCGCTACGATGCCAGAGGTTTGGGAGAAGACGCACCGCAAGGCGGATGGATCATGGATTGATCAACGTGTCGAGAAGCTCCACGACGATGTGCTTAGTCGGGTCGAGGAACTCGCATCCCAGCCTACTCCCGATGGTCAGCCTACTCAGGTGACACCATTTGAGGTCAACCGCCTCGCCGCTGAGGTAAAAAAATATTTTAATTTGTAAATTTAATTTTTATTACTAATTTTAATTAAATTATAGTCTTAACCCTTTATTTTTATTAAAATTATTATATTACTAAAAATGTTTTCAAATTTAACCTCCTCCTTTTTTTTTCTAGATGGCTCCAAAAAACCGTAAGGGGAAGATGGCATTTGTTGGATCTATCCGGATGAATGAACATGGAGTTCCGTTTTATCCCGTTTCCAGCTATGCTACTGATCCAGCGTTGGAAAAATTGGTCCTTCAACAGAATAAAGAACAGAAGAAAGATAAAAAGATCATCATGATGTTAGAATCTAGCGATACGGCCTACGATAAGATGTTCGAGCTGTTAGCGCGCGATAACCCCCTCTTACACGAGTTGTTGAGGGAGAAGAGAGACGCGGCAGCAGCGTAGAGGAGAGCGATAGAAGAGAAAGACGACGACGAGGAACCGATCGAATCACAAATTAATTTCGATTAGATTTTATTTCGGTTTTATTTTTATGTTTTTAAACTTTTAAAACTTTTATGTAATTTTAATTATTCTCGATGGTTTTAATAATTAATAATTATTTTAATTTATATTTAAATATTTTAAAATTAATAATTATTTTAATTTGTATATTTTTTTAATTAGATCGACATTCCCTCGCAATTTCGTCGCAAATCAATTCCTCGCAAAACCGTCCCAAATAAAGTGTCGCAAAATCGTCGCAACATTTCGCCGCAAAGTCGTAGCAAATATTCTCTCGCAAAACCGTTGCAAAATAAATTGGTCGCAAAATCGTCGCAAATATTTTCTCCGCAACATCAATGCAAACGCGTCGCAAAAAAGCGTCGGATTCAAATCGCCGCTAAAACGTCGCAAACTGTTTGCCGCAAGTGCGTCGCTAAATTTGCTACGATTTTGCGACGTTTTTAAAATTTGCGACGAATTTGAGTTTGCGACGAGCCAATCGCGACAAACTCAAAATCGTCGCAAACGGGGGTCCTTTCTTGTAGTGCTACTCTCTCAAATTAAGAGATTAGTGGCAGTACTTAAGGTATCGAAATCCACAGGGAATCAGGAACAAAATAGATTTAAATGCTCGAATTATGCTAAGCAGGATGATATGAATGAAAAGGCAAGTAAATAGAGGCAAGCAGTGAAACAACTATAAATCAACAAAAACAAACGCTAGGTGCAGGGAAATCTTAGGTGAATCTGAATTGCAGATATAAATAAAAGATAGGAATTATTAAACGCAGTTCAAGAACTTGAAACACGAATATAAAATCAATCAGTTGTCGCTGCAGAGATTACCTATGTCTAAATCCTAGAAAGCTAACTGTCGTTGCGAATCCTATAAATCTAAACAAGCATTAATATCAGGTTCAATTGCTCACAAAACCCTAAACCAAATGTCTTTGCGAAAAGAAATTTCGCTCATTCAAAGATTAGTTCAGGCAATTAATCACACTGTCGTGTCTATCAATTAACTTATGATAAGATTCTAGGTAGCTAAGCTAGAACAAGCATTAAACACAAATCAAGATGAAGAACTCTAATGATTTTATCCTAACTATATAATTGAATCTAGCAATTCATCAAACACTCTTGAATAACCCTAAACCTAACAAAGAAACTACTCAGACATATTCAAAGAAGCAAACATCTTATTAATTCTAGATATCTCTTAAAAGTAGATAAAATAAAGCGTGAGCCTAAACAATGGCTGTGAATACATATATATATATATATATATATATATAGGTTTCTTAAACCGTCATAGAACATAAAAGTAAACATTTGAAACTTCTCGGCAAAACAGAACTCTTTGAAATTAGAATCTTTGGTTCTGACAATCGGGTGTCGATCGACACAGTGATGGTGTCGATCGACACCAACTTCTAAAATCGATTTCTTGACTTGATCATTTCGACTCTTCCTTCCGTAATGCTACAAAATATCCAGTAAACATCAATTATGCTCCAAACGTCTAAGTACATGTAAAGACTCTAAAACACTAGAAAAACACTGGAAAAAAGTATAATAAAAGGACTTATATCATGGTCAAAAACGGGTAAAAAACATGATATATCACTTCTCTGTTTTGTTGTCCCGTAAAAATACTTTGTATTTTGATCCCCACATTTATACCACAAATTTCTACTAGTTTGTCTACAATTCTCTTCTTCTTCCTTATAAGCCTCCTGGAGATTCCTACTTATGTCCCTTATCTCTTCATGTGAAATTGTGTCATCATTATTGGCTTCTTCCAGTGCCACCTTCAATGATTGAATTGTAACTTGAGTGGGCAAAATATTATTCTTTCTCCTCAAGGAGATCGAATTCCGACAATTGGCAATTCTGTCTACCCATCCAAGTGATCTAAAATTCCTTGTTCGATTCCAACATGTTTCAACGCTGTCCTACAGTCCGTCTCTTCCTATCCATTTTTTGTCAAACCAAAATTATATTTTGTAAGACGCATTATATGCATTGAAATTTCCCACAGTCGGTCTATGATCATAATAAATCATTGGTAGATACTCAACATTCGAATTAAAACAAATCTCTTGCCATTCCTCATTGCCCATTGCACGATCTAGCTTGTATCGAATTTTATTGTTTCGGGTACCCCTATTTCCCTTCCACGATAATTGTTCACGATACATTGAAACTCCAACATTGCACAATGTTGGATCATACTATTAAAGTCTAAGAAAGTTTTCGCGGCCCTTAAACGACCTCCTTGTTTTTCAGGATTCCATATTAGTTCATTGAAATCTCCTATCATTAACCATGGCTCAAACCGGTTTAAACCAATCTTGTTTAGTTTATCCCATACAATGTGACAGTACTTAACAACCGGATTCCCGTAAATAAATGTAAGAAAAACAATTTGTCCTTCAAAGGTTGCATTCATATCAATAATCCTATTATCTGGATAAAGAATATTGGGTTTTATTTCCTCATTAAAAAAACAGAGCCAGACCACCACTCGCTCCACACGGTTCAACCGTATACAACTTATTATAACCAAATTCAACTTTAAATTGTTCCATAAAATAAAAAAATGTTTTGTTTCAGATAAAAATATAATATCAGGCCAAAATTTCTTCCATAAATCACTCAATGTATCAACTGTCAAGCGATTCCCTAATCCTTGACAGTTCGAACTTAGGATTCTCACGTCTTAGCCGGTGACTTTAGGATTGCCACCTTCCCTAGAAGTTTGTTGTGCCCCTTCTGCCCCATCAATGCCTTCTTTTCCTTTGTACCAATCGTATCCTGTCTGTTCCTCTATTCCGGTGTAACCTGTTTCGACACATTCAATTTAGCACCATGAGGCTTCCTAGGAGAAACTAATAACATAATATTCCTTTTCCTACTACTAGTACCTCTAATCACCTTAGAATTCATATATTCAACCGTTTGGCCTTTAGATGGGGCCATAGAACAACCATTGAGATATGTGCTTATAGATTCAATCTCTTTATCCAACGGTAAAGAACTTAATTTCGTACCTTCTTACATTCCAATTCCTCCAAAAGCCGTCCTTGTTTCTCAATGTCATAATCCTCCAACGACATTTCGCCTTCTTCAATTATTTTATTTCTGTCCTCGGTTATACTAACTACCTTTGTATTAATCACTATGTTTTGTTTTAGGGAAACAAAGATTTAGAGAAACAACAAGTTCGTATTACTGTGGAGCTTTAAGAGATTTACTAATCTACGATATCACTAGACGAAAAACATAAAGAAATGGTTATCGGAGCTTAGAGGTTTCTCAATTACCAAGACCGTCGTTGTTCTCGTCAGAAACAAATATGAACTTCGGCGATCAAAAGAAGTTAAAGACCACGACAGTAAAACTCTAGCTGAATTAGAGGGTCTTTATTTCCTCGAAATATCTAGTTTTTTTTAGTAAACCGTTGGAGTTCCAGATCTTTGACCCATAAACTTTTCAGTGTCCGGGGCCTACTGTTTATAATACAACGTTAAAGCGTTAATCAATCCTTCCAAATAGATTTGAACGAGTGATTTGAAAACTTTTTTTCAAGTCTCTAAATTACTAGGCCACCAACCACTTGTAAAATATCTGCTTTAGAAAACCAAAACGTCGAGGAAGCGTTTCTAAGCATGATCAGACGGATACATGAGGTTTTGATCCAAAAGCTCGCTTTAGAAAACAAATCTAACGGTGACGGTAACGATAGTATTGTTGTTCTTGTCGGTAAAGCGTCGTTAATGTTCACGAAGTTACCGCCTCTCAATCGTTAAGAGCATCATTATAGATGGTAAATAAGGGGTAATATGGATTGGTTTTAGTTAATAAACCCATTAAAAAAAACAAAGAGGGCCTAATTGTATATTTACGGTTCTAAATCTGCAACTCATATTACCTGTAAATATAGTGAACGTGGAAGCATGGGATTGGTCGAAAATCTAAAGAAAAAGAGAAAAAAAAATTCTAGGCTCTGCTTCGATGGTGGAAAAGACTAGGCCGGAAAACGACAATTCCAGTCCATGTAATTATCAACGGCGAGGAAAGAGCAGATCGGAGAAGAAGGAAACGAGGCATGTAATTATCAAAGATATGAAAGTTTTTTTTCCAAAAATTTTTTTAAAAAATTCACTACAGTACTCATTTTTTTTTTTATCTTTTTCTTTGGAAAAAGTTACTTGGTAAAAATACAATAAAAATTGGACCTATTTATATCTGGAGGATTTCCTAAAATCCCTAGGATTTTGGGAAAAATTCCAGAAAATGTCCTAACAGACCTCAAAGTTCAATACAACAAGGTCCAACAGTCTAATTAGTCTACTAAGCTCGTTTTTAACAACGGAAGCAAGTCCAAGAAAACACAGAAGCAAGTCTAGGAAAATAATTTGGACATGATCAAGATTACATCTGAGCGTTCATTTCCGTTTATGATTTCAAAATCTGTCTTAAATGTTTTTGATTTTTGAAATTTCATATTTATTGAATGTACAATGTTTTCAATTTGGAGAAAATAAACTTTACTTACAAAAAATACAAATTCATCAAAAAAATGTTTTTTAGAACCCCTCTATATTTACTACCTATAATCACTAAAAAACACAAAACTAAATTAGAGTAAATATGATAATCCCAATACAATTAATAATATAAAATTCTTATATCACCTCACCATCTTACCTATATATAATGATGCTCTAAGTATTTTTTTTCTTCGATTGTTGTTAAAAGTAAATAAATGGAATATCTTTCTTTTTTTATGTTTTTCTGTCTGAATATATATTTATATATATTGAATATAGAGTAATTGGGATACACAGCAAAGAAAAACTACCTAATTGGCCAAATAACAATGGTACTGTGCCAATTTTAATAAATCCCATTAGACCCCTATCTCTATCTCTCCTTCTATCTACCGTCTCTCTGTCCCTCTCCGTCTCTCTCTTCTCTTCTCCACTTCTCCTCCATTAAAACTCCTCTTCACCTCCACCACCACAATCTCCATCCTCCTCCTTCTTCTCCATCTCCGCCGTACCCTTACGCCTTTGTCTCTCCGCTCTCTCCCTCTCGGTCTCTCTCTCTCTCCACCTCGGTCTATCTCGCTCCGTCTTGGTATAAATTGGATTTGGGTTAACCATGAGTTTGGGTTAACCATTGAAATTCCTCTTCACCACCACAATCTCCATCCTCCTCCGCCGCATCGTCCTCCGCTTCCGAGACCATCGTGGACACCGTCGGAGCTTCCTCCAACCACCACCGGTATGGGTCCGATTAACCATGGGCTCTGAAACAACCAACATTTTTTTATTTATTTAATAGCCGAATTAATATTCTCATAAATATTTAATTCTCTACAGCTATTCAACAATTCGCGGAAGTTCTCATAAAAATAATTCCATAAAATATTAAACCAAAATATCAAATTCAACAAACCATTTCCATAATTCAAATAATACTAGCAACCTAAACCCGGTTCGCTAGAAACAGAATAAATAAACTAACACCCTATCATCCTCTTCTCTGGCCTTGATTCCGCGATCACGCATTTCTGTTACCTGCAACTCAAAAGGAAAAATAGAGTTGCGTAAGTATTTAATAAATACTTAGTGAGACGGACCTCCCGTCAACAGGCTAAGTACGGATAAATCAAAACCGAAAAATAAACAATTAAAAACGCACACATGATTCAACTGGGTGTCGATCGACACTACTTCTAGGTGTCGATCGACACATCAACAATTCTGATATCGTTTTCAACGTGGTGTCGATCGACACTACCTCTAGGTGTCGATCGACACCCTGTTCTACCACCAAGAACAAATTAAAACATTCGATCCAAAACACGAAATCACACAAGTTCATCACATAAATTACACGAAAATCATAATCACACGCAATCAACAACCAGTTCAACCACCATGAACAATCCTAATCATTTATCAATCGAATTCTAACCTATCCGAGCCTACGGGCGCGCATTCACCTTGATTTCGCGACGAAAAAGGGAATGAACACGAACGCTTCGGAAAACAGGAACGAACAACGACTTCTCTCGCTGGAAAATGCCGGATCAAATCGACAAACTCGAACACACAATCACATGAGCCTTGGAGACGAAGAACGGCTAAGAACAGATCACAAATCCTCTCAAATCACTCTCAAATTCTCAAAACACAATTTTCCTCACTAACTTTTCCTCTCCAAAACGTGCTTATGCGGCTGGAACCTTTTATAAGCCGACCTAGGGTTGCGTTCCTAAACCGCGCAACAAACCGGATGATTTTAAATCAAACCGATTTTGACCAAAATATTGGTGTCGATCGACACCCCTGACCAAAATCTTTATTTTGGTTTCGAGATGTTACAACTCTCCCCTAATAATCTGGATTCGACCTCGAATCCAGCAAACCGTCTATCCAAAGACCGAAACTTGACCCTACTTGGTCAAAAACATCAGGGATCCTCACCCGACCCTGTATCCAATCCTATGTTTATACACACGTTTTCCCAGACATCTATTACTTCTAACTCATTACCTTGCTCTCAGGACGCATCCTAAGCAACAATCATACCAGCCACTCCTAGTATACCGGGAATCCACCTTTCCCGTTAGACTTATATTGAGATCCACCTGTCTCAAATAAGTCTCTGGAGACCACTCACTCCAAAGAAATGCAGGGAACTCTACTCCCTTCAAGAGACCTACCCGTCTCCCGATATTTATACTGAGATCCACCTGTCCCAGATAAATAAGCATCCCACAATACTGCACCGGGAACCACCGAAGACCTACTGTAATGAGTTTTTCAAGAACGCTCCTGTCCCTAGAGTAATAAGTTCCAAAACGTCTATAAACATCTATGACTTGATCTGCCCCACATGGCCAAACTCGATATTTCTCACCCGAAATATCCTCCAAAACACGACCCGTACTGGCCAACCAAACACGCTTATAAGAACCACTTATCTTATAATAATACTGCAAATAAATAAGGAAACTCCATTTTATAAATTCCAGAAAAAATGTATATCGTGACAACAAAAAAACAAAAAATACATGAACTAAAACAACAATAGCCACCAGCTAAACAAAACCGGAACCACAAAGATAAAAGTAAGTTCAAGCTGCGACCTGCTTGTCGAACCACTTCCTGAACTTCAACTTCATCTTTGCCTCTGGCTCCCACGTCTCATCCTCTGTACCGCTACAGTCCCACAAGACTCTCAGCAACGGTATCCTCTTTCGGCGCAGAACCTTTTTTCTCCTCTCGAGAATCCTCACAGGAACTGTTGGAACTGTCAATTCTGGAGGAAGATCCGCAGGGATCTCATGCACTAACTCCTCCGACTCATGCAGGCACTTCCTCAACATCGACACAGGAAAAACCTTATGAAATGCCTTCATGATCGGTGGTAACTCAAGCTGATACGCCACCGGTCCAACTCGTTCCAATACCGAAAACAGACCCATCAAACGCGGACTCAGCTTATTCTCAGAGATGGATCTATTAGGACCCCTCAACATAGCCATCTTGAGATACACGCGATCTCCTACCGCGAACTCAAGCTCTCACCTCTGCTTATCAGCGTAACTCCTCTGACGATCCTGAGCTTCCTTCATGTTCAACCTCATAACATGGATCTTCTCCGTTGTCTCCTTAACATAAGTAGCTCCAAGTATGTTGCGCTCTGCCACTTGGGTCCAACATAAAGGTGTCCGACATGGCCTCCCATACAAAGCCTCGAAAGGAGCCATCCCGATACTCGCCTGAAAGTTGTTATTAGAAGCAAACTTGATGATGCGTGTGAGAATTAAGTTTTACCACTTAATCCAACTACCTGCAAGTGCACATCAATCACAATTAGTTTAGATAAGGGATCGAATCCACGAGAACTTGTTAACCACACTACGAACTATAATGATTAAAATAAAGGTAGAACAAAATAAAGTCGTTTGGGTGATTGTGAATAAGGTCGAAAACTATAAGATAAAAAGCGTTAGGACTTAGGTAATTTGCAGGGAATCATGCAACGATAATGATTGATTTAATCTAGGGACTTGGGATATACGCGCCATCTAGGAGTCATAACACTGTTGTATAACCATTCCACTTTCGTGGCTCCGGTCACTATGTTAATTCTCCCTAATAGACTCGACTTTCGCACGGTTATTACAAGGAGAAAACACGCAATAAAAGTATGGGTTATGATATTGTCCACCGAATTCCTTAACTAACGGGTTAGATTGTTAAGACGCTTGGCTCATCAAATACTAGTTCCGGATAATATAAAAGCTTTTGGAATCTATAAAATCCTAAGTTCAAGCCGCTAAATGCGCGGTAAAGCAACTATGCGTTGAGTACAAGTAAAGATGAAGATACTATAATTTTCCTAGACAATTATCAACCAATCATCGAATTACGAAACTCTTTGAATACCTAAAACCTAACTAATGAACTACTTGATCATGGTGCACAAAAAACAGCAAGAGATTAAAGAAAACATGATGATAAAATTTATTAAAAGAGTAGGGATAAGAAGATTCTTCTCTATAGCGAGGTACAAAGCGAGATCATCCACCAAAGCTCCTAAAACTTAGATATATCTTCAAGCTCCTCCAATGGAGGCGTTGATGCTGTTCTCTATAGGTAAAAGTGTTTATAATTTCGGCACACCCTAAAACAAGAGGCTAAAAACAAGTATTTATAGTGCTAGGGTCTTCTAGGGTTCTTCAGGGGCAAAACCGTCTTTCTGCTGCACTCTAGGTATCAAGGTCGGCCACATGAGTATGGACTCGTGTATGGGCTTGAAAACACTCCATATTGGTCTGAGAATGGTCACCAACTTCGGCCTTAAGGTCCATCAAAGTCTGACTTCATTCTGCACCTTCTTCATCTTCGAGGCAATAGGATATGTCTTCACTAAATCCGATGTATCTTCCGGCTCACAGCTTCAATCGTGATAAATCCAACTTCATTAGAAAGGTGACTCAAAGGCCTTGAAATGTAGCCGTCATTCACTGATTTCCAAGTAGGTTTGGTTGTCCGTCCGTAGCAGACCTTCAGGTGCTTTGATTCTGTCCATCTTGGTAGAATGTGATATCTTGTGAAATTCAAGGCTTGGACTAAGTCTTTGGCTTGACAAACTTGCTGTAGCTAGGAATACACCGCTTTAGGCTCTTTTTGCTCCTTTTAGATGATTTTCCCTGTTAACGACCTAAAACTAGAAATACGAGGAAAAACTACCTCTTTGGTGCAAAACCATATTGAAATGCTTTGAAAATACTTTAAATTAGATAGTAAAATAGGTAAAATATAGAGTATATCAACTCCCCCAGACTTAAACCTTGCTTGTCCTCAAGCAAAATCCAAGAATAGAAAAGAGGTTTGAAAATACGGGAGACTTACAATTTCTGATAAACATAGCGTCGATGCTATGATTCGCGATCGGTCTGAGGGCGACTCCTTCATCCACCATTCATAACTTTCGCAGCCTGTTCCATACTCAAATAACAAATCTCACCAAGTTTCAACTGCACTTTCAATTAACTCTAAGTGTGGAGTTTCTCATTAAGGAATCGTTAGGTAAACGGCTTGGTATAGGAAATGCTAGTTTAATGGGTGAGGCTAAAAATGTTTAGGGTTACCATTTTCTCCAGGTTGCGCAACATTATGCAAAATCGCAAGAGAGAACGGATCTATTGAAGTCCGCACTTCCCAATCACTTTGTAATTCGCCTTTTCACCCCCAGACTTAGACTTTTCTCCGGGAATCTTCCTTAAATACTCTTCCACTCTTCTCTCCATTGTATCTTGATCATCCTTGGGTATTATCTAGCCTTAAGACTCTTTGGATTCCATTTCTTTCCCCTTTTTACGTTTTTTTTTTTTTTTTTAAAGAGGGATATGGATTCATAAAGATATGTGTCAAGTAAGGCACGAGATTTTACCATGCTATAAGCTTTCAAGGATCGGCCAAACTCTCTGTAAATTCTTCTGGAAATTTGTTATTGTACTCCTTCCTTCTAGTATTGGTCTTCGCATCTTCTAGTGATCGGAAAATTGCGTCGACCCTTTTCTCTCTGACGTTTTTACACATATCTTCATAGTGGACATAGCAAAAGAAGTGCAAGTGGTCTAAAGGAAAGGTTAAGGGCTTAGGTAGGGTACCAACTAAAAATGAGCTGGCCGTTCAAGACACTGAAAGGGGTAAAAAGAAGGGTAGAAGTGTCTTGAACGTATATTACGTTTCCAGGTCTAACTCCTTAACAAGAAACAATGAGATGGTTAGTGTAAATAGAGTCAAAATCAGATTAGTATTGGCGAGGCAAAACCGTATTGGGATGGGGCGAGTCCGGTCATGAAGGTTTCTGAATCGGATTTCCTGAACTCATCTGGTGATAAATCAGTGAATCATAACATCTAAGCATACATTCCTGAAAATGTTTATGCTCCAAAACATAGTGTTTTGACTCGATAAAAATCCGAATAAAAATCATAAGAAAAGAAAAGAAAAATAAAAAGAAAATGACATTAGTATGATTAATCCCCCCAGGCTTAATTCACACCGTCCCAGAGTGAAAATAAGTGACAAATGGGAAGGATCGACACAATAAAAATAAAAATAAAAATGGAATAGGGATAGAGGGATAGTGGTCGAAACACCTGGCTCAAAATGTAGGCGAAAGAGACTCCGTAGTGTCCGGAACATCGGCGGGGATGTGTTCACCGCCGGAATGGAGGTAGACGATCTCTGTGTCGCCGGAATGAGCTTTCGTAGTAGGCTGGCCGTGAGTCTCTAGGTTGTAGTGCTGGCTAGTGACATCATCCTCACCGTCTTCGTCGCGATCAAAATCCGAAAGAAGTGACGAACTACCTAACTCGTAATCGGTAGAAGTCTTGGTACGGTTCTTGGTTGAGCGCTTGAAAAAGTGAGGGACCGTCTTCTTAACCACTTTAACAAGTGTAGAAATCAACTTGCCTTGCTTGGATATTTTAGCTTCAAGCTCCTTTCTCTTCTTCGTTTCTTCGCGTAAGCTAGTCATGAACCATTCCGTTGAATCGTTGTTGTTTTCGGTCATGGAGGTGCGGTTTCGGCTCGGCATGGAGGAAGATGGTCGGGTGGCAGCGGCTACACGCTCTTGAAGCGCCTTCTCCTTGTTACGCACAAGAGCTTGTGCGGTGTAGAAAAGTGAAACTCCCACAAGAGGACAACCGGGGATACGCGGGTACCATTGAGTGTGTGGAGGATTGAAGTAAGGCATTCCATCACTCAAGTTTGATAAGTCCTTGTAGGGAAGGAAGATACACTTTTCTTCTTCCGAGTAAGGCGGTGTGAAGAGGTAACCAAAGCTTTCCGATTTATCGTACCATCCGCAAAGAAAATGTTTCCTTTGGAGCGCTAAAAGATCAATCTTGCTTTCTCCGGTTAAGTGACGTTCTTCGCTTAAGTCGAATCCACAAGCATCCAAAAGTATGGTGATTACGCTTCCAAAGTTACACGGTGGTTCCTTTACTAGTCTCTCCTTTGTTGCTTCATGCTTAACCATGACCAAATGTTTAGCCAATAGAGAACCGAGATTAGCCTTCTCCGAATCCTCTACAAATGGTCTGATTAGCAAGAAGAACTCATCGAGTTTCACCGTTCCTTGCTCCTTTCTACTATAAAGAAGTTGTCCGATGAGTGCATGATCGTAACGAATCGCCGGATGAGTGATCTTGGTCGCCTTTGAGATTCACGGAGTGAGTCTCTCATTAGAAAACCTCATCCATTCATTGTAGTGCGTATCTCTAATTGTAAACTTCATTCTCTCAACGCATTCAAATCCAAAGATATCACAAATGTCTTCGATAGTCAAAGTGTATGTCATGCCTCTAACCATGAACCTTAAGACTCCTTCCTTAGCTATCGTATTCTTTCCCCTCGGATATTCCAATGACACGGTCGAAAGAAACTCCCTACTTATCTCCGTGTAAGTCGGGCTCTTCATTGATACAAACTTCGTCAAACCGAGTTCTTCGAGGTACCACTCCACATCTTTTCTAATTCCGAGTAAGTCAAGAGTTTCAGAATCGATCGTAGGTGTTGGAGGAATGACGGATCACTTGAGGTGCGTGTAATAGTCTACATCGGCACGGATATCGGGTCCAACGGTCTTCATCACGACGCTAGTTCTTGAAGATTCACCGGTATTCGACTTTTTCTTCTCTTGTTTCGGTTTCTTGGGTGGAGGAACCGGTTTTGGCACAATGGTTTGTGTGACTTCTACAAATCTCATTGGCTCTCTCGTATCCTCATCTTCTTCGTCTCTATGGTGATAATCCATTTCTTCATCCTCCTTTCTCAAAATTTCCTTTCCATTCTTCTTTCTCGATTTCGTAGATTTCCTTGAACGCGATCGACGCGGAGCTTGAGGCTCTCGTTCTCCAATGATTTCCAGCTTCTCACTTGGTTTTGCAATTCTACTAGACCTTCTTGTGATAGGCTTGTCCTCCATTGGAATCACTACAAAAGAAAATCTCAAAAAAGCATGTTATGTTCTTGAAAATCGAAAATTCTAAAAGAATTGCTTCTAATGAGAATTTCATTTATTAAAAAGCACATCAAGACACAAGAAACATGGAAGAAAGGTAATCCAAGGCCAAATAATTTTTCTCAATTTTAATCATAATTTTCGGATTAATGCTTAATGACATGAAAAATTTGCAAGAATTATGAAATTGAAGCTCTAATATGTCAAATTGCAAGCTAATCCTATGTATATATGATGAAATTAACCCAATGAATGCATTATGACTTTTAGAAACACACAAATCCGAATTGAATTAAAAAACCAAAAAGTGAATTTGTGAAAAGTTGCATAAAGGTGCTAATCATGTAATTAAACATTGAATAATACAATTCCTATGTCTAAACAAGTTTTTCTAATGAATTCTCTAACAACCTAAGTGAATTAAGTGTTAAATAAGAGAATTGAGAAATATCCATAAACTTGAAATTTGGACAAGGGGAGGGTTTAAGAGAAAACATACCTTGATTTTGTAGATAATGAGGGTGGGAATCAAAATCCTAATCAATTTCTAATCAAATTTGTGTGTTTTAAGCAAAAACCCCAAAATTTGGTTTTTAGGGTTCTTGAGATAGGTGATGATGTTTCAAAATTATGAGACAAAAGAATCCTAAAAACTTTTTAAATATCCCAATTTTATGTTGTTTTTGGTTTAAATCCGGTTTAAATTGGTTTAAAATTTAAATTGAACCGGAAATAAAAACTTACCCGGACCGGCTTACCTTGGCTCGAGTCACGGTCTGATCGGTGCAAACCGCGAGACGATCGGCTGCAGGACTCGGTACTCGGCGAACGTGGATCGGGACGGTCGGGTTGCGGGACGTGGGCTGGACGTGAGTGTACACGGGACGAGGGATGCACGCGGCACCGGACGAAGTCCCGAGTCCGGTGCGCATGTCCGGGGTCTGGACTCGCGGGACGCGTCTCATTCTTCCTCGCACCGGTCACGGACGCCGCTCGGGGCGAGCGTCCGGAGTCTGGGCTCTTCTGCGATCGGTCGATCCACGGACGATCGGCTCACACGGATCGCGCAGCACCGGTCGCGGGCGCGTGTCCGGGGCCTCCGTCCGGGGTCTCAGACCGGTTCCACATATATATATATATATATATATATATATATATATATATATTTTTTAAGAAAAATATGTAAAAACAAAAAATAAAAATATTAGTAGGATTAAAAACTTTGAAAACTTAGAGGTGAAAATTAAAACTAGTTTAAGCATAAATAAAATTAAAAATGTGGGTTGCCTCCCACAAAACTCTTGTTTTAAGTCAATTAGCCCGACTCCTTTGTCTGTTTTAGACTTTTGATGAATCCACTAAAGAAATTGTGGTTCCCTTAGCTTCCTTAATCGCTGAATCCTTGACTTGTTTGGTTGCTTTTGCTGGATCTCCATCGTCCAAGTTGATGATGATGCTCATGGGGAAGAGTTTCAAAGTATTATCAAGCTTCTTTTGAATAGACTCCGCATCATTTGTCTCGCTTTCTTTCGGTATGAAGATCTTGATTATCGCGGCTGGTTTGTCGGAGAGTCTATATCTCTGTTCTTTTTCCTTGTTGACTTTAGAAATCTCCATGGTTGTAACTATTGAGTTAATACTTTTGGAAATTCCTTCTTGCTCCTCTTTTGTCGGTTTCTTAATGATCATAACGGGGGGCTTTCCTTTCACGATCTTCGACTTCCTTTTCGTAGCATCTCCGGGGTCAATGCTTTGTTTAGTAATCTTCATTCCCACCGAGTTAGACACACCACTAACATTCCACGAGCTCTTCCTCCTTAATAGACACCATGTTCGCAAACGTTTCTCCTTTACACGCCATCCATCCTTTGAGATAACTCCTTCCTAGTTTGGATTATAGCTTCTAACAAGTCTTTCTTGAGTTCTTCAAGCTTCGAATCCGGGTTTATCGGCTGTTCGGTTGAAGGAAATACGAACAACTGCTTGGTTTGGTATACTCCCCTAGGGTAGAACGGTTGCTTAGGAGGATATTGGGATCCTTGATTATAGTTTTGCTGGTTGTAGCTCTGCTTAGGGTAGACTTGATCTTGAGGGTTCTCCACATTGTTGCTTCGGTAGGAATGGTTTGGGTTAGGCCAGAAATTGTTGTTGTAGCCTCGGTTCCCATAGTTTCCTCCTATGTAGTTCACTTCCTCTTGATTCTCTAGTGTTCCATCTCCAATAAACTCCAAATTAGGATTGTAGTTAGGACTCACGATTTCTTCAACGGCATGAACTCCTCGTTGGCTCTTAAGTAGTTGAGACATCATACTTTTGAGCTCGGCGATTTGTGCTGATTCGGACGATGATCGTGTGTTGTTGATGGTTCTATTGTAGTCTTGAGATGAGTTTGCATCACTCGCATCAAGGTTCTCGATCAATTGCTTAGCTTCCGGCACAAGTCTAGTCATGAAATCTCTGTTACTCGCAGCATTCAAAGATGTTTGGTGCTTGTAGTCGATTCCATAGTAGAAAGTGTTCCACAAGTTTCCTTCGGTTAAACCGTGGTTAAGGCAATCTTTAGTGTACTCCTTGAAACGTTCCAGGGCCTCGAAAAAAGATTCGGTGGCTCCTTGCCTAAAACTGGAGATCTTGTTCTTGATCTCTGCTTGGTGTAGAACTGGTTCAAGAAGGCACTTATGTATTCGTTCCAAGTAGTAATGGACTGCGGCGGCCGCGACTTCATCCATCTTAGAGCCTTATCATTTAGAGAAAATGAGAAGAGTTTGCACTTCAAGTAGTCCGGAGGAACTCCGTTTGCTCGAGTTGTACTGCAAATCTCCTCGAAAGTATCGATATGATCTAGAGGATGCTCGGACGGAAGTCCATGGAATTGGTTTTGCTTCACCAAGGCAATGATTTGAGGCTTGATCTCAAAATCATTCCTTTGAGGAGGTGGTGGACGAATTGGATTCCTATCCAAGAAGAAAGCATCGGAGGAATTGATATCTCCGATAGTTTAGTGTTGGCGAAGTTGAATGAGTTGAGCTTGTCTCGGGTTCACAGCGTGCTTGAGATTGAGGTTTCCTTGATGATTAAAGTGTTGAAGTTGCGGCTGCTTCCTCATATCTCTAGGTTGGTGTTGAATTCCTTCCGGCGGAAGGTCATCTTCTCCATCTCGGGCAGGCTGATTGTTTCGGCCTCCTTGGGGCTGGTTCCGTCGAGATTGGCTCTCTCTAGAGCGAGCACAGCTTGGGGAGCGAGTGCTCGCTCCTCTTCGGTTTGATTTGGTAAATCGGCCATTCTTTGTTGTCGAAGTCTTCTTAAAATACGTTCAAACTTGTCTATTTCTTGCTCAGGTTCTACTAAGCTTTTCTTGTTAGAAAGTCTAGTACTAGGCATAAACTCCTGAAACACACGTAGAAAGAACGAGGAAACAAAGCGTTAGAAATTTAAAATAAAAGAAAATAAAACAAAATTAAAAGGAAAAATAAAGAAAAACTGAAAATTAAAAGCGTTCTAGACTAGATTTTAATCAAAAATTCGGAGGTGATGTTCTTCCAAGTCCCCGGCAATGGCGCCAAAAACTTGATGCGTGTGAGAATTAAGTTTTACCACTTAATCCAACTACCTGCAAGTGCACATCAATCACAATTAGTATAGATAAGGGATCAAATCCACGAGGACTTGTTAACCACACTACGAACTATAATGATTAAAATAAAGGTAGAACAAAATAAAGTCGTTTGGGTGATTGTGAATAAGGTCGAAAACAATAAGATAAAAAGCGTTAGGACTTAGGTAATTCGCAGAGAATCATGCAACGATAATGATTGATTTAATCTAGGGACTTGGGATATACGCGCCATCTAGGACTCATAACACTGTTGTATAACCATTCCACTTTCGTGGCTCCGGTCACTATGTTAATTCTCCCTAATAGACTCGACTTTCGCACGGTTATTACAAGGAGAAAACACGCAATAAAAGTATGGGTTATGATATTGTACACCGAATTCCTTAACTAACGGCTTAGGTTGTTAAGACGCTTGGCTCATCAAATACTAGTTCCGAATAATATAAAAGCTTTTGGAATCTATAAAATCCTAAGTTCAAGCCGCTAAATGCGCGGTAAAGCAACTATGCATTGAGTACAAGTAAATATGAAGATACTATAATTTCCCTAGACAATCATCAACCAATCATCGAATTATGAAACTCATTGAATACCTAAGACCTAACTAATGAACTACTCGGACATGGTGCACGAAAAATAGCAAGAGATTAAAGAAAACATGATGATAAACTTTATTAAAAGAGTAGGGATAAGAAGATTCTTCTCTATAGCGAGGTACAAAGCGAGATCATCCACCAAAGTTCCTAAAACTTAGATCTATCTTCAAGCTCCTCCAATGGAGGCGTGGCTGCTGTTTTCTATAGGTAAAAGTGTTTATAATTTCGGCACACCCTAAAACAAGAGGCTAAAAACAAGTATTTATAGTGCTAGGGTCTTCTAGGGTTCTTCAGGGGCAAAACCGTCTTTCTGCTGCACTCTAGGTATCAAGGTCGGCCACATGAGTATGGACTCGTGTATGGGCTTGAAAACACTCCATATTGGTCTGAGAATGGTCACCAACTTCGGCCTTAAGGTCCATCAAAGTCTGACTTCATTCTGCACCTTCTTCATCTTCGAGGCAATAGGATATGTCTTCACTAAATCCGATGTATCTTCCGGCTCACAGCTTCAATCGTGATAAATCCAACTTCATTAGAAAGGTGACTCAAAGGCCTTGAAATGTAGCCGTCATTCACTGATTTCCAAGTAGGTTTGGTTGTCCGTCCGTAGCAGACCTTCAGGTGCTTTGATTCTGTCCATCTTGGTAGAATGTGATATCTTGTGAAATTCAAGGTTTGGACTAAGTCTTTGGCTTGATAAACTTGCTGTAGCTAGGAATACACCGCTTTAGGCTCTTTTTGCTCCTTTTAGATGATTTTCCCTGTTAACGACCTAAAACTAGAAATACGAGGAAAAACTACCTCTTTGGTGCAAAACCATATTGAAATGCTTTGAAAATACTTTAAATTAGATAGTAAAATAGGTAAAATATAGAGTATATCACTTCACCAAACCCAAGTGATCATCCCAATGACCACCCCAATCCAGAACACACATCCTCAACAAATCTTCCATAGTCTTAATAGTCCTCTCTGACTGCCAATCAGTCTGCGGATGATAATCCGTACTCATATGCACCTTAGTGCCAATCTCTGGCTGAAACGCTCCCCAAAGCTCCAATGCAAAACGGGGATCCCGATCAGAAACCATACTAGCTGGCACTCCATGCATCCTCACAATCTCCTGCACATACTTCTTAGCCAACTTAGCCGCTTCATCGGTCTTTTTAATGGCCAAGAAGTGTGCTGACTTAGTCAACCGATCAACGATCACCCTAATAGCATTATACGTCCGCGAATCAGGTAATCCCACTACAAAATCCATAGTGATCCTGTCCCACTTCCACTCAGGAATGGGTAAACTCTGTAGAAGACCACCCGGAACCTTATGCTCTGCCTTAACCAACGAGCAAGTGTTGCACTAAGAAACATAAGCCGCGATATCTCTCTTCATCCCGACCCAGTGATAATACCGTTTGAGATCACGATACATCTTGGTCGCTCTCAGATGAATCAAGAACTTACTCACATGAGCCTCTCGCAGAATCTCCTGCTTCAACTCCTCGACCTTGGGTACACAACCCGACCACGAACAAGAATCGCTCCATTCGGTGAGACCTGATACTCGGAACCCGCTGTAGTCGACGCATCCACCAAACCCTGATCGCTCGCTTGAGCCGCAAGAATACTAGACCCAAAGGCTTCTGCGAAATAACACATAAACGCAAAGTGCTAATCTCGTCCACTAAGGCTTCAACCTCCTGCTCCCAAATCGAATCTACTCTCCTCCGACTCAGAGCATCAGCCACCTGGTTGGCCTTACCCGGATGATAAAGAATCTCCAGATCGTAATCCGCCCGAAACTCAACCCAGCGCCTCTGTCTCATATTCAGCAAGGGTTAAGTGAAGATATGCTGCAGATTCTTATGGTCCGTAAAGATCTGCACTTTTCCACCGTAAAGGTAAGATCTCCAAATCTTCAGAGCGAACACCACCGCTCCCAACTCAAGGTCATGCGTAGGGAGGTTACGCTCGCTACCCTGCCACTGCCTCGAAGCATACGCGATAACCTTACTCTCTTGCATTAGAACATAACCCAGACCAACTCCTGAAGCATCAGTGTACACGGTATAAGGCTTCTCTGGCTCGGGTAATGCCAGTACCAGCGTACTAGTCAACATTTCCTTGAGCCTCGCAAAGCTCTCCTCGTATTCTAGCAACCAAACGAACGGAACATCCTTCCCGGTTAACTTCGTCATCGGTTGTGCCATACTCGCAAAACCCTTGACGAATCTCCGGTAATAACCTGTTAAACCCCAGAAACTCCTGTTCTCGGTAGCACTATTCGGTCTAGGCCAGTCCCTGATAGCCTTTATCTTTGTCGGATCGACCGAAATACCCTCTAAAGACACGATATGTCCAAGAAATCCCATATGTCTCTGCCAAAAACTGCACTTACTCAACTTAGCATACAGCTTCTGCTCTCAAAGCTTCTCCAAAACCAATCTCAGATGAGCCTCATGCTCCTCGAGACTCCTCGAATACACCAAGATGTCATCAATAAAGATGATAACGAACACGTCAAGATACCCTTTGAACACGTCGTTCATCAATCTCATGAAGGCCACCGGCGCATTTTTCAAACCGAAAGGCATGACTACAAACTCAAAATATCCGTATCTCGTCCTAAACGCTGTCTTACAAACATCCGCCTCATCTATCGGGATTTGATGATAACCCGACGCTAAGTCTATCTTGGAGAACCAAGTAGCACCCCTCAGCTGATCCAAAAGCTCATTAATTCTCGGGAGAGGGTACTTGTTCTTCAAGGTGACCCGATTCAGACATCGATAATCGATACACAAACGGAAACTGCCATCCTTCTACTTCACAAAAAGTACCGGCGCTCCCTACGGTGAAACACTCAGTCGCACGAAACCCTTACTCAACAAATCCTTGAGCTGCTTCTTTAGCTTCGCTAACTCTGCTGGAGTCATCCTGTAAGGAGCCTTAGAAATCGGAACTGTCCCGGGCTTTAACTCAATCGTGAAAAGATCTGACCGAGACGGCGGTAATCCCTGCAGCGACTGAACCACTATACTCTAGCATCGAAAAAAGTCCAGATGAACCTTATAAAACGTCAGCTAATCCATTCTGAGAATCACGTTGTAAAGCTCCACCGGAGTAATCACCAGGTCTGCCGGCATCGACTACCCGGCAATCTGAACATCCTCTGCTCTAGCTCGGCCGGAAGTAACCAGGAATCCGCCTCCAGCCACCTTAACCTAGCCTGACAGCTCACCAGCACTGCTCCAGATGCCACAGCTCTCGGCATGCACAAAAGTAATGAAGCAGTTCGATGCTTCAGAATCAAAAAGAACATGGGACTCGAAACCTCCCACTAATAAAGTCCCTACACAATTCACATGCGTTGAAAACCCTAGCAACTACCACCAGAGGCAAAAACAGAAGAACAAAAAAAAACAAAATTCAACCACTAAGAATTTACTAAGTTAAAGTCTAAAATTTTTACCTGTGATATGCGCGTTACCCTGCTCTCCCTCATCCGCATGCCCATAAACACGCGGTCCGGGCCCGATCTGTCCTAAAGGTAGCCCTGCTGCCAACTGAGCCCCAGGCTGAGCTGTTACCGACATAACTGTTACCGGCTTAAAAGCCGCCACTGCCATCTGATGAAGCTTGGGACACATTTGCTTGATATTCCCCAGCTCCTTGCAATGGAAACACACCTTGGCATCCCGAGACGCCTCCCTCTTGGGACAGGTCGCCGCCCGATGCTCAGTGCTCCCGCATCCAAAACATCCACGACCACTCTGGCCGCCTCCCGAAAACTCATCGAACCTCCTCTTCTGACCCTGCGCAGGCTTGCCGCCTTTGCTTGAACCAGAACTCCGAGAATGTTGCTGTTGCTGCTATCTCCTCGGCTGATCAGCAGGAGCAGCCACAGATGGAACCGCCACGGGTGGAACAATCACTGAACCAGTCTTCTCACGCTGATCCTCCTCTATGGAAGCAACATGCTCCACCAGCTCCACCCTCGAGGCGTACATAGAACTATGACACTGGGTCCTAATACTCAGAAGAAGTCCCTGCAGGAACCTCTGCATAAGGATCCGCTCGTCATCCCTGCTACGGCTAGCATAAACCAGAAGTCTGCTGAACTCGGTATCATACTCCCGCACTGATCTCGCTCCCTGAGTCAGCTCCATAAATCTCATCTGCAGGCGGTCCAAACCCTCGCGAGGGAAGAACATGGTGTTGAACTCTCCCACAAACTCATCCCAAGTCCACATAGTCCTCTGAGTCTCAGTCGATCTCCACCAACTATGCGCATCCTCGCTCAGATAGTGCACAACCAACTCTACTCGATACTCTGCAGGACATCAAATCGATCAAAAATTGCGCTCTACTCGCAAACGCCACTCATCGGCCCCCTCTGGCCCAACTCTGCCAGTGAAAAAAGGCGTACCAATCTTCTGCATATGTCCCATCATCACGAGATAGGGAGGATGCTCAGCAACCACAACCCTCAGCTACTCAACCTCTGCAGTCCTCTGCTGCACCTCCACCACCAGAGGTCCTGCTGGAGCCGGTACCGGAGCCGCCGCCGGAAACCACTCCAACAGCTACGTTAAAAGCCCAACAATAACATCATCACGACCCTGAGCCGGAGCAGCACCCCCACCTGGGCCCACTCCTATACCAGCACCTCTCTCGGCGCCCCTTTTCGCACCAGCAGCACCACCACGAGCACCCCTCCCTATACTAACAACCACACTGGCACTGGCACTGGTCTCACTCGCGGTCTCCACCTGATGTATCTGGGATGCAGCCACACTACTAGACGACTCTGGCACTTGGCCACGGCCACGACCACGGCCTCCGTCACGACCTCTCGCTCTAGTATCCATCTACCACACAGGACAGGAAAACACGAGCAAAGGAGAAGTCACAAACCAATAAAAACACGACCTACCGAGGAATCTCTTTAAAGGCCGAAGAGGATGATCTAAGACTACTAATTGTCTAACCACCAATAAACAATTAAACACATAGTCTCAATTCATCCAATTACCAAGTCCTAAAAACGTCTAGGCTCTGATACCAAATTGAAACAACCAACATTTTTTATTTATTTATTTAATAGCCGAATTAATATTCTCATAAATATTTAATTCTCTACAGTTATTCAACAATTCGCGGAAGTTCTCATAAAAATAATTCCATAAAATATTAAACCAAAATATCAAATTCAACAAGCAATTTCCTGAATTTAAATAATACTAGCAACCTAAACCCGGTTCGCTAGAAACAGAATAAATAAACTAACACCCTATCATCCTCTTCTCTGGCTTTGATTCCGCGATCACGCATTTCTGTTACCTGCAACTCAAAAGGAAAAACAGAATTGCGTAAGTATTTAATAAATACTTAGTGAGACGGTCCTCCCGTCAACAGGCTAAGTATGGATAAATCAAAACCGAAAAATAAACAATTAAAAATGCACACATGATTCAACTGGGTGTCGATCGACACTACCTCTAGGTTTCGATCGACACCTCAACAATTCTGATATCGTTTTCAACGTGGTGTCGATCGACACTACCTCTAGGTGTCGATCGGCACCCTGTTCTACCACCAAGAACAAATTAAAACATTCGTTCCAAAACACGAAATCACATAAGTTCATCACATAAATTACACGAAAATCATAATCACACGCAATCAACAACCAGTTCAACCACCATGAACAATCCTAGTCATTTATCAATCGAATTCTAACCTATTCGAGCCTACGGTCGCGCACTCACCTTGATTTCGCGACGGAAAAGGCAATGAACACGAACGCTTCGGAAAACAGGAACGAACAGCGACTTCTCTCGCTGGAAAACGCCGGATCAAATTAACAAACTCAAACACACAATCACACGAGCCTTGGAGACGAAGAATGGTGAAGAACGGATCACAAATCCTCTCGAATCACTCTCGAATTCTCAAAACACAATTTTCCTCACTAATTATTCCTCTCCAAAACGTGCTTCTGCAGCTGGAACTTTTTATAACCCGACCTAGAGCTGCGTTCCTAAACCGCGCAACAAACCGGATGATTTTAAATCAAACCGATTTTGACCAAAACATTGGTGTCGATCGACACCCTGCCTTGGTGTCGATCGACACCCCTGACCAAAATCTTTATTTTGGTTTCGGGATGTTACAGGCTCTCTCCCTCTCGGCCTCTCTCTCTCCACCTCGGTCTCTCTCTCCGTCGGAGCTTCCTCCAACCGCCACCGGAATCAACTAAAGTCTCTTTCATTTGAGGCCCCGGGTAGAATACTCCGGGTTCTCCGGGTGATGTATTTGACCACCGTGGACTTTAGAGTGAAACTAAACACGTTTTGGACCACACATATTGTGTCATGTCTATAGATTATACAAGATTAGTACTTATATTCTAAGTTGTCTCTCCTTAAGGTTAAAATGGAAATTAGCCATACCTGGTGATTGTGTTCTGTATAGTTATTAGAATCTCATTGTCATTTACCTTATTAGTAAACAATTACTACCTAAATAACTCTTGAATATATACGCTACGTACTTCTTCAATATCCTTCATGCATTAGTCTTCAATTTCTTATACATCAGTGAGTATCCAAATAATTTACTATCATCAAATCAAGAACACACACATTCTTAAATTCTTAATACAAATAATACAATTAATTAGGTTCTCCAAAGAACCAAATCACCCAATAATTAATTACAATACAAGCCTTTCAATAATAATTAAGAAGATACATCATTATCTTTTTTCCATATTAAAACAAAAAAAATGTACACACTAGTATAATGAATTACTGTAACCTTACCCAAATACCTTCGCTTGAAATGTTTTGATTCACCACAAAGATCATATAATAACCAGGCGGTGCAATATTCGCCAATCTCGGCGTTCTTACTTGAACTTCATACATCGTCGATTTACCTTTCCTCGTAAATTTAATGTTGTCCAAAACCAAAAGCCTCTGATTCATTGAGAAGGAATGAGTCGTGAACGACGGAAACACCATCGTCAGTTTCACCGGAGTCTTAACTTCTCCGGCGACAGTAAACTTCAGCTTCAAACTCGTCCTATACTTAATCCCCGACTGTCATTTAGGAGAATGAATCTTTGGACGAAGATTCGCAAATTCCGGTTCTAGATAAACCGGAGAAAAAGCTTCCAAGCTTAACTCCGTCGGAAAAAGTACTCCGGTGAAGTTATAAAACGCGTGAGGATTGCTTCCTCCGACGAGAACCCTCCCGTCACGGAGGAGAATCGCCGTGGAGTGATACATTCTCGGTATTGTAGTCGGGTTTAATGATTCAAATCTCGAGTTAACCGGATTCTCGGGATGGTATAGATCCGGTACGAAAACCGGTTCACGACCTAGCTCCCAAGCAGCAGAACCGGAAGAACCACCGTTGATAATCAAAACATCTCCGTTAGGCAAAAGCGTCATATCTCCCATAACTCTAGCACGTGGCATCTTCTCAACCGTCCATTGAGGATTATCATCGTTAATCTTAATACTCGCACACGTGTCAAGCGCTTTCACGAAAGTGTTCCTTCTAAAAGCGAGGATGTACGAACCTTTCGGTGCACCTCCACACACCAGAACTTCCGCTTCGATTTTAACCGCTTCACGATTCTTCAACGGTAATAACACGGCTGAGCCAGTGCTCGGATAGCTCCTAGGATCACCGCCGGGAATTGCCGGGAACGTTTTCACCACCGTGTTTTTAACATAGTCGAGTAATATCGCTCGGTTATTCGCAAATATAAATAAATTCCCATCGGTATTGAGAAATACGTAAGGATAAAGATTATTCTCTTGTCCTCGATCACTAGTCTCGGCCAAAAACGGCAACGCGATAACGTTAGGAGATGTCGTTTAGGGGTAAAACTCGTAGTTGATTTGCGCTTGACCTCCGACGACGATTTGTTTACCGTCGGGAAGGATGTGGTTCGAAGCGTACCATCTTCTTGTCGCTAAGGCGTTGTCAAATTCGGTCCAATCGCATTGATAGTTATTACATGGAGAGAATGTTCTTGCTTTTAGTTCACCATCTCGGTCCCCACCGGTTTGGACGAGAACACCGTCCGGTCTAACCGAACCGGAGGAGCACCAGGTGTTTGATTATACGGTTTAAGGACGGACGGTGTTCGATGCGACGTCGTATTCGATGGAGTGAGCTGTGCAATCACGTTTTGAGACGATGTCGTTTGGGCTGTCACGACAGTTACCTTTAGGGAGAGAAATGTTCGATGGACCGAAGTTGGTTCGGTCGAACATTACCACACGGTCGTTGCGGAGGAGCTGCATGTGCATGGCGGCGATTCCGACGTTGGGGAGGAGGAGATTCCATCTTCCTCCGGCGGCAAATGACACGTGGCGTGTTAGGAGGAGTTGGAGGGAGGTTAGGAAGAGAGCATGGAATATTATTGTGGCTCGTGCTGCCATTTTTTTTTATATCTTGTTTGATCTTTGTGTGGTAGTTGTTTGTTCGTTTATATATATAGTGGTCGATGAGACATTATTAAATATTATTTTATGTACTAATTTGAAGATAATAATTAAAGTTAAATTAAAGATGAAAATTCAATAATTAGTTCTAAATATATTAACTACCTAATATATATATATATATATATATATATATATATATATATATAAAGTTAGATTTTCTCCCTTCTCATGAAGCCACCTCATCATCCACATCACATTTTTTTATTTCATTTTTATTATTTAAAATTTAGAATTTAATATACATATTAATTAACAATTACAAATGGGGTTTTAAGATTAGAAAAAGAATTTGAAAAGTCATAATGTTCAACTAGGTTAAATTGTAACTAGATTAATGACATATTCGATATATTTGGTTATACTAATATATTGTACATTTCATATATCTTCAATTAGGTTGAATTATATTTGCAAATATTACAGAAAAATTAAATTATCAAAAAGTTCATAACAATTTACAAATAACTTCACCTACATCTAAATTCATACAACAAAAACATAAGTTGCTACATCTTACAACTAATTCCAATAAAAAATTGAAGGTATCCTTAAAACAATAAGGAAAATAATACATAACAAAAGTGAAAAAAATAAAAGAGAAACTATTGTTTTCAGAAAAAAACCTAACAAAGTTTAAAACAATGAAATACATTTTCAAATAGTAATCATTAATGTTCAAATGGTTAAAAATCACCTCATAGTTTCATATTCATACAGTATCATATTGTTAAGAAAAAAAAATATTAATTCATTTCAAACCAATAACTATTATTTATTTATAAAACATTGCCTATATTTTTAAATATAATAATCAAACTATTTGTTTTCAAATGTAATAAAATTGTAAAATAAATACTCGCGCGAAGCGCGAGCCAAATCTAGTGTATTATATTGAGTACTAAAATAGGACCAGCGTTGATATGCGGGTAATCATATTAAAAATTATTCATATAAATATATAAGTTATAAATTTTAATTAGTAGTCTGTCGAATTACTAAAATATATTGAAATACTATTTAAACACGAATATTAAATCATTACATATCAATTTTATCTTCATTTTATGTTCTTACTCATCTCATACAGATCATTATATATATATAAGCGCAATTCAATTCACATTCTTAATAACAAAGAAAAAGAATTACCATATTCTTACCCATAATGCATATATGTTCATTATGTAAAAAATCGTATAACAATTCATATAATGTAGAGTTAAATTAGAATATATAAACTTCACACTACAAGAAAAAAGTCATATTGTGACAAAATATTTCGTGACAATAAAAAAAAATCCGTAAGAATAGAATTATTATGACGAATTTGTGATAATTTGTAAAACGTTACAATAATTTCGTTGCAATTATTTGGATGTAACCAAATCGTTACAACTTTTGTGATGAAATTATTTAGTATATATTATCTCATAAACGGGACGAGAAATACTAGTAACAAAATTGTCATAATTATTGACTAAATGTATTGTCCCAAAAATTGTTGTAATTTATAACTTTTACAATATCTCGATTCCATCACCAATTTCTACGGAAATTTAGTCTTAAACCATCTAAAAATGACAAAAAATTGTTGTAAATTCATCGCAATTACTTTCTAAAACAAAATATGAACACTGTAACTAAAAAAATTAGTTTCCCAATTTGATTACTAAAAAATTATTGTTTCAGGTTTAGGTAATTAATTATTATTTTCTATAGCAATTTTCTTTTTATATCTATTAATATATTCCAAAGATTTTACTAAAATTTCGTCATTTACAACAACAACAACAACAAAAAGGCTCGAATCCAATCCAATTAATATTTATTTCCCCAAACACTTTTACAAAAAAAATACAAATGAAATGATGATATTGTGAACTAAAATCACGATCGCCTTCATCTTGCAAACTTCAATTTGTTTTCGTCTGCCTCTTCCACTTGTAGTATAAGGATTCTTCGAGACTCATATCATGAGATCCTTGACATTATCATTGTACAAAAATATCTTATTTCTACAAAAAAAATTGATCAAATTAAGAGGATTAAATCTCTTAGAAAATTCTTAGAAAAGTTGTTTGAGTAATAACCATTTGTAATGTTAGGAGTACCTATACGTTGTATTTCTCCAAATCGTGTAACACATGCCTCCAAAATATCATCATCTGCATCCTCGGATTGATCTTGAAGTTTACCATGTGTTGGTGTTTTTATTTATCTGTGAACTATGTTCATGGCAGATTTTAGTAGTATGAAAACCAAATAACACAGAGAAAAAGAGACACATATAAAGAAATCGGAACTAGAAAATGGTGGAAAGTAAGAGAATTTTCTGTTCTTGAAAGTTTTAGAAGGTATAAGTAAGAGTCTAAGAGATATCAAACTTTAATTATTGTTTTTAAACTGTTTTAAACACGTCTTTTAATTTGCCATAAAAACCGTTTTGCAAAGATAATATTGCAACATGAAAAAGGATTATCAGCAGGAAAAAAGGATTATCAACGTGATAAAAGGATCGTGGGTGAGAGAAAAGCTTATTCAACAAAACTACACATATTTTATTTTTTTATTCGTTCAGCATTTTGTTAATTTTTAGTTTACCGCACCATTAATTGAACCAAAACCAATCAAAGCAAAGTAAATAATATAACTAAATAACATAAACAGAAATATATCTCAAAAATAGAATACATTTACAATAAAACCAACTTTTGAATGAACATAAATCCAATATGATTGCTTTTTTTCGTTGAGATTATTGGGCATAATCTAACTCTTTTTAAAAAGATATTCCCTCCGTTTGTTTTTAGTGATGTTTTATGAGTAATTTTTTGTTCAGAAATAAGTGATATTTTCATTTACCAATGCACAATTAATTGACTTTTTAGTGTTTTGACTCTTTAAATTCTATAGATTAAATTTTTATTGGTTAAAATGTTTTGGATAAATAAAACATATTTTTTTATTTAAAAAACGAGATAAATTTAATAATTTCTTAATAAGAGTGTAGAAACCTTAAACATCATATAAAAACAAACGGAGGGAGTATATTTTATGACTATCTCATTTTTGTTATCTTTATTAGATGGAAAAGTATTATGGAATCTTGGAAATATGTAATCCACGTTACTTAAATTTATTGTTATTAAATAAAATATATTATCGATAAATTTTAAATTAATACATATATAATTTTTATTGGTTTAAAATTATTTTAAATGAACAAATATTTACATTGTTTTTAACAAATAAATCTAAATTACTGACATACGTAGTTAAAATGAGTAAATAATTAATTTTAAATTATGCGTTAGTTAGTCGGGACAATTACAAATGTTTGGTAAAAAGAATAATCTTATCCTTTGAGAATAATCAAAAATAGAATGTGTTCAATTGGAACATGAAAACGTGACCGAGTTTGTCCTAGTTACTCTTCGGGACGGAGTGGAAGAAGGGAGGAGATTCGCGAACGAGGAATGGGACCCAATGACTTCGAAAGAATTGAACGAGGAGCCGTATGTGGTGAAAATCTTATATACGGTTCTGTAGAGTGGCAAATGCCACTTTTGCAATGTCACTTTACAAATCTGCCACTTTTGAATTATTTTCTTATCAACATGCCACTTATAAATTCGTTTAAAAACTATATATCTCAAAATTCTCAATTTTAAAAAATGTTTTGATCTCTAACAAACTTTAAACCCAATAAACTAAACCCAAATATAACATAGTTAACCCAAACATAAATTATTTAAAATTTTGGTAAAAGTGATAGTGGCATTTTTGAAAAGTGGCATATCAAAAATGGCATTTCTAGAAATTTCTCTAGTTAGTCGCTAACATCTTGTTTATTATTATGAATTAGTCACTAACAATAGTTATAACAAATATTTCTGATTATTAGTATCAAATATTCACTAGCATTTTGTTACTAGGTTTGTCACAAAACAAAACTCTTAATTTCATCACAAGTTTGTAGTTAATTTGCGGTGAAAAATAGTAATAACATTGTCACGGTTGTTACGGATGTTACAAGCGTCACAACTTTGTCATCAATTATGACATATTTTGGTTACAACTTATTCGGTAACAATATAGATACGAACTTATGACACATTTGTTATAAAAATAATTGGCCACAAAATCGTATCAATACCGTCATAAAGTTATGACGAATTTTTGTTGTATCAAATTTTTTTCACAATAACTCTATTTTTTTGTAGTCATGTTTTTTTAGTACATATATTGTTATTATCTTTTAAATTTGTATAATATTCTATAGTTATACGAAGTATGCTTATAGATTTCTATGTTCTTTGATGCGGTTATGCATATCTTAAACTTTTAAATTTTAGATTTCCATACCCTTTCTAATTTTTTTTCTAGTTTATATAACCACTTTGTATTATCATTCGTCCTTTTCTTTTATTCTTTCAATACTTTTGGTTTTTTTTTACGATTTATATTATTTGTAAGTTACTGTTTTTAATTTTTATTCTATGTAATTTTTGTTTCTTTTACGACTTAGATTTTCTTGATCTTTTTCTTATTTTTTTTATACTTAGTCTGCACTATTCTAAAGTTTTTTTCCTCATTAGTTTAAACTATACTATAATTTTTTGTTATTATAACTAATTGTGAGTATTAAAAATTTTCCTTTTTAATATTTAGTTAGTTACTTAACAATTAAATTGTTATCTGTCCATTTTCAATTTTACCTTTTATCATTATTTTAATATTTAATACATGTTATCATCGCGATTAATTTTCACTACAAGAAAACAGGTCGTTAGTCACTCCGGGAAGAGTCACAAAAGAGTCGCAAATGAGCCATTTGTGATTAATTAGCGACTCGAAAAATGGAGTGACAATAGTCGAGTCGCAACAGAGTGGCTAATTAGCGACTCATCTGTGACGATCATTTTGGGTCGCTAATCAGCGACTAATATGTGTCTGTTAAACGTAGTCGCAAATTTGTGACTAATGAGAGACTAATATAGGTAGTGGCTAATTAGCAACGAAATAGCCACTATGTTGTCATTCTATGAAGATATAAGTTGGTCACAAATTAGTCTTCATGGTGTCACTTATTAGCCACCAAATGTCACCCAAATTAAATTTTGTGTAATCTAAAAATGTTTGATTTGAAATGTAAACAAAAGAAACTTTATTTAGCAAAATAAGAATCTTGATTTTGTCTAATACAATTGAAATAAAACATTGATTTTGTCTAAACATCAACAAGTCTTAACTAAAAAAATACATTAGATTAACTTAGAAACAAAGAGAAACCTACAAACGGACGGACTTGTTCAATGACCGGAGCTGCTTCGGGAGTTAAGTTAGAGGTCAAAACTGCGGTTGTTGAGGAAGACGGACACTCAGCAATCTCATCATCAGTTCCTTTCTTGTAGGTTGACTAGAAATGCCATCACGGTACAATCGAGCAAGGTCCTCAGAGATATAACCAGTGCCATCTAAATGTATACACGGTTTCCCATTCTTATCAAGAACAACATTACCATATCGATCCTGCAATTGGAAGAGAGGGAAAAATTGTCAACTTTTACAACGATTACAACTAAATAAGGCCAATTAGAAAGAGACATGAATTAAGGATGTACATGGCAGTGTATATCATCGATTGGATCGACTGTAATCCCACTCATGTCGACTTCAAGCTTCTTAGTCTTTGACAGAATCAAAGAGAATCTGAAGCAACAACGAAAGATTACAATGAACAATATGCCTCAAACAGAGTGTTGGAAAAAAGGACAAGAATGTACCTTGCCATATAGCTGGCCAGATATGGCAATGTATGCACATGCATAAAATGCATACGTGCCTCATGAATCGACTTTCCAGATAAGATATAGGGGTTTTTCATATCATTCGAAGCTGTTGAGTCTGTGCGTATAAAGTAACATTTGACTCCCGTTGTAGAAAAATCTTTCATCTTTTCTTCTTTTCCGCCGTCTTTGAAAACTGTTTTACAAGCAAAAGTATGACAATTATGCTAGACATAACACTGACACTTTAACAATGAGATGAGAAAGACGTACCAAAAAATTGATAACGGCGTAAACCAAGCATGATACCATTCTTAGCAATTTCTTTTTATGTAGAGTAAAGGTCATTACAATAAGTTGACACGCCAGAAACGTCTGCGAATTTGACGGTTAAAACATTTTCATCACCCAAAACCTTGTGCAGGTGTGTTCCAGTGTTCTCCAAAAGAGGGCCCTGTGAAAACAGTCTATCCATAAGTCAACAGACGCAAGTGGAACAAGTGAAAAAATGCAAACATGAATGATAAGTGCTTGGAGAGTTGATTAAACCTTGAATCTGTAACTACCGTCGAGAGCAACATGACATTGATAGTAAAGAGTCTTCTCGCTATCCCATTCAACCAACTAGGTAAAAGAACAACCAGTAGCAATTAGTACAAATTTGACACCAAGGCTCAAGTACAAAGCAGAGAACTTCCATACCGATCTTCGTTCCTTTTGGGAACAAAATTGCTGGCCCAACCGGAACCAGACTACTGTTTCGTACTCCGTCATTGGCAAATCCTTCCATTGTCTAATCTCATCAGCACTTATAACATCAACCAATGATTCCCTATATACCACCAAACAAAGATTATTACCACTTTCCAAAGAATTAGATAAAACTAATGGAGAAAGATTGAAACTTTGTAGCTAAAACATACCCTCCAATATAGCTAAGCAACAGAAACGCCTTCTTGAATTCAAGTTCGCCTAAAGCTAATAGAGGAGAAATATGCAAAGATCTTCCATTTTCTTCACTTTTAAACAACTTAGGAGAAGAAGCTTCAGAATCAACAGACATCTCTACTACAAATCAACCAAGATGAGATTTTTTCAGTAGTTTTCAACAAATAAGAAGAAACAAACACCTAAACATGTGACATACTTCAATAACTAAATACTAACCTCGAAAAAGCCTGCAACTTTTTTTCACCGGAGTTCCACGAGAAGGTACCGGAGACTCGCCGGAGCTTTGAGAGCTTCCAAAGCCAATTCCTCAGAAGTCAAAGAAAGTCTCTTTCTTGTCTCCATTTTTATCGGAGGATGATTGTTGTGTTTCTCGTAGATTTTCTCCAATACGGTTTCGACCGGTAACCTCAGTGGTTTTTCCGGTTCCACCGCCTTTACCCTTCCACCGCCTCTTCCACTTCCACCGCTAGCTGAACGGCCACGTCCTCGTGTACTAACTCCTCAGAAAACTCCAGATTTCACCATTAGGGTTTTTGAGAAGAACTTCAATCGATGCGATTCGAGTGAATGATGGAGATTAGAGACAGATATGAAGAGATGTGAACAGATTTGAGTCGATTTATGAAACAGAGATGAATATTTTGTGGGTTTTGAAAGAGGAATAGGAATCGTTGAAATTAGGGTTTATGTGATGAAGAATCGAAGGGATTTCTTCACTGGAATCAATGGATTTAGAGATTAGATAGGTAGAAAGAACAGAGAAGAAGATTTGTTCGGTTAATCAAAGGGAAAAAAAGAAGATTGAAAAAAAACCCTTGAAATCGCCAAGGTTTCGAGAGAGAAATAGGAAATTAGGGTTATCACGAAATGAGTTTGGGATTCAGATCTGTTTTCTTTACCTTCTATAAGAGTCGGTAATTAGTCGCAACCAAATTGTTTTAGGGGGAAAAATTTACTGCGTAAAGGCCCAAATATTTCACTGCGGGGCCCAAATGATTACCCAATCATTTGGAATACGGTGTCGTAAAGTAGTGGCTAAATAGTTACATATTTGTGACTAATTTGCGACTAATTTGTGATTCAGTCACAAACCTATACCTTAAACCCTAAATATTTGGACCAACCACAATAACTATATTCATTTTCAATCAATTTCCAATGTATTTCTTCATTATTTATTTGGTTGTATCCATTAAAACACTAGGAATAAAAAAAGTTAGAATAGTTTTCAAAAATATGAAATGGAAGAGTTAAGTTATATAGGTTTTGTGTTGATAAGAAAGCATTTGTGGTGAAAAATTTTTAGAAAATTCTTTTTTTCTTTTTTTCACTTCTACTGTGTATTTATAACAAACTTATTAGTTAAATAAAACATAAATACAAAACTAACTTATATAGATTTATATTATGGTGTTTAATTTGCCAAAAACATATATGGAGTAGGTAATGAGTCGCAACCGAGTGGCTATTTTGCGACTCCTTTGTTACTATAACACGAAACCCTGAAACGTTGCAAATTAGTAGCTAATTAACTACTCTTTTGCGACTCAGTTACAAGTGGCTAATTTGTGACTCCGTTATGTGTCACTAAGGAGTCGCTAATTTGTGACTCAAATGTTAGTCGCTACGGAGTCGTAAATTTGTGACTCTTATGCGACTCCACCCAAATATACCAATCGTTGTCGCAGATTAGTCGCAAATTTGTGACTGGTTAACGACTACGGGATGGAGTCGCAAATGAGCAACTAATTTGTGACTCCGTCAAAAAGAGTCACAAATGAGTCGCAAATCTTTGTGACTAATTTGCCACTCGGTAATTCGAGTCACTAGCGACCTGTTTTCTTGTAGTGTTTAGACATATCACGATCTCATGAATTACAATTTCGCTTACGTGTCGTGCTCTCGTAATCTAGATTAGGAGCCGCGTAAATACGCGGGTACAAGTATAGTAAAATCTTTTCTTATTGATATAAATATTTAAATTCTAATTAGCAACCCGATAAACTACTAAAAAGATTTGAAATACTATTTGAACGTGGATTTTAAATCTTTAAGATCAATTTATATCTTAATTCTCATGCATTAATTCATATCATGCGGATTCAAAAATATATATATCCGAAATATTCAAATCAAATTTTTAATAAAAAAGAAAGGAATTATAATCTTACCCATTATGAATATATTAGATATGTAATAAAATTAGATAAGTAATAAAATTATAAAAAAAATTAAAAAAATATAGAGTTAAATAAAAGAAAATTCATTAAATTCACTAAAGGTCTGTAGGTAAATAATCCCATTAAAAGTCCGTAGGAAAATATTTTATAAGTAATTTTGTTGACATCACATATAAATTTATAATTAGTCAATCTCATCGGATTTTTTAATTTTCATAGATATTCATAGTCGCAAACTTTAAACATGCTTGAATCTTCCTAATATCATCATAGGTCGAAGATTTTCATTTTCTTTGTTTTATGAATTGAAACAACCAAGCTTTTTTTTTTTTTAAATCCTAAACAATTCTACTGCGGAAATGACATAAAACAGATAACCAATAAAATAATCCATTAATTTCATAAATCAAATTCCATAATTCCAATGAACAACTAGCATTTAACGCAACCTAGCAGGTTCTACTAAAAGCAACATAAAACAACATCCTATCATCCTCTTCATACGGCATGATTCCTTGATCACACTTTTCCTCTACCTGCAACTCAAAAAGGAAAAACAGTGTTGCGTGAGTATTATCACAAATACTCAGTGAAGCGGTCATCCCGTCTACCGGATACATAATAAGAAAATAGACTATCAAATTCTACGCGTTCACACAACAATTCATAGCAAGTGAAAATAACATTTAAAAACAGGTGGTGTCGATCGACACTCTCACGTGGTGTCGATTGACACTGCAATAACACAAACAAGCTTCGTGATTAAAAGAGTGGTGTCGATCGACACTACCACTAGGTGTCGATTGACACTTCTCGCAGGAACTCAAACCGAGTCAATTCCTCACGTGACTCGTTTCGTTTCCTCAACAAGATTATTCACGACTCAAATCACACACGATCACACAGAACATCACAGGAAACAGTCAACCTCGCTCAATTATTCAACCAATATCCTAATAATCTAATTTCGTATCCACGATCACGCACTCACCTCGATTTCACGATTGAATTCGGAAAAGAATGCGGAGAACAAGAAAAACAGACACGAACGATAGTCTCCCTCGCTGGAAACACCGAGACAACACAGGAATCCCGCACAAACGATCACGCGAGACCTTTTAAGCGAAGAACGATGACGAATGGCTCACAAACACTCTTCGAATCCCACTTCTTCCTCTCAAAACCTTAAGAACCGATTTTCTTCCCCCTCCCCACGGCTGCTCGTCACTTTTGCTTATAAAGGGATGACCTAGGGCTTCTCTCAAACCGACGTCCCAAACCAGACAATTAACTTAAACCAGAACTTAATCCGAAACATTGGTATCGATCGACACCCACCCCTGGTGTCGATCGACACCCCATCCAAATTACAATAATTTGGTTCTGGGATATTACAATTCTCCCCCACTAAACCGGATTTGTCCTCGAATCCCAACTGCAATGTCCCTCAAGGACCTAAAACCGATCAGAACCACTGAAATACTAGCACCCGATCTCCGAGGTTCTCGTCTAATCCCATATTTATACGCCCGTTTCCAGACATCTATTACTCTTAACTCATTCCACACCCCTCCCACTCGCAAGACGCATCCTTTGAGTTGTCGGTTTCATACCACTCCCACTCGCAGGACGCATCCTTTGAGCTATCAATGTCTCGTGTCCTTTCCACTCTCAGGACGCATCCTTTGAGCTTCGGGTACACCGTGCCCCTTCTACTCTCAGGACGCATCCTTTGCACTCCGGGTACAAAGGGAATTAATCATTCCCAAAAATGAATGAGTTACTCGGGACCGCAGCCCCTAGAGTAATAAAATCTAAAACGTCTATAAACATCTTCCGACGAGAACTACCTCTCGCGGTCAACTCGATACTCCTTACCTTGGGATATCTCAACAACGAGACCAAAAATTAGTCATACAAACACCACACGAACCGACAATACTCAAAATCTGTAATCCGCGAAGCCGACAATCGCAGACTAAAAGCTCCTAGCTCACCAATCAAAACCACTTAAGACCAACACACGATCCCATGGGTTCAAATACAGTCTCATGCTAATGACCACATCTCCAGACATTTATTACTCTGCACTCATGTTACACCCTTCTTACTCGTAGAAACACCATCCCTTGAGCAATCGATAACACAGGGACCACTGACCCATCACACACCTATAGGAAAAACCATCCCCAACAGTATACTAGAAAATACAATCTCCAAAAGTATACAAGAGGACGCAATCTCCATATTTGAGTTATTTGGAGATAACACACCCCTAGAGTAATAAACGCTGAGACGCTCATAAACATCTCTCGACTAGGATTACGTCTTGTGGTCTAAACACGATATTCCCAACCCAGAATATCATCACAAAGGACAACCACTGGTCCACACTAACCAATAATGAGAACACACATCTCATCTCACAGACATATACGAAGCCTCATCTTATAAATCTCAGAAACGAATAGTCGTTACCACAGAACGAGGATACACGAAACCACGAACTTAAAGCACCATGCTAAGACCACCGAACTGGGATCAAAATAGAGTGAAGCTCGATTTGCGGCCTCCCTACCAAAATCCTACTCGAACCTCAACCCTATCCTTGCATCAGATTCCCTAAATCTCCACCTCTAAGCAACCACACCCTGCAAAGCTCTTAACTCAGCCACTTTTTATGACATAGCACCTTAATTCTCCTCTCAAGAATCCTCAAAGGTCTCGCCGCTACCAACACTCTGGCTGAAGTTTCCACGAAAACTTGGCCACAAACTTCACCAGAACACGCATGCCCTTCCTCAACATCGACACCTTGAGATACGCACGGTTTTCGACCTCAAACTCCAACTTTAAACTCCTCTTATCAGCATAACTCCACTGCTGATCTATAAAACACTGATTCTTCATGACATTTTTTGAACAAACCTGCACCTAATATGTTCCTCTCCCCCACTTAGGTTCAACATATTGGTGACTCACACAGCCTCCCATACAACCCTGAACGAAACCATCTCGGTATTCGCCAGAATAACTGTTATCCAAGAAAACTAGGCCAAACACCAATGATTTAACCGATGATCACCTCTTTCTCAACAAACCTCCTAGCCGGAACCGATGCTCCATCGGTATCCTTAATGGCCAAGAAAAGTGCCGACATAATCGGAAGACCCGCCATAACCCGGATAACCTCCACCCATGCGAGTTAGGCAACTATACACTGAATCCATAATCTGCTTCCACTAGCTGTCACTTATTGCATGCTGCAATCCACTAACCGGTATTACCAAGTTTAAACACCCGAACCCTGATATTCATATTCCGTCTCATACTTATGCCACGCTCGGACTTTGATTACTCATACTCTTACCGACATCATTACACTCTCAGGACATCTCCATCGAGGTAACAATATCGATGCCATTCCACTCTCAGGACGTCTCCCTCAAGCTCTGGTTATAATTAGGAAAAACACTTCTTATAGAGTAATCAACTCTCACGTGCACAAGCCTTGAAGACTAGAACCGACTACTGGTGAAATCCGCTAAATAGATTCCAGCATATTATTGTTGCTAAAACTGAGCATTTGGCAATACAACGATCTTCCTCAAGATCCATTCATGACGTTCGAAGCACATCTCTAATCCTAAGTTTATTCGGCCGTAGCAGACATCTATTGCTCTTAAATCAATCAATACACTAACACTCGCAGGACACATCCTGGAGCTGTCAGATCTAGATCCTGACACTCGCAGGACGCATCTTGGAGCTGTCAGATCCACACCCTAATACTCACAAGATGTATCCTGGAGCTATCAGGTCGTCACCCTGACACTCACATGACGCATCCTGGAGCTGTCAGGTAACAAACCGCTCACACTCTCAGGACGCATCCCTTGAGTCAGCAACACACTGACACTCGCAGGACGCATCCTAGAGCTGTCAGGTAACATATCGTTTGCACTCTCGGGATGCATCCCTTGAGCCAACGATATCTGGGGAACGCATCCCCGCGAGAGAATAGCATCTCTCAGAACATATCGCTCGCAATCTCGGGACGCATCCCTCGAGCCAACGATATCTGGAAACACATCCCCACAAAAGAGAACAGATCTCCCTCTACTTATACTGAGAAACACAATTCCCAAATAAGTAAGTCTGGGACCACAGTCCCTACACGAGAGAATACATCTCTCTCTAGAGCAATAAATTCTAAACGCCTATAAACCTCAAGATTAAAACTGCCTCGAGAAGTCCGAACCAGTTCATGGAACCATAGTATATGCCGCAAAAAGCTTACTCTACCAAGATTTGCCTGGAACAACCGTAATGTAACGTTTCTTAATCCGAACTAGGTCTGTCGGATTGATCGCGCAACAATCAAACAAGAACTTGCACGACTACCCATAGACCCAGAATTGGACCTGTCGATCATGCAGTACCGAACAGAAACATGCACGACTATAAGACGCTACATTAGTTACCAGGATCGTCTGAACCGAGGTTCTAATTCACGATCAACTCTAGGCTTTACGCCCGCCAAATTGTCTATCGGAGACCAACACCTGACCATAACCTGGTCCACAACACTCGAGATCTCCACTCGACTCACATAACCCGCCTGACATAGACCAATATCCTGACCATACCTGGCCAGTGCCACAAGAGATCCTCACCCGATCTCAGAGGTTCTCATCTAATCCTATGTTTATACGCATATTTTCAGACACTTATTACGTTTAACTCACCCATACGCCACCCACACTCACATGAACAAATCCATTGAGCTGGCAATACCTCACACCACTTATCTTCGGGAACAAATCCTGACAAGTATCCGGTATCTAGAGAACCCACCGTCCCCAATACATACTCTAGAAAACCACCGTTTCCAGATAACAAGTTATTCATAATAAATTCTAAAACAGCTATAAACATCTGCGACTAGATTACCTCAAGTGGCTAAACTCAATACCCCCCCCCCCCAACATAACTTCCCACTATGATCATCTCACTGACCCTGCCCGGTCAACAATCCTAGATCAACTCCTGATCTCTGAGCCCCCATCCAGTCTCAAGCTTACCTACGTTTTTAGACATTGATTACTCTTACTCATTCACACCATGACCTACACAGGACACATCCTATGACTTATCAGGAAATCATACCGCTTGCACTCTCAGGGCGCATCCTTCGAGCCAACGGTATCTAGGGAACTCACATCCCAAATAAGCATATAGGAGAACTCGTATCTCCTCCGGAGAATTCACAGCTCCGACCACGAATGAGTTATTTGAGGCCGCCGCCCCTAGAGTAATTAATTCTTAAACGCCTCTAAGCACCTATTGACCAGGTCTACCTCATATGGTATAAGGCATGATAATTCTTACTCTCTAATATCAGCAATAATAAGAACTACATATCTTATTAAACACAGGAAATAAATAAGGAAAACTCCATCCTATAAATTTCCAAAGCGTAGAATCGTTACAACTCCAAACAAAACTACAAAAACCAAAAACAACATAGCTGAAACCAAAATTCAAAAACTAGAACAAAATGGAAAGAAACACCGCTTGATCCTCGATCCACTCTCTCAGATCCTACTCAACCACTGCCTCGGCCTACCGCGGCAACTGGGGACACTCGGCCTTGAAATGTCCTGGCTCCCTGCAGTGATGACAAACTCGAGCTCCCCGAAACTTTGCTCTCACAGGACAGCTCGCAACACGGTACTCCCTGCTCCCGCACCCATAACAACTATGACCTTTTGTTTTCAGCTTGGAAGTGCCTTCCCTCTTCCTCTTCTGCCCTTGCGCATGCTCGTTGGCCTGGTTAAGAACCTCATGACATTGCCGCCTCCTCAGCGAAGCAGCTGGAACAAACTCTGGCTGGACAACCCCCGTTGCCGCCGGATACTCCGTAAAAACTCTGCTCGAACGAGAGACACGCTCTTCCCTCATCATCCACTCCTCGGTTCCCACAGGTCTTACACTACCTGAGAAACGCCCCGAACTCGGAACCTACATCCGCCTTATCCTCACCTGATAACTCAAATGTTCCTCAGACATTACAGCCCTCGGATGCACCGACGCCTGTACCGGAGCTACTGTCGGTAACCTCTCTAGAATCTGCGTCAGCAAGCCCTCCAGACTATCTTAACGATCCTGAGTTGGAGCGACAACCACACCTGGGCCCACTCCACCACCAGCTAACCCGGTACCCCTCCTGGCACCTACATCATTAACCCTAGCACTCGCACTGGTCTCACTCACAGATCCTGCCTGATACGCCCGAGACTCTGACGCCTGCGAAGCACTCGCAGCTCCGCCACTGGATAACTCAAACAAGCGTCCCTGATCCCGACCTCGACCTCTACCAAGACCTCTATCTCCAGTATCCATCACTTTGCATTCCCAAAACACAGACAAAGATACTATAACTATGGAGAATAGAAGTCGCAAACAAACACACATACTTACCGCATAATCTCTTTAGAGGCTGAGGAGGCTGATTCTAAGACTATTAAATTGACCAAACACAAAAAAAATCAATTTAAACATATAGTCTCAGACATCCAATTCACCAATCCTAAAACCGTCTAGGCTCTGATACCAAATTGAAACAACCTAGCTTTTTAAAAAAAAAAATCCTAAACAATTCTACTACGGAAATGACATAAAACAGATAACCAATAAAATAATCCATTAATTTCATAAATCAAATAAATCAAATTCCATAATTCCAATGAACAACTAGCATTTAACTCAACCTAGCAGGTTCTACTAAAAGCAACATAAAACAACATCCTATCATCCTCTTCATACGCCATGATTCTGCGATCACACTTTTCCTCTACCTGCAACTCAAAAAAGAAAAACAGAGTTGCGTGAGTATTATCACAAATACTCCGTGAAGCGGTCATCCCGTCTACCGAATACATAATAGGAAAATAGACTATCATATTCTACGCGTTCACACAACAATCCATAGCAAGTGAAAATAACATTTAAAAACAAGTGGTGTCGATCGACACTGCAATAACACAAACAAGCTTCGTGATTAAAAGAGTGGTGTCGATCGACACTACCACTAGTGTCGATCGACACCTCTTGCAGGAACTGAAACCGAGTCAAATCCTCATGCGACTCGTTTCGTTTCCTCAACAAGATTATTTATGACTCAAATCACACACGATCACACAGAACATCACAGGAAACAATCAACCTCGCTCAATTATTCAACCAATATCCTAATAATCTAATTTCGTATCTACGATCACGCACTCACCTCGATTTCGCGATTAAATTCGGAAAAGAATGCGGAGAACAAGAAAAACAGACACGAACGACAGTTTCCCTCGTTGGAAATACCGAGACAACACCGGAATCCCGCACAAACGATCACACGAGACCTTTTAAGCGAAGAACGATGACGAACGGCTCACAAACAGTCTTCGAATCCCACTTCTTCCTCTCAAAACCTTAAGAAGCGATTTTCCTCCTCCTCCCCACAGCTGCTCGTCACTTTTGCTTATAAAGGGACGACCTAGGGCTTCTCCCAAACCGACGTCCCAAACTGGACAATTAACTTAAACCGAAACTTAATCCGAAAAATTGGTGTCGAATAATGAATATATATTCTTCAAATAATATTGACTTAAATAATAAACTTCATGTAAATAATCTCATAATATCTATAAATTATTTAAATTGTAGTTATATTGTTATAATCTTTTTAGCTTATATAATTTTCATTTAATACAATTTCTTTCCTTTTTTTAAATGTTGAAAGTATCAATATTGTCTTAAGTCAAAATTTTTCGTTTTTTGTGATTCTATAATTATATCTAGAAATATGTTTATATATTTATACAATCTTTGAAATGGCTATGCATATCTTAAACTTATAAATTTAGATTTTCATATCCTTCTAGTTATTTTTTGGTTATTCAGATTATTTATCTTTTTTTTTATCATTCGTCTTTTTCTTTCATTCTCTCAATGTTTTTGTTTTTCTACAACTTTATTGTTTTTCAATTTTTATTTTTTCTACTTTTTGTATTTTTACGACTTTGATTCTCTCATTTTTTTTTCTTTTTTTTTTTTTTGTATAATTAGTTTGCACTATAGTTTAGACTATATTATAAATTTTCTTGTTATTCTAATTAGTTCGGACTATTAGAAATTTTCTTTTCTTACTATTTGATTAGTTACTTAAGAATTACATTGTTAATTTCCCATTTTATTTTTTCCTAACTAATTTTAATATTAACACATCTTCTCAATCAATATTAGACACATGTCACAACCTCGCTAATTATAATTTTGCTTACGTGTCGCGCTCTTGTATATAATAAGACTCTCTCCGTTTCTATTTGTTTGATTTTCTAGAGTTTTCACAAATATTAAGAAAACACATTAATAGTTAACTATAAATGTCTTATTTTTTGCAATAAACAATTTTCCATAAGTCTAAACCAATAGTATTTCAATCAAATTAATAAATATGTCTTGAAGTCTATAATACACCATTATACTTTCATTAAAAATGCATTGAAAATGTGAAAAATCAATTTTTTAGAAATAATTTTTTTCTCTAGATCATCAATTAAAACAAAACGGAGAGAGTATAAGATAAGATAATATTAGTTTTAAATTTAAAGAATCTATTATCTGTGAACGTACGTAAGACATCGTTGGTTTAATCACGTATGTATTTTTTTTACGATTCTATACGTTTTAATACATATCCGTTATAGCTATGTGAAATGTGGAAACAAAGAAATAAAGTGGAATGTCGTAAGCTTATTAGTCTTGAAATATTATCACCCTTTTGTTTTCAACTTTAAACAAACACATTTTAAAGGCGATTTAACGTCCTATATGAGAATTTCTATAACAAGTAGGTCATTTATCTGATTTTAGTTCCATTGTAATGACTTTAAAAATATTCAAAGGCAAAATTTAATAGGAATTTAAGAAAGTCTTATCTGTATAGTATATGTTTTGATGTTTGTGTATTCACGTAACCAGAGATAGATTTATGGAAACCAATATATGATCCATTTCGTTAACTATCTTTCTTTTTCTTCTTCTTGATTTGACATCAACTACTTTTGTAAGCATGTTTAATTATATATATATATATATGATTAGGGAAAATTCCATAAAATACTCCAACTAAATTTCGTTAAACTTTTTAATACCCCAATTTTTTGGTTATCCAGTCTAATACTCCAACTAATTATTTTGTCCATTTTAATTCATTAACTTTCAAATAGTGCCTATTTACCTACCTAGATTTAATAGAAAGATAACATCCATTATGTTTTTATGTTTTAAAATAATTTAAAAAATAAAAGAAATATCCAAAATTTCCAAATAGTCAAGAAATATTTTCTAAAAGTAAAAAAAACATAAAAAAACTTAATTTTCGATGAAAAATATTTTATTATACTTTCAATTTCGAATTCAAATACCAAACTAAATTTCAAACAAAAACAAAATCAAAAGTTTTAATATTCAGAAAGTTCAAACAAAAAAATTCATAAATTTACAACAATTTTTTCTGAAGTTCAAGATATATATATTCAAAATCTTTGTCTAAGTCAATTTAAAATAAAATAGATAAATGACATATATAACACTATTTTGTAAGAAAATTTTGAGTTTTTTGTAAAATCCTAACTTGTTTTTTGAATTCAAAACTTAAATTGTTTATCTAAAATTTTTTCCCCAATTTTTTTCGAATTTTAAAAAATTGTTGTGATGTTTCTTATTATTTTTAAATAAATATTATTTTATGAATTATGTAAAAATAATAAGATAACGGATGTTATTTTTCCATTATGTCAAGGTAAGTAAATGGACACCGTTTGAAAGTTGATGAATTAAAATGAAAACAATAATTAGTTGGTGTATGAAACTAGGTAACCAAAAAGTTGAGGTATTAAAAAGTTTAACGGAATTTAGTTCGGGTATTTTTATGGAATTTTCTCCTTTAGATTATTGGATTTACATTAATTATCCTGGAGGACTTAATATATACTTATAAGAATCGATTATTTGATACTTTTTTATTTATATAGTTTTTTTTTTTTTTTGATAACCAACTTTTTATTTATATAGTTCGGGAGACTTGAAGGACGAATTAATGATGAAGATGTTGTGTTAACATGATAACATCAAACATGCAACTACATACATACAAGAGACCGTTTACGTTTTACTTGTTAATTCTTGTGGTTCGTTCCATGTTAATTATTTTGGTCGTCACTATTTTTCTTGTTATAAATAACAAAAAAAAAATGCTAAGATAATAAACAAACGCATGCCAATTTTTAGCAAAAGATTCATGGACTTAAAACTATACTGTTCCCGTTAAAAAAAAATATTATGACAACTTATTGGCACAAGTATACCACAATAATAAACTTTTCTATAGGCGATCCATTAAATTTTTCTGTTGAAAGATCATCGCTATCTTTGGTTCCTATCATCAATTACAGCAAAATATATGAGCATTAAAATGATATTTTCAGTTTTCCATATATTCAAAAATATCTCATAACTGACAATTGCTAAAAAAAAAATGTATAAATTGATATGTATGTATTGATGTGCTAAATGCTCCAATATTCTATATAATAACATATATATTTTTTATGATCAAACTTCAAAGGACCTTGAACTGCCAAACACATTAAAATTTTGACCATTAGACCACAAGATATAAATTGAACTTCAAAAAAATGTATAAATTGATATGTATGTATTTCTCATCATCGGATCATAGTTATAAGATTATTTAAACATATAAAACTACTTAGCATGCGAAGCAATGCCTAATTACATAAACTATGATTAATAATTCCACAAGATCTCAACAATTCTTGATATATACTGAAAAATGAAAATGCTGAAAAATAATTATATTTCTAAATTTTTAATTAACCGTATATATAATATGGGAAGTCCTTAAAAATTCGTTTGTATAAATCAATTATCTTCATTTATGTTTTTAAAATATGATACTTCTATTTTCCATTACAATATACATACTTTAATTTTCAGATTCCATTCTTTAACTCTTTTTATTTTGCTTCGATGTCAAATATTTTTCTAATTTTCGAGGTATAATTCGTTCACATGATTTTAATCATACGATATATGAAATACCGTCGAATGATTTTTTTTAGATTTTTTTTTTTTTACATTATACTTAGTTGACTTAATATGCAATTATCGATTATTTGTGATTAATTAGTTCGATGGGCTACAAGGTCGAATTAATGATGGCGATGCTGTGTCAACATCAACATCAAACGTAAGTCCGTTACGTTTTAGTCCTCCCAGGGTTTTTTTTTATATATTCTGGTTCGTTGCATTTTAATTATTTTGGTCGTCCCAAGTTTTGTACTAAAAACAAAACGAACATAGACTAATAAACCGAGGAAAATCACCTAAACCTAAGATATTATCTTTCTTTTTTTTGGTGAATAACCTAAGATATTATCTAATCCAAACAATTTTAAAACCATGATTTTTTGGAGAACAAAATCATGAAAATATAGAGATTTTTTATAAATTCATAAAATCAATGATTAAAAATTTAGACAGTCAAGAAAATCTAGATTTGAATTATGTTGAAAACCTATTTGAAAATAGAAATAATTATTTTTCAAAATTTTAGCTATAACATACAATTTATACAAATAATTATTTTAAAAAATCATAAATGAGTGACATATACTGACATGAGTGAATCTGAAACAACCAACATTTTTTAATTAATTAACCCGAATTAATAATTTCATAATTATTAATTTTCAACGGCTAATTCAAAAATTATCAACAATCAGCGGAAAACCAAATCATAAAAATACAATAAAATAAGTTCCAAATCAACCAACTCAAATTCAATTCCAGAATTCCAACAAATAAATCTAGCAACCTAAACACCAGGTTCACTAGACCTAACAATAACAATTAAAAATCTAGCAGCCTTGATTCCGCGATCACATTTTTCCTTTACCTGCAACACATGGAAATAAGAGTTGCGTGAGTATTATCACAAATACTCAGTAAGATGGTCATCCCGTCTACCAATTACATAATAAAGGAAAATAGAATGCCAATTACTACGCGATCAATCAACAATCAACAATATTCGAAATTCAGCAATGCAATAAGTGGTGTCGATTGACACACCACCATGGTGTCGATCGACGCTACAATCCGAAATACACAATTCACAACTGGGTGTCGATCGACACCACCACAGGGTGTCGAACGACACACCTATCACCAAACACAATTATCGTGACACAACAGTGGGTGTCGATAGACACTTCTCACATAAACCTAAATCGAGTCAAATCCTCATACGAGTCAATTCAGTTTCATATCGCGAGACAAATGCACGACCAATCACACACGAAAATCACAAAAAACAACAACCAAATCATACGTATTCATCACAAACCAAACAATCGATAACCTAACATTCTATTCTCATAACCATGATCACTCACTCACCTCGAATACGGATTGGAAAGGAAAATAAAACGAAAAAACGAAGAATAGCAAAGAACATGAACGATCAGACCACCACAAGCCTGGAAATTTGTTGAATCGTCTAACACCACGAAGAACGATCTATTCTAACGCTCACAAACCTCAAAATACTCTTCCTAAGAACCCCAAATCACTCAAATATCAAGGAGTTCTCTCCTTTCTCTTAAAATCACCCTTTTCTTTCTGAAAAACACGGCCACCATAAGCTGCACGCTTATAAGCTCGACCTTAGGTTTCTTTCCTAAACTGAACGCAATTAAAAATCAAACCCGAACCGGTTCAAAACATTGGTGTCGATCGACACTCCTCCTAGTGTCAATCGACACCCAATACCAAAATCGACATTTTGGTTTGCGGATGTTACAATTCTTCCCCACTAATCTGGATTTGTCCTCAAATCCCGTCAAACCTTCTATAAAAGACCAAAACCTGTCCTAAACCAGTCAATACCACCCGAGATCATAACACCCGATCTCTGAGGCTCTAATCCAGTCCCATGGTTATACGCCTGTTTCCATATATTTATTACTCTTAACTCATTCCACATCCCACCCACTCGCAGGAACACATCTTTTGAGCAATCGGTGTCTCGTGTCCCATCCGCTCTCAGGAACAAATCCTTTGAGCTCCGAGTACACAGGGGAACTAATCATCCCCTCGAGAGAACTAATCATCCCTCGATACTTAAAATGGAAACTAATCATCCTAAATAAGCATACATGAGAACTACTCATCTCCTCTAGGGAACTAATCATCCCCACAGGAGAACTAATCATCTCCAAAAATGAATGAGTTATTTGGGACCGCAACCCCTAGAACAATAAATTCTAAAACGTCTATAAACATCTATCGACTAAAACTACCTCCTGTGGCCAAACTCGGTATTCCCTAACCCGGAATATCACCACAAATAACACATATAAGAACTATTCATCTTATATAAACAGATAAATAAGGAACAACTCTATCTTATAAATCTCCAAAAGGTGTAATCGTTACAACAAAAACAAAAATACAAAAACAAAAGCAACAACAAGCGAACATCCGAAACTAGATTTTCATCGTGACCTGCTTGTCGAACCACTTCCCGAACTTTAACTTCATCTTTGCCTCAGACTCTCAAGTCTCGTCCTCCGTACCAGTACAGTCCCACAAGACTCTCAGCTACGGTATATTCTTACGACGCAGAACCTTGACTCTCCTCTCAAGAATCCTCATAGGTCTCGCCGCCACAGATAAATCAAGTTGAAGATCCTCCGGAATCGTAGCCACCAACTCCTCCAAAACATGCATGCACTTCCTTAACATCGACACATATGAAATGCCTTCATGTTCGGAGGTCACTCTAACCGGTAAGCCACCGGTCAAACTCGCTCCACTACCAGGAACGGACCCATAAATCTCAAACTCAGCTTATTCTCTGAAATAGATCTGTTGGGGCCTCGCAATATGGCCATCTTAAGATATACTCTATCTCCGACCGCAAACTCCAACTCTCTCCACCTCTTATCGGCATAACTCCTCTGCCGATTATGAGCCTTCTTTATGTTCAACTTCAAGACACGGATCTTCTCCGTCATCTCTTGAACAAAACTCGTACCATAAATTCTCCTCTCCCCCACTTGAGTCCAGCATAGAGCTATCCTACACGGCCTCCTATACAAAGCCTCATACGGAGTCATTCTGATTGTTGCCTAAAAGCTGTTGTTATACGCAAACTCAGCTAGGCACAAGTGATCATACCAGTGACCACCCCAATCTAGCACACATATCCTCAGTAAATCCTCTAAAGTCTAAATAATCCTCTCTAAATGCCCATCATTAGTTTATATCAAGATGAAAAGGAAAGACAATAAGATGATAAGTCGTACTCATATGCACCTTAGTGCTCATCTCAAATTGAAAGGCTCTTAAAAACTCAGACGCAAACTAAGGATCCCGGTCTAATACTATATTGGTTGACGCTCCATGCGGCCTCACAAACTCCTTCACAAATTTCTTAGCCAGAACCACAGCTTGATTGGTATTTTTAGTGGCTAGAAAATGTGCAGACTTAGTTAGACGGTCCACAATCACCCAGATAGCATTATATGTCCGCAAGTTAGGTAATCCAACCATAAAATCCATAGTGATCATATCCCACTTCCACTCTAGAATGGGTAAACTCTGCAACTTGCCATCGTATTACACTTTGCGACCCAGTGAGCTAATCTCTCTTCATCCCGACCCAGTGATAATACCTCTTAAGATCATGATACATTTTGGTCGCTCCTGGATGAATCAAGAACTTGCTCGCATGAGCCTCTCGCATAATCTCCTTCCTCAACTCATCAATCTTGGGTACACAAACCCGTCCACGTACCAGAATCGTCTCATTCGAAGAGACCTGATACTCAGAACCAACTGCCTTCGACACATCAATCAAAACCTGAACACTCTCTTGAGCCACTTGGATCGTATTCAGAAGGTCTACCTGATCAGTCGTCTCTAAACCCAACGGCTCCTACGAAATAGCACATAAATGAAGAGTACTAATCTCGCTTACAGGTGCCTCAAAATCCTGCTTTCGAGCCGAATCTACTCTCTGACAACTCAGAGCATCAGCAAGCAGGATGCTCTGCTTGTAATCTGTAAGCAACTCAACCCAGCGCCTCTGTCTCACATTCAGCAACGGCTGAGTGAAAATGTACTATAAATTCTTATGATCCGTAAAAATTTAAACCTTTCCACCATAAAGATAGGATCTCGAAATCTTCAAAGCAAAAACTATCGCTCCCAACTCCTAATCGTGAGTAGGATAATTGCGTTCCGCACCTCTCAACTGCCTCGAAGCATACGCAATCACTATACTCTCCTGCATCAACATGCAACCCAAACCAATCCCAGAAGCATCGGTGTACATTGCATATGGCTTACCCGACTCAGGCAACGCCAACACAGGTGTACTTATCAACATCTCCTCAAGCCTCGCAAAGTTGTCCTCGTACTCTTGAGACCAAATAAACGGGACATCCTTTCGTGTCAACTTCATCATCGACTGTGCCATTTTTACAAAGCCCTTGATGAATCTCCGATAATAACCTGCTCATCTGAGAAAATTCCTAATCTCGGTAGCATTAGACGGTTTCGGCCGATCTCGGATAGCCTATATCTTAGCCGGATCCACATAAACTCCATCTGTTGATACAATGTGGCCCAGAAAACCCATCTCTCCCTGCCAAAAACTACACTTGCTTAGCTTCGCAAAAAGCTTTTGCTCCCGAAGCTTCTATGGAACCAACCTCAAGTGCATTTTCTTGCTCCTCAGGACTCCTCGAATATACCAGAATGTCATTCATAAAGATAATCACAAGACATTTAGATACTCCTGAAATACGCCGTTCATCAACCTCATGAACGCTGCTCGTGCATTCGCCAATACAAACGGTATAACCATAAACTCGAAATACCCATATCTGGTCCTGAAAGCTTTCTTATGAACATCCACCTCATCGATCATAAATTGATGGTAACCTTACGCCAAATCAATCTTGGAGAACTAAGTAGCATCCCTCAGCTGATCCAAAAGCTTATCAATCCTCGGGAGAGGGTACATGTTCTTCACAGTGACACGGTTATGTTCTCGGTAATCGATGCATAACCAGAAACTCCAATCCTTCTTCCTGACGAACAACACCGGGGATCCCCACGGTGAAGTACTCAGATAAATAAATCTCTTACTCGCCACATCCTCGAGATGCTTCTTTAACTCTGCCAACTCAGTCGGAGCCATCCTGTAAGGTGCCTTAGATATCGGCGCTGTCCCAGGCTCTACCTCAATCGTGAAAGGATCAGACCGAGACGGCGATAATCCCTTCAGCAACTCAAAAACATCCTCGAAGTCCCAAACAACCTGAATACCTCTAATAATAACCTCACCAACGGACTCTGGCATAGAAACTATCGCCAAATAAGCCTCACATCCATGCTCAATCATCTGCAATGCCTGAACCGCCGAAATCACGAGACTCCCCAAAATCGGTCTCACTCCTTGATAAGCTAATCTCGAACCCTCGCGTTCAACACTATGCGACCTCGATGACAATCTAGATGAACCCAGTCATGCTCCAACCAGTCCATGCCCAAAATCACATGATATGGCTCCACATGACTAACCACTAAGTATGCCAGCATAGACTCTCCCGTGATCTGAACATCAATGCCTTTCGCTTGACCAAGCATAGCTAGGAATCCTCTTCCAGCCACCTTGACCATACTCGCTGGCTCACCAACATCGCTCCGAATGACATTGCTCTTGGCACAGTCCGGAGTAATGAAGCAGTTAGATGCTCCCAAATCGACCAAAACATGAGACTCAAAGCCTCCGACTAATAAGCTCCCTTCACAAAACTTACATGCTAAGAAACCCAACTAATTTCTGTCACAAATTTAACAGAAAACAAACAATTAAATTCAACACCATAAATTTAAAAGGTTTGAATTATGAAATTTACCTGTGATCGGCATTGCAATCTGCTGGCTTGTCTTCATCCGACTAATTTACCTATGATCGGCATGGCACTCTGGTGGCCTGTTTCGGCGCATGGTGCTCCTCCAATTTGATCTAACGGCTGCACTGCCACTATCTGCGCCACTGGCTACGTCATTACTGGCTGAACTGCAGCAACCGCCATCTGCTGCAACTTGGGACACACTCATCTATACTACTGTTGCGGCTGCTGCTGCAAGTCTCCCATTCGGGGATAACTCGACAAACGATGCTGCCTCCTCTGCTGAACAGCAGGAATAACTGCCGCTGGAACTACTGCAGCTGAGTGACCCCTCAGGTCCTTCTCAATGCCTGCAGCAATCTCTACTAGCTTCGCCCTTGAGGCGTACTCCAATATTCTATAGTGAATCCTCAAATCTGCCAGAAGTCCCTTCAGGAACCTCTTCACCTGTATCTGCTCGTCCTCCTGACCACGATCAGCATACACAAATAACCGACTAAACTTCGCGTCGTACTCACACAATGTACGATCGCCCTGTACTAGCTCCACGAACCTGGTGCCAAGACGATTTAGAGCCTCCCAAGAAAAGTATTTGGCGTTAAACTCTGCCACAAACTCTCCCTAGAACCACACAACACCTGGCCTCAATAGCTCTCCACCAAAGATGAGCATCACCACTCAGATAATGGAACGCCAACTCCACCCGGTAATCCTCAAGACAATGGACCAAGCGAAAGTTATGCTCCATACGCATACACCACTTATCTGCCTCCTCAGGCCTAACACCGCCCGAGAAGAATCTCGTACTCAAATGCCGCATCTGACCCTTCATCTCAAGATAAGTTGGGCGCACCTCTGCAACCGCAGCTCTTGGATGTACCTCCGCCATTGGAGGCATCACTGGAGCTTGAACCAGAACTGCCACCGAAACCGCCCCATCAACTGTGCAGAATACCCTCCATACGATCCAAACGATACTGAGCCGGAGCAGCACCCACACCTGGGCCACTCCACCACCAGCTAACCCGACACCCCTCCTGGCATCTAAAGCACTCACAGTAGCACTAGCACTGGTCTCGCTCACAGATCCTGAATGATGCATCGAAATCTCTGAGACCTGTGTAGCACTCGCAACCACGCTACTGGACGACTCAATATTAGGTCCACGTCCTCGACCTCTACCACAGCCTCTTCCTTTTCCACGGCCTCTAGCTCATAGATCCATCTCTATGCACTCATACAGAACAGGAAAATGAGTTACAAGAAGTCACAATCAACAAATAAACTTACCGTGGAATCTCGCTAAAGGCCCGAAGAGGATGATCTAAGACTACTAAATTGATTAACTATTTATAATCAATCTAAATCACATAGTCTTAGTTCACACAATCTACTGCCCTAAAATCGTAAGGGCTCTGATACCAAAATAAAACAACCATCATTTTTTTATTAATTAACCTGAATTAATAATCTTGTAATTATTCAATTTTCAACGGCTAATTCAACAATTATCAACAATCAGCGGAAAACCAAATCATAAAAATCCAATTAAATAAGTTCCAATAAATCAAACAACTCAAATTCAATTGCAGAAATCCAACAAATAAATCAAGCAACCTAAACATCAGGTTCACTAGACCTAGCAATAACAATTTAAACCCTATCATCCTCTTCCTACTGCCTTGATTCTGCGATCACATTTTTTATTTACCTGCAACATACGTAAATAAGAGTTGCGTGAGTATTATCACAAATACTCAATGAGACGGTCATCCCGTCTGCCGGTTACATAATAAGGGAAATAGAATGCCAATTACTACACAATCAATATAAAATCAAGAATATTCGAAATTCAGCAAAGCAATAAGTGGTGTAAAAAAAACACGCCACCATGGTGTCGATCGACGCTACAATAAAAAATGCACAATTCACAGCTAGGTGTCGATCAATACTACCATAGGGTGTTGATTGACACACCTATCACCGAACACAATTATCGTGACATAACAGTGGGTGTCGATCGACACTACCTCTAGATGTTGATCGACACTACCTCTCGGTGTCGATCGACACTTCTCATATAAACCTAAATCGAGTCAAATCCTTACACGACTCAATTATGTTTCATCTCGCGAGAAAAATGCACGACTAATCACACACAAAAATCATAGAAAAACAACAACCAAATCATACGTATTCATCACAAAACAAACTATCGATAACCTAACATTATATTCCCATAACCACGATCACGCACTCACCTCGAGCCTGTAAATTTGTTGAATCGTCCAACATCATGAAAAACGATCTATTCTAATGCTCACAAACCTCAAAATACTCTTCCTAAGAACCCCAAATCACTCAAATATCAAGAAATTCTCTCATTTCTCTTAAATTCACTCTTTTCTTTTTGAAAAACACGGCCACCATAAGTTGTACGCTTATAAGCTTGACCTTACGGTTCTTTTCTAAACCACAATTAAAAATCAAACCCAAACCGGTACAAAACATTGGTGTCGATCGACACCAAATACCAAAAACGACATTTTGGTTTACGGATGTTACAGAATCGAATGTATTATAGAATAGGTTACTCTATCCAAGTTATTGTCTAGAAGATGTCAATTGTCTCTTGGTGTTTATTGTTTTTCATGAGAAGAGTGTTTGTCCTTGTGTAATTTTTCTCACCAAATTTGGACTCCATGAAATCGATGTCTCAAATTTTAGTGAGACTTTTAACGTAAATGTTCTAGCAAGTCATAGTATTTTCTCCGTGTTGGCATGGTTTGAACCCTGTGTGAATAAATTTTGTCTCTTTGGTAGGAGTGAAAGTCATAGGGGATTGCCTTCAAATCTACGTGTCTAGGTCCGATGTCCCTTGCATTTATCAAAGCTTTTTATGAAGTTTGTGGGACAAAAAGTCTTCAATGTCGATCGTGTCTTTGCGTGAAATCTGGTTCTCTTTTGGTTGAGTGTAGGATTGGACTTATCTCCCTAGAAACTCAAGGATGGTCTACTAAATTGGTTTTAAGCCATTCACTTTCATATGAACTCAAGAAACCATCTTGGTGATTTCATAGTCTTCTATTGTTGCATATGAAGTTCTTTGTCCAATAATGGAGAAGCATTCCTTTGAGCTGGATCCATAAGAGAAAATGAGATGGGAAATTTGGTGAGATTATCGGCTCTCATTTTTGAAGAATAATCATCCACTTTACAAAGTGATAGGGTCATAGTCATAGTCAAACTGGTATTGGAAGCATATTTGGTCCAAGTGAGAGTCGATAGCTTTTCTTCAAAGGTCCCAACATTTTGGTAAGAATATAATCATGGTCCATAGTCTCTTTTTCCTTTTGGATTAGTTAATCTCCCAATGTGTAAGAGATTTTTCGCGAATCATGTCTGTTGTATCTACTTATAGTGCTCTGATTTTCTTACATGTAGGAGGTGAGCCTGGGGATGCTGGTGTTTTTTTTCTTTCTTTACATACGGAAAGCTGCAAGCCATTCTTGAATCTGGGAAATAGTTGAATGGAAAAATAGACTTTGGATAATTTTTTTGACAATTATGAGAGTACTCGATTGGATGTGACAACGATCTTCGTCCAAAATGTAGTTGCAGCAGTGTTACACTTTTTTGTGTGGAAATGTTGGTTCTTCTGCAGTTTTTAGGAGGTTAAACCAGAGAGATAAATTCTAGATCAATAGAAAATGTGCTAGAGGGAAAAGGTCTTACCATGGTTAAGATGGACCTCCGACAAAGGACGAAGGTGGAACCACGGTGGTCAAGGCTTAAAGACCGATTTGGAGAGATACATTTTTTCTTTTTGGATAAATAAAAGTTGGTAAATATTGGTAAAAGGCAAACCAAGGCAAAACTATGTGAATGAAAACTATTTCGAAAATATTGTTTGGAAGAGTTTTTGCAACGTTACAGTGCTTCAACTAATATGAGTACTCATTAATCATCTCCTTTGGTTGTTGATATACCTCGTATTTTACCACTTTTACTATCTATTTTCTTATATTGTATATGCTATTTAATAAGCTTTTTCTATCAACCGAGGTAGTTTTCTCGTATATTTGGTTTGTAAGAGTCATATAGGTCAAATCATCAAAAAAGGCGTAATAAGGAGCTAAATGAGTATTCTTCACCCCAAAACAACTTATCAAAATCAAAGAAGCATTTCACAGTTTCCCAAATTAGACAGAAGGTACCCATCGGAAAGATCAACTCGGATGGAGGACCAAACCTACTAGGACGGCAATGAAATTTAATATCGAGATAGCCCTTTGAGTTATCTTTCCAATAGAGTTGGAATTATATAAAATGGAGTTGTAGTTTGTAAGATATTTAAGATGTATTCAAGATATGTCAATCTGCCTCAAAGATGAATCAAGAGCAAAACGGGTCAAGACACCAATCAAGACCTTGGAACGGTGCTTGTGACCGGTGCCAAGACCAATGACATGCAAATATCTAGACCCCTGACACGTTTATGTGTCCGGTACCTCCGTCCGGTGCCGTTGTCGTTGCCTCATTTAGGCATTTTTTGACGAAAAGACGTTTTCGCCCAAAGTGAAACCCTAGAAGTTATGCCGGCCTAGAACCTCTTCAAGCACATATATATACTTTCTTTTAGCCTCTTGAGAGAAGGAGAGAAGCCCTAGGCACCACAAAAATTAATAATAAACATGTATTAACGTTTCTTTTTTGTTCTTCATTAAGATGTTTTGTTAAAGAGCAATGAAGGCTATGATGTTTTTATCTACCTTTGTTCTAAGAAATCTATCTATGCCGAGCACTTATCTATCATGAATCTACTATTTATCATCTCCTCTAGTTGCTCCATGTTTCATAACATGTAAGAGTAGTTGTATGTTTGATATAAAGTTATTCTAAAAGTTCATTTGTTGCATATTTTACATCTTTATTGAGTTTGTTTCTAGATTCATCGCATTCATGACGGGAAACGATGAAAAACATCCACGAACTTACTTTGTCTTTATGTGGATTACAAGTTTAGAGAAATAAACAAGATCCAAAGAATATGTGAGTTCCCGTGTTTTCTAATCATCTTCCTAATTCTAGACTATTGTTTGCTTGAGTCAAAGCAAGGTTTAAGTCTGGGGGAGTTGATATACCTCGTATTTTACCACTTTTACTATCTATTTTCTTATATTTTATTAGTAGATTAGCTAGAATAACCTTATTTTGAATTTTAATAGCTAGAATAATCTATCTAATTTTTTATTGCTAAAATAACCTACTTTATATTTCATTTTTTTTGTAATACCAAAATTATCCTCGGCAGACTCTAGCGAAACATTAGTAGACTCTACCGAGATATTGGCAGACTAACATATTGATATCCAAGTATGCCAATATGTTTAGAAGAGTTTTAGAAGGTCTGCTAGAAAAACACAGACTTTGCCAAGATATTAGCATCCTCTACTAAGAAAACGCAGACTTTGCCAAAATATTGGCAGACTCTGCTGAGATATTGGTAGACTCTGCTATATTGGCAGACTATGTTGAGATATTGGCAGACTCTGTAGGAATTCACACAGGATTTACCGGTTTAATCTCTATTAAACAACCTAGCGAAAGTTCCTTTGCCTAGGATCTAGGGTTTGTAAACTATGAATCTTACAAGAACGGATCTCGAATATACCTGGAGTTTATGCAGCGGAATTGAATCAGGGATTCGAGATCTATAGCGCTCCAAGTGTTGCGCCTCTACCGTTAGTCCACACGCACACAAACTGGAATCCGCCGGGATGCTAGTACCGGTAATCGGATCTCCTGGGGAATCACCGAGTTCTAAAGAGGTGGTTGCGACTAACAAGATTAGGTCTCAAGGTCGTGCCTATTATCCTATATATAGGCCCTTGAGAAAACTCTATTAATTCTGAACCGAACCAGAATCAATTGTGTCATTAAACCGAAATCACTATTTCGGTTCTGCCTTCGTGTCGATCGACACAACTCTTTGTGTCGATCGACACACCCTCTAAACTCGTATATAATGTGTATCTTATACACATTACCTAGATCATTACTCTTAATGATCATTCCCACATAAAGCTCATCCAGCTTGCTTAGGTGTGTGACCCTGTAGGATCATATAATACTAGCAATGAGTTCATAACTCATAGATCATCAGAGGTTTCTAGCAAAACGTCATGACCACCTAGTATTATATGAATGTCTAATCTCGACAGTACAACTATCACTAGAGTGGATACAAGTGTGATTTCAGGACATTCCCAACAATCTCCCACTTGTACTGGAATCATCTATTCCCATAATCCCTTCGTCTCTATATCTCGATATGGCATAAGGCAAGATCCGTGTCATCCTTATTACAGCCATTATCACGTTCATCGAACTCCGATTTATACTGAACAAAAACAAACGACTGACAATCACCTCGTTTGAGCGCGGCCACGCATTTCTCAGTATCAAATCTTCGATGGGCCGTGAGATATTTATCTCCTGTTATATAGGAGGGACAAATCCCATCTTGTTCCATCCCTGTTCCTTCACACACTTCATGATACGCCCAATCAATTCCTTTATAGTCACCTGTTACGGATAACGTTTGACAAAGTCAAAGCGGACCAATTCATATGTAAGAAATCATGATGAACTCAGGTCTAAGGACTATACTCTATAGTCGTAATGGGAAACTCTTATGACACTTATATAACTATCCTGTAGAGTTCCCATTAGCGGGTCATGCCCGATCATATGTTCTCCAACATATATCTATGTGATTGACTTTAATACTCTTATTAATGACTCCATGAAACTTAGTCATCAGTCACCTCACATGCCAGTCTCACGCGGTTGTCAGTGTCCCACTTTAACAACCTCGACCAGGGACAAATATAATCTATGTCATTTATCACTTATAGGGTTTCATGATCAAGTCCTCAACTTGATGACCTATAAAATGCCATAAATTATTTTGGGACTATTATTCAATTATCCAATAATCAAATAATACATGAAACAATTTCATTATGACATAACCAAAGTATGTCAACATGAATATCATAACATAACTAAATCCTTTATAACTCCCACTAGAATTAAGATCACATCTTAATATATCCAATACCTACAGCAGGAGAGTGAAACTCATGCTTAGGTCGTGGGAGAGGCTGCGGTGATCTGCTTGGAACCCTTTCCAACAAACCGCAGGCTGTGGTGCTTTGCTTGGAACTCTTTCCAACAAACCGCACCGCAGTATGGACACAAGACATAATCAGGTTCCTACCAGAAATTGTCTTTGTCTGTCTAACCACTCTCATCAGAAACCATTACTTCCTCAGTTCACCAAGCTCCTATCCTCAGTATTCCTCAAATACTAGAGAATATTTTTGGTAACTGTCCAGTGACTTTCACTTGAGTCATATTGGTACCTACTCGTCCTGCTCAAAATACAAGCAACATCTGGACGAGTGCAGGTCATGGCATTTATGATAGGTTCCACTGCATACGCCTGGAAATCCTACTCAAACACTTTCTTGCTCAGCCAGTGTCCAGGGACACTGCGTCTTGCCAAGATTAATGCCATTAGACATTGGTATGAAGCCCTTCTTGGAATCATGCATATTGAATCTGTCCAAGACCTTATCACCATAAGAATCTTGACACGATCCAATTAGCCTACCCAATCTATCTCTATAGATTTATATTCCAAGAATTCACACGGCTTCTCCCATGTCTTTCTTTGAAAAATAACTTTCCAAGCCAAGTCTCAAAAAGGCTAAAGCAACGGAACGTTATTTCCGAGAATAAGTATGTCATCTACATACATAATGAGAAATGCAACTACACTCCCACTAGTCTTCTTGTAAACACACAGTTCCTTTTCGTTCCTGATGAAGTCAAACATTTTGACATCTTTATCAAAACGAAGATTCCAACTCCGTCATGCTTGCTTCATTCCATACATGGATCGATGAAGCTTGCATTCTTTCCCAGCATGATTTGGATCTGTGAAACCTTAGGTTGTGTCATGTACACATCCTTTTCCAGAATTCCATTAAGGAAAAACTGTTTTTCACATCCATCTGCCAAATCTCATCACCATGATCAATGGCAGTTACTAGTATAATCCGAATGGCTTTAAGCATAGCGAATGGGAACAGGTTTCATCATATTCAATACCATGATTTGCTTGAAACCTTTAGCCACCAGCTAAGCTTTGAATATCTGGATATTCCCATCTCGGATCTAGCGGCTCCTAGCCACTTTTCGGAGTCCGGGCCTAACACTGCTTCTTCTTCAAAATTCGTAGGGTCTTCATTGTCAATGATCAACAAGTCATGACAATCGGTCACAAGAAATCCATATCTCTCGTGATCGTTACGAATCCTTTCGGATCTACAAACTTCAGGCACCACAGGTGCAAGTTCTACAACCCTTTGCAGACCCAGCTACTACTCTTCCTTAACAGGTCGAGCAGTCTCCTGTGATTCTCGAACATTTTCGAGATACACTTTACTCCCACTGTTTTTCTTGGAAAGACAATCTCTCGCAAGAAAACATAGTTCTTAGCAACAAACATTTTGTTATCAGAACAGTTGTAGAAGTAATAAGCCTTGGTTTCCTTAGGATAACCATTCAAAGTAGCATTTATCAAATTTGGATGCGAGCTTGTTAAATGTTTTACACAAGCCTCATAACCCCAAATTTTAGTAAAGACAAACTTGGAACATTTCCAATCCACATCTCATATGGAGTCTTTGCAATTGATTTTGTTGGACCCCTATTTAGTGTAAACTCAGACATTTCTAGAGTGTATTCCTAAAAGTATTATGGAAGATCTGTGTGACTCATCATTGATCGAATCTTATCCAATAAGGTCCGATTCCACCTCTTGGAAAACTCATTCCAAAGGGGCGTTCCAGGAGGAGTGAGTTGTGAAACAATTTCACACTCTCTCAGATGATCACTTAACTTTTGACTTTAAGTATTCTCTTATGCGATCTAATCAAAGAACTCTAATACTTTTATCAATTTGATTCTGTACTTCATTCTGGAATTCCTTGAAAAATTTTCAAAAGAGGATTCCTACTTGTGACTCATTAGATAGACATCGCCATGCCCACTCTAGTCACCAGTATAGATAATGAAGTCTTGAATCCTAATTTTCTCTAGCATTGGTGCCTATCGGGCTGCACACATCTGTATGTATAAAGCCCAATAAGTCATTGGCCCATTCTTTTAGTTTGATAAAATGGGCCTTAATCGTTTTGCCCAATAAGCAGGATTCAAATATCTCACATGATTCACAACCATGTGAGCCCAAAAGCCCATCACTATGGAACTTCTGAATCCTTTGTGGCTCAAACGATAATGCTGGAGAACCGATTTGTGTTTATATCATAGACAGATATATATATTGGTTTAAGACATAAAACCCATTCTCTAATGGGATGCTACCATATAAAATATCATTTAGATCAAAAGAGCAACATTTGTCTTTTATCAAAATAAAATCATTCAAAATCTTACAATAAAATGAAATGACATTTTTTTTTTGCTCATAGCAATTACATAATAGCAATTATTTAGTTTCTAAAACCAAGTCTGAAGGCGACAACAAATGGAAACTTCCTACAGCTAATGCAGCAACCCTTGCTTCATTCCTGTTGAGTATCTCCATTCATCCCTTCTTCAACGTTCTACTGTTGCTCAGGCACTGCACATTTAAACAAATATGAGCACCACAACCGGTATCTAATACCCACAAGGTAGAACTTGAAATAACACAAATACCTAAATGAGGAGTGTCATACATCTCCTTTATTTCCTTGGAATCTTCCATGTATTTCTTGCATTTTCTCCTCCAATGCCTTGGTTCCCCACAGTAGCTGCAAGTATCATCATCATCAGATGGGCCAGACTTGGGTTTAGTGAGAAACTCAGGCTTATCCTGATTCACAATCTGGGCGGCCTTTCTCTCACCCTTGTCTTTACCAGGTTTCACAAACCTTTTGCCCTTCTTGATATTGAGCTCAGCTGTCTTGAGCATATCATGCAGTTCAGTCAACGTCTTCGTCAAGACATTCTTGATGTAGTACTTGATGAACTCATCATAGCTCGTCGGCAGGGACTGCAGAATGATGTCAGTAGCCAACTCTTGGCTAATAGGACAATCCTGTCTCCTCAGGTTATCAATATAACCCATCATCTTCATGACATGAGGACTTACTGGAGCTTCCTTTGGTAGCTTGCACTCAAACAGAGATTTAACCGACTGGTATCTCTCAGTTCGAGTCTGCTCCTGAAACATAGCTTTCAGGCTAGTGACTATCTCGATAGGCGATTCCACGTTCTCATATTGCCCCTGCAATTCAGAGTTCATGGTATCCCTCATCAGACGGATCACATCGACCACATCATAATAATGCTTATTCCAAGCATCATATACTGCATGTGAGGCATTGGACCTTAGTTTCTCGGGGAGAGCTTTCAGAAGGACATAGTCATTTCTCTCTTGCTTGAGAACAATTCTCAAGTTCCGATACCAATCTAGGAAGTTGGATCCATTTAACTTGTCCTTCTCAAGGACGGATCTCAACGAGAAAGAGTTCTGATTAGACATAACTGTAATAAGAAAAGGAAAAATCAGTTATGATATTCAGAAAATGAGAAATCTTAACAATTAAGAAAACTCGCATTATATTCAAAACAATGATTCCTCAAATGAATATAATGATCCAAGATCCATGTTTCACCAAAACCCGAGCGAGCCACTGGCTGTCACTCAAATCTTAGCTATATAGGTAAGCAACACTTTGCTAATCATATCCAATATGACTCTTGGTTGTGGATAAGACATCTTATGTTTTATCCACCTGATGTCTATGGGCCCAGAACTTCTGATAGCCCATTCAAGCAAACCAATCTCTTCAGTCATGTAATAGTTGATGTCATGCACTGCAAGCCCATCAACACAATTACCTACTGCCTTACTCATGTCACTGCGGACACCTTGCACTGCAAGCCCATCACGCAATGAAACAAGTCTTGACAGCTGACAAGATCGGGAAGACATCCAGAACACTTGATATTTAGTTGAGGAAATGAACTTTTAATCCTTAACACACATCATATATGCATTTAGGAATCCAATTTCATTAAATCTGGTTCAGTTATTAGATTTTAGGTTCACTATCTAAAATACCTACTGCCTCACTCATGTAACTGCAGACACCTTGCACTGCAAGCCTGTCACGCAATGAAATGAGCCTTGACAGTTGACAAGATAGGGAATCGATCGACACTACCTTAGTGTTGATCGACACTTACCTGTCTGTCACAGTTCTTCGAAAACCGATCAATCCAATTGAACCGTTTTCGATAACCGACAGAACCAATACAATAACCGATCAGTGTCGATCGACACTACATTAGCATCGGTCGACATTGATCAAACCAGATCCAATTCTTGATAACCAGTCAATCCAATTGAACCGGATCGATAACCGGTCAATCTAATTGAACCGGGTCGATTACCGGTCGGTGTCGATCGATACTACATTAGTGTCGATCGATGCCAACCAAACCGCATTAAAACGACATTCGGTTTAATCGATCTGTTAACCGAGCACGATAACCGATTCAATCCAATTGAACTGGTTAACCAATCGCCTGGTCGTGTCGATCGACGCAACTTTTGTGTCGATCGACACCAACTTGATATCGATTAATATATCAAACTGACGGCAATTGAAAGAGCGTGTCGATCGACACAGCACAACGGTGTCGATCGACACCAACCTCTCTGGAAAAATTTTAAATCACGAGTTTAGCCCGTGTCGATCGACACTACCATAGTGTCGATCGACGCTGGCCGAAAACCCTAATATTTCAATTTTGCAAAACGTTTTTGAAGCAGATTTTGATCTATCAAGCATCCTCTAATCAATTCAACTAATTCGATTATATGCTTTAGATTCAGATTAGTTAAACCCTAAGGCTCTGATACCACTGTAGGAATTCACACAGGATTTACCGGTTTAATCTCTATTAAACAACCTAGCGAAAGTTCTTTTGCCTAGGATCTAGGGTTTGTAAACTATGAATCTTACAAGAACGGATCTCGAATATACCTGGAGTTTATGCAGCGGAATTGAATCAGGGATTCGAGATCTATAGCGCCCCAAGTGTTGCGCCTCTACCGTTAGTCTACACGCACACAATTTGGAATCCGCCGGGATGCTAGTACCGGTAATCGGATCTCCTGGGGAATCACCAAGTTCTAAAGAGGTGGCTGCGACTAACAAGATTAGGTCTCAAGGTCGTGCCTATTATCCTATATATAGGCCCTTGAGAAAACCCTATTAATTCTGAACCGAACCAGAATCAATTGTGTCATTAAACCGAAATCACTATTTCGGTTCTGCCTTCGTGTCGATCGACACAACTCTTTGTGTCGATCGACACACCCTCTAAACTCGTATATAATGTGTATCTTATACACATTACCTAGATCATTACTCTTAATGATCATTCCCACATAAAGCTCATCCAGCTTGCTTAGGTGTGTGACCCTGTAGGATCATATAATACTAGCAATGAGTTCATAACTCATAGATCATCAGAGGTTTCTAGCAAAACGTCATGACCACCTAGTATTATATGAATGTCTAATCTCGACAGTACAACTATCACTAGAGTGGATACAAGTGTGATTTCAGGACATTCCCAACAGACTCTTCTGAGAAAACTCAGACTCTGGCGAGATATTGGCAGACTCTGCTGAAGTATTGGTGGACTCTACCAAGACATTGACAGACTCTACTAAGAAAACGCAGACTCTGCCAAAGTATTGGCAGACTCTGCCGAGACATTAGTAGACTTTGCCAGAAAGCGTAGACTCTACCGAGTATACGAAGATATTCTCAGACTCTGCAAAGAAAACGCAGACTCTGCCAAAATTTGGCAGACTCTGCCGAGATATTGGTAGAGTCTTCCGAGATATTGGCTGATTTTACCAGAGAGTGCAGACTCTACCAAGTCTGCCAAAATGTTTGCAGACTTGTAGATTGATTTAAAAGTCTGCCACCTTTTTTGGAAGACTTTGGACCGTCTGCTAGAAAATCCTAGACTTTGCCAAGCAGATATAAATGTCTGCCAGCATGTTTAGAAGACTTATGTGGACTCTGTCAAGATATTTGCAGGCTCTGCGAAGATTTCGGTAAATAATGTTGGAAGACAAAAAGATTTGATAGCTAAATTTTCCAACATATTTGGAAGACATTCATATTGATTGCTAAAAAAAAATGTAGATTTTAAATATTCGGTCGAGAAATTAACCAACTAGCAAATTGTTTTGTATTTTGTTGATAATATTTTTTGTTAATAAGGATATTTTTGGTATTTTGAAAATTTTCAAATTTAAAGTGGGTTATTTGAACAATAAAAAATTAGATAGGTTATTCTAGTTATTACTTTTAAAAAGTAGGTTATTCTAGGTAAATTTTTCTATTTTATATGCTATTTAATAAGTTCTTTTATCAAGAGAGGTAGATTTCTCGTATATTTGGATTTTAAGAGTCATATAGGCCAAATCATCAAAAAGGGCATAAAAAGGAGCTAAATGTATTCTTCATCCCACAACAACTTATCAAGGTCTAAAAATCCAATCCAAGTTCTTAAAGTTCAAGATTTCACAATTTCCCGAGTCAGACACTAGGTACCCCTCGGAAAGATCAACTCGGACGGAGAATCAAACCTACTTGGACGGTGATGAAATTTCATATGGAGATAGCCCTTTGAGTTGTAATTCCTATGGAGGTGGAATTATATCAAATGGAGTTGTACTTTGGAAAATATTCAAGATCTACTGAAGACATGTCAATCTACCTTAAAGATGAATCAAGAGCAAAACGGGTCAAGACACCGATCAGGACCTAGGACCGGTGCTTGTGACCGGTGCCAAGACCAATGAGATGCAAATTTCCAGACTATGGACACGTTTATGTGTCCGGTGCCGTTGCCGTTGCCTCATTTAGGCATTTTTCGACAAAAAGACGTTTTTGCCCAAAGTGAAACCCTAGAAGCTATGCCGACCTAGAACCTCTTCAAGCACCTATAAATACTTTGTTTTAGCCTCTTGGGAGAAGGAGAGCAGCCCTAGGCACCACAAAATCAATAATAAACATGTATTTTTGTTTTTCTTTTGTTCTTCATTAGATGTTTTGTTCTTCTCTACCTTTGTTCTAAGAAATCTATCTATGCCGAGCACTTATCTATCATGAATCTATTGTTTTATCATCTACTCTAATTGGTTCATGTTTCATAACATGTAGAGTAGTTGTATGTTTGATATAAAGTTATTCTAAAAGTTCTTTTGTTGTATATTTTACATCATTATTGAGTTTGTTTCTAGATTGATTCTCTATCTTTACGCGTGCATAAAGCTTGATCTAGCTTAGCTACCTAGTGATCGATTTAAGGTTGATATATATACCAAAAGCTTTTATATCACCGGATCTAGTATTTGATAGGTTAGACGTCTTAACAATTCGAAAGGTTAGTTAAGGAGTTTAATGAACAATCAAATCTCAATCATACTGCATGATTTTACCTTGTAATAACCATCGAAAGTTGAGTCTATTAGGGTAGAAGTTATAGGTTTCGGAGCCACGAAAGTGGAAAGAATCTACCTCCGTGATTTGAGTTCTTGAACACTAGTTTCATCTCTTTAAAAATCGGTGTAGTTTATGTTGCATAAGTTCTTTTGATTTCTTTTATCTTGCGTGTTTTGATTTATCTATTCCTTTATTTTATTGCTTTTGTTTCGTTTATCATAAAACCCCAGAACCAAATATATTTTTTTATTAGTTTATTCTCTATCATATAGATTTGTAGCGTAACAACATAGTCTCATGTGGATCCACCCCTAAGTACTACAATTGTCAACGGTGCACTTGCAGATTAAGGTTTATAAATTTTAAAACTCTTTTGTATCTAATTTAGACCGCATTAGTTGTAAAAATTACGAATTCTAATTTTGCTTGTGGAAAAAAATAATTACAGAAATTTGATTATTCTTAAAAAATGAGACTAGTGGCACTCTTCTTGTGTTCGTGATCAAGTAAGTCAAGCGGGATTCGTCTATTTGGCCTTCTCCTTGGAGAAGCTATCCCTGGTTCCGGTTTGGTTAGCGCTTTGTGTCATATCATCATGATTTTAGTTGGGATTCACTTGTCTTTCGTCCTTTCGGTGTAGTTTTTAAGTATGAGTTCTTGTGTTAGTCTATGGTTTGATTTGGCTTCGAGGACTTATCTATTGTCCTTTCGTTAAGTTGAAAGTACGGGCAATGCGTTTGTCCGTATAGCTTTTCTATGTATTTCACCAATGTATCATACCCATGTTTATGGTTAATGAATGAAACAAACAGATGACATAAAAAAAAAATATATATATAACATGCCAAAGGAATGAATTTTCTTGGCTACAAAATAGTTTTAAAGATGTTTTCCTATATTCGTATTCTTTTACAATTTTCTTTAATTTTGTGTGCGTTTATGTGGGTATCCAGTAATACCCAATTTGGTACATGTTCGGTTTAGGTGGTTTAGCGAATTAAATTAAAGTCTGGTTCAATTTTACTCGCCGACTTCACGGTCGGCAATTTACTAATCAATCATTATTCACAATCTGAATTGATTTCTCTCTCTTCTCTCTTCCAAAAAATCTTCAACGTTTTTGTCTCTTTGCGATCAGATCTCATCGGAGACGACGACGCAGCCATGGCTTCAAGTTTCAGCGGCGATGAAACTGCTCCTTTCTTCGGCTTCCTTGGCGCTGCCGCCGCTCTCGTCTTCTCCTGTAAATCACTCATTCGTTTGAATCACCGATTTGATTTTGACCGACTCCGATCGAATTGTCATCTTTTTCTCAGGTATGGGAGCAGCGTACGGAACAGCGAAGAGTGGCGTTGGTGTAGCGTCAATGGGTGTGATGAGACCAGAGCTTGTGATGAAATCTATCGTTCCGGTGGTTATGGCTGGTGTTTTAGGTATTTATGGTTTGATCATTGCTGTTATCATCAGTACTGGAATCAACCCTAAGGCCAAATCTTATTATCTATTTGATGGCTATGCTCATCTCTCTTCCGGTCTTGCTTGTGGTCTCGCCGGTCTCTCCGCCGGTATGGCTATTGGAATCGTCGGTGATGCCGGTGTTAGGTAATTTAAATTCTCTATTCGATTCGACGATATGATCTAACATCTATTGGCTTATTCAATTAGGCTTTGGCTTGACTTGATTCTCTGTCAAATGATACAATTTAATGATCTTGTGTTGAAGTTGAAAAGAAATGTTGTTTTTGAATGGTTCTATATCATGAGAGTATTCTATATGTGTCACTGCCCTGCAATGAATCTTTCTTGATTCTGCTATGTCAAATCTCTTAACTCTAGTGTTAGAAATTGTTGTGTTAGTTGTTGTTAAGAGCTAGAATGATTGAAGCTTCATGATGAATGTGAGACTTAACGATGGTTACTGCGTTCTGCGTTCGTGTTTATCTTTGTAATCTTGTGCGTTCGTCGTCGTGTGTTTTGCAGAGCGAATGCGCAACAGCCAAAGCTGTTTGTGGGAATGATTCTGATTCTCATCTTTGCCGAAGCACTTGCGCTATACGGTCTCATCGTCGGTATCATCCTTTCTTCTCGGGCTGGCCAATCTAGAGCCGAGTGAAAATCAACAAGTCTTTTCATGTGGGATAAATCCATCCTTGTAATATACAGTATTCTACTTTCAGTTTTCTTTTGTGAGTTTTTGAGTTTCTCATGAAAACAAGCGTGAAAATCATTTTACTTTTGATTCCAAAATTATTTTCTTCTTTCATTTGCACACTACATGGATACATGAATAAGTAATAAAATTTGATGATTTGGGGCATGAATTTCAGAATCTGTGTAGGTCAAAGTGTTTGGACACAGCGTAAAATATGGACAAAGTGTTTCAATATGGATTTACTCAAATCACAAATATGTTTTAATAGCCTAGTTGGTCAGGATATTTGGCTCTTACCTGAAAGACCAAGTCCCATTAACGGAGTATCTTTTTTTGCCTAAACTTCTTGGTGGCTGAAATAACTAAAATCTGAATTGGCAAAGAAAAAAAGATGCCAAATCTGAGAAAGTTTAACGAACCTGACCTTAAAATGAATCAACTTCTCTCATCAGCAAGAACATTATTTGGTTTCGAGTTTTGAAAACATTTGCAAGTTCCATGAGACAAAAACATGGCTCCAAGGATACTACTTTAAGCATTACAATGAAAAGTAAAAACAAAAAGCCTTCATATTCATAATGATGACGCTTCAAATCTGAAGGAGAAGCAACTAGGTTCTTTAAGCTGAGACAACAGCTTGTTGTTGTTTCGATGATTCTTCACTTTCTTGCAAGCTCTCGTAGTATTTGACAAGAACATTCCATCCACTCGGACACATAAACCCATCTGGAGGATTCTCCCCTGTTCTTGCATACGTTCGCATCTGAAAGCAAGACAAGAAAACCGAAACAACTCAGGTGTAACCTCAATCAACCAAAATTGTAGGAAATCGTAGCCTTCAAAAAGAATCTATAAAGTGTCACTTACCTTTGTTCCGGAAATGAAAAGAAACTCTTTTGCACGAGAAGGATCGAAAAACGCCATCTTTTTCTCTACTGTATCGTAAGCTGCAACCTGAAAGATACAAATCGAACCCAAAGAGCATGTTCAGATAATCGAGAAACTTTGGTTTTTGCAGACAAATGATTTTGCTTTACCCTAAATGGAAGAACATTTAGTTTCTCAAGTCCAGGGGCCATGCTCAAGACTTTCTTTCCATGATCAGGATCATATAGATCTCTCTTCTCAGTAGGATGACCCATTCCCGCAGGATCACGACCTACAATGTAGAAATTAGCACCAGCGTTAATCCTAGCCTTGGCGTGCCATTGAACTTCCGTTGGACCAGCATAGTGCATCGGTGATGGAAATATCGAGACAATAGTAGTCTCCGGGTCAAGAACTCCATCTTCAAGAACCTATACATCATCATATAGACCAAATCAAATCTTTGAAACAAGTAATCTATCGGTACAACAAATGATTCATAAAGCCGGGATTTTTTCTCACCTTGCTATGCTGTTCCATTCGAACATCAAGAGGAACATCATCAGCTTTAGTGAAACCTCCTAAAGGGTGAAGCAATAGAATAGGATTCTTAAAACCCATTTCCAAAAGCCGTTTTCGCGTATCGTTCATCAACAAAGCATGGCCATTGTGCACAGGGTTCCTTAACTGAAACGCAAAAACAGCGTCGGCTTGACGATTATCGAACTCTTTCCTAAGCTGTTTAGGAGATAGCCTATAATGATCAAGCCCGTCGTTATACTTAATAGGCTCGAAAACTTGTAAATCACCACCAATAAGCCAGTTTCCAGATGGAGTAATGTGTTGTTCAACATAAGGCAATCCTGTACAAGTAGTTCCCCAAGTTCTTGCAATCCTTTCTTCCTTATTGTGTTTATATATCTCTACACTAAAATTTTTCAAGCAAAGATTGATAAACAACAATCAATTTCACCATTATAATCAAAATTTTAACCATTTTACCTTCGGAGAGAAGCGATTATGTTTCCTTGAGGGCAAACAAGAGCAACATTCTTTGATAATCCGATCTGTTCTTTGGTGACGTCATCAATGGCGAGAACAATAGGAAGCGACATGTTGACAAGAGTCCCATTTTTTAACCTAAGAGAATTGAAATGCAAACTCTGGAGATACTCGTCTTCTCTCATGAACCCTTTTAAAGGACTAGCCCAACCTTCGCTAATCACGTGTACCCATTCCAGATCAATCTTCGTCAGATTCACTTTCGGCATCGTCTCCGATTCCGCCTTCTTCGATCCAATCTCCGATTCCGGTACGACCAATTCCACCAATTCGCCACCGTCTGGATCAATCAAGGAGCTTTTAACAGTCACCGAAGAGACGGATTGCATTGTTGGGTTGCGTTTATACACCAATTTGAGAAATGGGTTGTGATTGAAAGAAGATACGAATGGTAATTTTGAGGAGATTTGAGAGGGTGGTGATTTTGAGTTTTTAGGTTGGAAGAGATTGAAGTGAGAAGAAAGGTGGGAGGATCTGAGAAGAGACATGGAGATTGGTGCGGGAAAGAAGGGAGTAGAGAGTGACCAGTGAAGGTGAGATTTGGTCGACCATGTTGAGAGGAAGAAGAAGAAGAAGAAGAAGAGATCCACCACTTTTGGCTCTTTGCTTTTTTGGTTGCAGAAATTTTGGTTTTGTGGATGGAATTATCGCTTATAGTGTTGAAATGTCTTTTTCACCCTTTCCTTTATGAAGCTGGGCCACTTGGGGATGGACCATTCCAATTGGGGTCAACAGGAGGAGGCACACCTGTGTGGAATAATTTAGTTTTTTATTTGATTTTTTTTTTGTTTTTTTTGGGGAAAAATGTCGAAAAAATCCCAAATTTTCAAATTGTGGACAAATAAATCACCAACTTTCGAAATGCCGTTTAAACCGCAAAGTTTTTGTTGACCTTCTAATAAAATATCAAAGTTTTGTTGACTCCGCTGTTTTAATCTCATCGTTAAGTCTCCGTTAATAACCTAATTACAGAGTTAACTCTCTGTTATCAGGCTCCGTTTACCCAAAAACGACGATGTTTTACACTTATGGAGGAAACAAAATTCCCAAATCAGAACACAATCCCCAAATCGATTTTCTGCATTTTTTTCTACTACTAATACATCACAAATTTAACAAACAGAACAAGATATTTTATTAAGGTCAAAGTCTTATAACAACATTACAATCTACTAATAACCAATCAACAATTTCTTCTCATTTTCTTTTGTTTGAACAAACAAGACATATACAATCATAATGGTCATAAGACAAAGCCACACAAAACACACTTTGCACCACACTTGCAACTTTCGGATTCCCATTTTGTTCACCATTGCTTCTTCGTTCAGTTCTTGTACCATACCATGTAACGCGATTGCTTCAGATTTGGCTTTGCTAAGCTCGTTTGCAATGATTGCTAATCTTGGTAACGCATCTTCGACCTCTTCAAATACCGCATCTTCTACCCACTTAAACAAATGACCCTGATACAAAACATACATTATTGACTTAGAATCGCACACACAAATGCACAAACAAATGAACAAACAAAATCATAGTCAAATGAACAAACAAATGAAATTTTAACCCAAACTTACATCTCTTTTGCTGGTCCACGAATTTGCATCTCGTTTGCTTATACAACGAAAAAACGGTTTTCCTGGGTTCTATGTTGTCTTAGAGGTGAAGATCGTGACATCTAAGCCGCAAACACACTTCGAAGGTAAACCACGGTCTTTGGCGACACCACTTGACACAGAGCTTGAACTCATTGACATATGGACCAATTTCACACTGCTTGAATCTGAAACAGAGAGAATTGAGAGAGGAAGAGAAAATTGAGAGGATTGAGAGAGAATTTTCGATTTTAGGGTTAGGGATTGCAAAAACACGATTTGGGAATTGTGTTCTGATTTGGGGATTTTATTTCCTTCATAGGTGTAAAACGGCATCGTTTTCGACTAAACGGAACGACGTAACAGAGAGTTAACTCTGTAATTATGTTGTTAACGGAGACTTAACGATGGGGTTTAAACCACCAAGTCAACAAAACTTTGATGTTTTATTAAAAAGTCAAGAAAAACTTTGCGATTAAAACGGCATTTGGAAAGTTGGTGGTTTAATTGTCCACAATTTGAAAGTTTGGGATTTGTTCGACATTTTTCCTGTTTTTTTTGTGTGTGGCCAACTTGTTATATTAAATCAGAGAAATAATCCACAAAGAGGTACAACCATTAGAAGGAACAACAAACTCATTATAAGGTTAGACAAACATCTCGTGAAAAAGATAATTAAAAAGTGGATTGTTTTGATATAAATATGTTTGTTCTCTTACTTATCGTTGCGACATCGACAAAACAAAAAAAGTGATCTAAGGGAAAAAAAAAGCAAAACGAAGATGGTAGAGTAGTTATGCTATGGCTGAAAATAAAATATTAGAGCATGTTCATTGCAAACCCTCTTGGGTCTTAGAGGGTGTCTAAAAGCTCAAAATGCAATTATATCCGCTAGGGTCCTAAATTTCCTTGTTGTTTTCTTAGAACATGTTCATTGCAAATCCTCTTGGGTCTTAGAGGGTGTCTAAAAGCCCAAAATGCAATTATATCCGCTAGGGTCCCAAATTTCCTTGTTGTTTTTTTAGAGCATGTTCATTGCAAATCCTCTTGGGTCTTAGAGGGTGTCTAAAAGCCCAAAATGCAATTATATCCGCTAGGGTCCTAAATTTTCTTGTTGTTTTCTTAGACCATGTTCATTGCAAATCTTCTTGGGTCTTAGAGGGTGTCTAAAAGCCCAAATTGCAATTATATCCGATGAGTCCTAAATTTCCTTGTTGTTCATAAAAAGAGGCATTGTTCATGAAAAATTGCCTTGAATTTTCTAAACAAAGAAAGGTGTCGTTACGTCTCCACAACCAACATCGACGATGAACTCTCCACAACTTTTAGCTTCAAACAACTAATGTTTTGGTCTTTGTTGCCAGAGCAGTCCATTAGACATGTCCGCGTCCAAGGAACATGTCCATACAAACATTTTTTTGCGTCCAAATACGTCCAAATTTATATATGTCTGAGTCCAAAAATATATGCGATGAAATGGACATGTCCATGGTATATAGTAAAATATAAGTCTAGACAAATGATAATACAAATGATCGGTTGTATTATAATACAAATGACAACAACGAAGGCAAAGTAGCAGCCGAAATCAAAGAAGACAATGATCAATTGATCTCACTGGGGCATTTAATGAAACATCTGAAGGACATGGCTTTTCCATTTATATGATACAGTCGTACAAATCCAAAACGTTTATGTAAATTAAGGAGAAAATTACCAAACAACATGAGCACAAGAATCAGAAGAAGAAAATAGGGAACATGATTCAAAAATCAAAAACCCTAATATTATAGAAATTAGAACTTACTTTTGAGTTTTGATGATCTAAGATTCAACTACACTTATGATCGGAGTAAAAAATCGTGTGAAAAAGTTGAAAGAAAATCCATTTTTTTTTCGAAGACTAAAATTGTGAACGAAAGACATATTTTTTTTTGTTTGGAGCAAATTCTAATTAATTTGGTTTTTGGATATGTCTATTGTTTGTCAAATCCCGTCCGTTTTTTCACGGACTAAATTGGACTAGCCCAACCATACCGCTTTTTATTTGGGTTTGTCTATGTCTAATATGGACTGGACTATGTCCGCAGACCAATAGTCATATTGGCAGCTTACTGTCATTGCGATATGTAAAAGAACTTGGCCATAATTACATAATTTGGGTCATCTCAACGACCAAAATCGGAGAGACCCACTACATCCCATGAATTTGGTACAAACTTTTTTGTTTAATGTTTGTACTAACGTTTTCATGCTCAATCAATCAAATTGGTGTTAATTCAAATCTTTTTGGTTGTTTGAAACATAATCGTTTTATTTCTTTTTCATGTTTAATTTTATATTAGTTTTTTCACTACAATGACCGGTCAATTAAACCGGATTTAACTATATGATATCGCTCACTGCTTTGTTCTCTCAAGTACATTTACACCATATGCTATACAAAACCATATACATTAAAGCACATTCACAAAAACAAACAAATGAAGGTCACTCTAAAGTAAAAGAAGTTTTCATAAAAAATCTCACATCAAAGATTTTAATGAGGAAGACGTAGTAACCAAACTGGACAAGAGACCAACGACTAGAGCACTGTTATAAGTACTTGGCTCATTTTGCCCAGTATTGTTCCTTGCGTCTATAAACGTCTCGTTCATAAACGGTCCACCAACGAGTGCACCATAAGCTACGTTCGGGTTAGGTTCCTCCGAGCTAAGATACTTGAATCCATCTTTGCATCCTGCGTTTACATCAGCCGGGATTGAAGCTCCTCTATGATGCACAAATTCTGGATATTTCTCTCCATAACCCACCAAATAACTCATTTTCTCTGGATTTTTCCCTAGCATGTAATCAGCCTGCAATACTTGAAAGTTTAGATTATTATCTGCTTAACTAAGAGGAATAACATCAAAACCAAATGATGAGTTTATGGACCTGAGATTTGGCGAATTTTCTGAGATCTGATGGTTTGAAGTCCTGGTCACTGCAAGATAGCTTCTCGATACCCGAGGTGAGCATGTAGTCACTGTAGAGTGTAGCTAAAAATCCTGAGGCCACTGGATGTTGTAGTGCATTCCAATTAGCTATCCATATAAGACCACCTATAACAAAAATCAATCAAAAATAATCAACAATGATTCAGAGACTTCTATGCGAATCAGATGAAATATATGATTCTACCTTCAGTTCTACTCTCTGTAGCTGTTGGGGAGTTTGGTATAAGTCCACACATGACAGCTTCTGCTGTTTCTTTATAACCTTGAAGTCCTTTGCTTCCTGATAAGTCTTTTTTGAAGAAAGTTAATCTTGATAATAGTACCTGCAATAGGTAAGTAAATCCTATGAATTAAGTAAGGAAGAAAAGATGATTTTGTGTAAATAAGTGTGCATTGTCTTTGTACATATGTTCCTGGAAGCTTGTTGTCCCAACTAAACCATGTAGGACTTCCGAAATTTCCAAACTCATCTCCGTTTTTCGACACAAAGTCAAGGTACGTTTTGTCCTCTGTCGCGTGGTACAACCACGAAGCTGCCCAAAGGAGCTCATCGCCATACCCCGTGGAGTTGTAATACTTCTGAACCTTAGGTATATTGACACTGTAAGATCCTCGGTTATTATCTGCAAAATCGAACAACTGCTTCGCGTGCTTCAGAAGCGTGGTTGAATATTCCGGATCACTTTCTTTGAAGACTAAAGATGCTGCAGCCATAGCTGCTGCTGTTTCCGCAGCAACTTCAGTACCCGGAGTCTCTGTATCGATTTTCGTTAGCGTTCTCTTCGTCGACATTGTTTCTGGCCTATCCCAACATTTATGATCCGTCTCCGGATCTCCTACCTACCTCCAGAATAAATCGAAAATCGAATAAATCAATCTAAATTTAATCAATGATTTGACTATGATGCATAGATCATTGTACCTGGATATAGAGGACATTTTCGGAAGGATGTGCATTGATGAGGAAATCAGTGGTCCATTTGAGAGACTCTTTAGCAGGATCCAATAGTTTAACGGAGTCCATATGATCGCCGTACTCGAGAATCGACCATGAGAGAAGTGCGGCAGTGAAAGCCATTGGGAAACCAAACTTCATGTGATCTCCAGCATCGTATAAACCTTTTGAAAGGTCGAGACTCGCTTCGCTTCCATCTTTAAGACCTGAATCTCCTCTCCATGATATCTTGTTGTTTACCAACTTACCAGCTGCAATCAAAACACACATACACAGAATTCACAAAACTCAGAATCATGACACATTTTTAAAACTCAGAATCACCAAATTCGAAAATTCAAAATTCCGGAGATAAATTTGCAACAAAATCTCGAGTTCAAAGTCCGTAATATCCAGAATCAAACAAAAAACGAGATTTAAAAACTGATATACGCAATTGAAAACGAGGATCGTGTTTACATTTCTGGATATCGAAGAACTGCATAGCGATTTTGAGAGCATTTGCGTAATTCTTATCAATGGAGCCAGGAGCGAGATTGTCTCCGTCATCGGAATGGTTTGCTTTATGCCTTAACGTGAAGACGATCGCGAGAATTACAGCGATTAAAACGATGATTCCGATGAACCAACTACAACAGCAACATCTAGAGCTCGATTTCGCCCCCATTTTTGTTCGAATCTACAGAGAGAGAGAGAGAGAGAGAGAGAGAGAGAGAGAGAGAGCTAGATTGATCCGGTGAGAATCAATGTAAATGCATTTAGGGATTGTTGAATGGGTCTAGGGTTTTTTCGAAATTTTTGGAGAAGAAGAAGATTGGAGAGAAGAAAGAAACAGATTTTGGCTAAAATTAAGGAAAATGTGGGAGAGGAATTGGAACACCGACACTGATCAAATTCTGTAACCACGCGGGATTAGATCCGTTTTTTCCATTCTATTTCATTTCTGAAATGTTATTATAATTACAGAAATGCCCTTTCCAGAAAAGGAAGCAATGCGACGAGTGAAAGGTCCCAGTTGGCGGTTGAGATGGACCTTCGATAGTAATCATTTTTTGGGTTAATTACTTTAAATGAGATTACCTGTAAAATTCATTACGAGTCAACTTCACCCACGTCGTCTGATTTTTTTATTTAGAAGGTTATTGGTAGATGGATTTTTAAAAACTAGTGTTAAAGTCCATGCATGGGCTATGTAAACATGTAGTAATTGTTTTGATTTATGAAGTTATATTTCAAAAACAAGATCATTTGTTTAAATATAAGTTTTAGTGACTTTTATAGGTAGAGTTAGTTTGAAATTTTTTAATAAGTTTTTTTTTGGTCATCTGTTTATACCATATTGATACTTGAAATCCTAGGAATACAAACAAAAGCCGACACGGGTATAAACAATAAACCCATCTAAAGTCAAAATCTCAACGGAAGAACCATCACCAACGGAAGGAGAAGGTACTGTTACAATCCGCCGTGATTCTGCATTTGATATCGTAACAAGTATGAATCAATGGTCGACTATATTATATTATAGCGAGAAACGTTTATATATACTCTGCTAACATGTTTAGTGATTCTCTATTTCCAGCAAACATCAACTATGGTGACTCTAAGCGAAATCCTAAGTGACCATGTCCGAGCCGAGCAAGGGTGGTGGCGACTTGGACCAGATGGTGTGTGGAGGTTTGTTGCTTTCGACAATCGTTTAAGCACTAGCACAAAGTTGCGAGAAGGGGAAAGTGTGGAGGCCGTCCGATCAAAGGTGATGACGGAACTAAAAATCAAACTAGATGCCATAAATCAGAATACATCGAGCTGACGTACGAGATGCCACAATGGATGGATACTGACGGGAAAGTCAAACCAGTCCCAATCCACATCTGAATGGACGGAGATATGGACATGTTCCTCGCAATGCGCGTGGACTTGTACGAGCTTAAGTTATACATCGTCCCACTGTCGAAGAATATGGCTTTGGAGATAAACGGATTCAGCATCGTACCAGTGGACCACGGCTTCGCGTACGCAGAGGTTGTGAGGGTAGACAGGAACGAGGGCTGTGAGGGAGAGAGGACCAACTCATCTTCAAGCAACATACCACTGACACAACGTCCCAAGGAGAATGTCGAGTGCAACAAAGGGAAGGACGTAAGCTGGCTAAGTATAGCAACATCTGGAGGTGTAAAGCGCTACAAATCAGTCTCCGGTGGGTCAAGTGGTAGCAAGTCATTAGACATTCTGGTTGGTGGAGAGGAGTGCTCCGACAGTCACAACAACAGCGTGTGCGTGACAAGGAATCTTGTTTCTAGCTTCGACAAAGAAGGTAGTTTCACATTCAAACCTACGTTTTTTATGCACAAAACCGATAAGTAAAGGAAAATTGGAATGTTTGTGCAGCTACGGAAAGCCAACCACTAGGTGTGAGAGATGCCGAACATGGCAGTGAAAAAATAATGGAGGTGGATTTTCCGATCACAGAGGTTCCATCCTTTGTATTCGCACAAGACGCTGCACCTGTACTCGATGATTTTGAACCACATGGTAACATACCGCGCGTACATTAGAAAGTACAGATGCCAAATATAATGTGGTTGTTTATAATGTTATATAACACGTTATTAAATGGTATACATCACCATGTAGTAAGAGTGGGTTATGATATGTTGTTGCGGGATATTTACGAATATACACTGCTATCTTTTGACTTGCGGATCCACATCCAAAATTGAAATCCACAACTATCTTTTGACTTGCGAGTTATTCACTGATATTCATGGCTATCTTTTCACTTGCAGATCCACATCCATTATACACTGCTATCTCTTGACTTGCGGATCCACATCCATTATTGAAATCCAAAACTATCTTTTGATTGCGAGATATTTACTAATATACACTACTATTTTTTGAACTGCGGGTTCATATCCATAATTAACCATCTAATTTCTGATTTATGTCTACACATTTTAGGTCTACAAGCAACTATGAATATTGTCTTCGATATTTCATACGAAGGCGACGAATTGTTTATGGGGCGAGTTTTCAAAAACAAGGAAGACTGCAAAGTTTAGCTTCAAGCTTCAAGCGTCAACATTCCAACAACGACTACGTAATCGTCAAGTGCCTCTCGATAACATGTCCTTGGACGGTATACGTCTCTCGCATGGACCAATAAAACTACTTCCAAGTCCGAACAACCACCTTGTTTCACACATGTGTCGTCGATGTCAGAGCCTAGTTCCATCGCCAAGCCACCACTTCCGTCATTTTAGACATGATGCGTACTAAGTATGTTGGTTGCGGCGTAGGACCACGCCTAATGGAGTTAATGCAAGAAATGTTAGCCGACCATAGTGTCAACATAAGCTACTGGAAAGCTTGGCGTGCTCGGGAGTTGGCATTAAACTGTACTAAAGGATTTGCTGTCGGTAGTTACAGATTATTGCCAACACATTTGCATATGTTAAAAGAGGCCAATGCCGAATCAATAACCGCACTTGAACCAGAATATAATGCATTTGCTAACACCCAGTTCAAGTACTATTTCGTTGTCCAAGGTACATGTATTCGGGGGATGCAATTCATGGGTAAGGTGTTCATGGTAGATAAGGCTCACCTCCGCAGACGTTACAGAGGATGCCTACTTACGATATGCGCACAAGATGAAAACTTTCAAATCTTCTCATTGGCCTACGCCGTTGTTGACAAGGAGAATGACAAGGCGTGGGAATGGTTCTTTGAGATGCGTAAAAGAATTATCTCGCACACTGAGAGTGTGACGTTTATTTCGGATAGACACTCATCCATTTATGCGGGCTAAGCAAGGTATGCTTTTTCTGGATATCTATATTTACAGATATACATCTACTTATAAACATTTATAGCTACTTATTACATTACATATATTTAGAAAACTGATTTCATAATTTTACCTACTTCCTCCTTAATACCAAAAGTCTATACACAGGTATATCCAACGTTCAACCATGCCACATGCATAGTCCATCTCCATAGAAATGTGGCCAATAAGTTCAAGATCAAGCTACTTGCACCCTTAATATCCAGGGCGGCAAGGGCTTACCGCAAATCCGCCTTCCACAACCACTTTACCGAAATTGAGAAATTATGCCCACCGTGTGCAGAGTACCTCCAAGCCATTGGTTTCCACCACTGGACAAGGTCTCAATTCTATGGCGAACGTTACAACGTGAAGACAAGCAATGTGGCAGAGTCCTTCAACGCCGTTTTGAAAGAAGGAAGGGAACTCCCCATTGTCTCGATGCTTGAGTACATTAGGGGTACCATCATGTCCTTGTTCACTAAGCATCATAACAAATCCGTATGCCACACTTCTCCAATCACAGGAAAGACAGTTGACCTTATCCACACTAATTTCCAACGCTCGGGGAGTTACCTAGTGCTGAAGATCGAGAACAACAAGTACGAGGTTAAAACACAAGGGGGAAGAATCTTTCAACATCAATCTCCGTGGGAAGACACGCACAAGTGAGAAGTTTAATCTCCTCAAAATACCTTCCTCACCTGCTGTCGAAGCCACCATCAAGGCGGACGTGAAAGTGGAAAGGCTGGTTGCAGCTGAGTATGACACCTTTTTTCGGAAACTAGCCTACAACGAAAGAATCATGCCCGTTCCGGATTACAATACAACATAAGCAGTCCCACTCACAGTTTGTGAGCTCATAGTACTACCACTAATGTCAAGAAGGCTGCCATGTAGGCCAAAGAGTACTAGATACCTTTCATCGGGGGAGTTTAAGGTATAAAATTAGGTTGATTATGAACATAATACCCTAGGCAGCATGATGGTACTGTAGATGTTTCACTGTATTTAATATTGTAACCCGTTATGTACGTATTGCTATGCTATTCTGCAGTCACCACAAAAGGTGGGAAAGAGGAAATGTTCACGCTGCCATGGGGCAAGACATAACAGGGCATCCTGCAAAATGCCCACAAACTAAAGCATGGGAAACTATGTAAGTACACAACTAAAACTACCCGTAATGCTTTAAATAGACACATAACACACTATACATAAACTTGGATATCTACATTCTGCCGACCACTTACGAAAACAACATCAACAAGTATTAACTGCAAATTTTGAGTGTATACAACAGCAAATGGCTACGAAGGTCTCCGACCTCATGTATTAAGTAATGGAAGTCAATGGTGCGGTTACGGCTAAAAGAAGTGAGAGTTTTTGTTTGGTTCTTAACAAAAGAAACGAGCATTTCCACATGTTTTGTTGTAAGATAGAATGATGCCCCCCGGTTTAAGTTATTCTCTACGGTTCAAAAAACCCACCAATATCTGTTGTAATATGCCTTCCTGCAACTCTGTTCGTAACGCCCAGAGGGCGATGTGTAATGAGCCTACAAGCTAACTTTTAAATGAATGTAAAATAGTTTTATGTCTACTACGGTGGTTACCAAGTATATGCACAATCATAACAGATATGTATCCAAAAGATAAATAGCAAGATATATGAAGACTTAGACCTTGCATAATTCCCACTTGGGATACATAATAATGTCAGATAGCTTTGATAATTACACGTAACCATATCATAGAGAACTACAAACGATTTTAGATCGCCATATCTTAAATTAACAGTCCAACACTTTCATGTCAATTCACATATGAGGGTCACTACAAACAATGATAGACCGCCATCTGTTTCATTAGCAGTTATGTCAGATATAGCCTTCACAAAGTGTTTCAACAAATGGCGAATTCATCGTTGACTACAATTAAGCGAACAGTGATGTACAAAAAATAGAAACACATGCCAAACGATGTAAAAGAAATTCAAGTCTTAAGCAAAAAATAAAAGAAATATGTCTAAGTTATGACCCAAGTCTTAAGCAACATATCCAAGAAAGTTAAATAGACTGTTATGACAGGTCAGTGTCCCCGCAACAATGCTCATACATGTCAACAACCAGCTGTTCAGCCTGCGCGCGGATACCACGATGGACCACATACTGCATCTGCTCGGTTGTTCCACGGTCATGTCTCTCCATCAACATAAGAGACAACATACATGTTTCCGATCTACAAACTGCTTGGGCAACCAAGGTATCTCTTTTGAATGACAACGGTTTGACAGAGTAATTCTTCATACCATCATTAACAACAGCCTTCCTCACCACATAAGGAAACATCTCACACAAAAACTCCACCTCCGCTTTCAATCGTGAAGTGCGTGTGTCAGTAATAGAAGGTTCGAAGACAGTCAACTCCTTGTTAGGTAAATTGATAAAGACACCAGCCCATCTGGTCCGATCAATGTTAAATGGGAAATAAATGCTATCAATTTCTCGCAACCATTCCTTCCCACCATTCTCCATCCACTCCTGTACATGGTCCATAGTTGACTGGTTGAACTCAAAAGCATCTTTCCGGGTGGCCTTCTTGAACTTACCAAATTGCTTGGCAAGGAAAACAACAAATCCACATGGAAGGATTTCAGCTTTGATTGCGGAGTTGGTATAAGGACCATTAAGGATGACATCCCTCATCACCATCACATAAGAATCCATCACCTACATGATACACAACACACTTAGGAACATAGCATAAAGGAAGAATAATACTATTTAGGTTAGGGCAAGTACATCAGGCCGAGCAGGGTCGATTGAAGCAACAATTTTGACCAGATCGCCATCTTTCAGGACAAGGCCATCTCTAAACACCAAGTCACACCTGCGCGAGAAATCTTAATATCACTACATAAAATGTCTTAGCGCTCTATAATTAATCATAGTCCGCCACCATTAACCATATCGTCGCACATAACACAGTCGTATTTTACAAGGTAGATGGTTACATTACTATGTAAGTATGAAAATGTAAATGTAGTCTGATATGTAAGTAAATAACTTACCCAATGAAGTCTGCTTCTAATTCAAGCATCTGAAATTTAGCATTAAAGGTAGTCTGAGAGGGATATTCCTCCCTAACAGTAGAAGCATTAGGTGCCTACCAGGAATGAACAAATTAAGTAACTTAAATATTGAAAAACCATAAAAAAAAAAAAAAAATTGAGGATACTTACAGGTTCTCCCTCGGCCTTATCAGGATTGTCAGCCTCAACTTCGTCTCCTTCCACACACACCTCCTCCGTCATAGGTGGTGGGTCTTGGTACACAAATGATAAAAAAATGAATAAGGCTACACAAGTGTGTCCAACAAAACCATGCAATACATGCATATAACATCTACCTTAGACTCCACATTGGTGTGATGATCAAAATCAAATCCTCCAGAACGCTTCGGCTCCTCCGGTGGTATCCCAACATTAGGTTCTTCATCTTCCTTGTCCTCATTTTTTCTGGTAAAGGTATTGATTCTCTCACTTCGTTCACAACACCCCTAATCACCTCATTAGCTTTCTTTGATCTCATATAAGCTTCAACCATTTTCTGCACCATTGTTCCTAGTTTTTTCTCAAGCATGGACTCAACATGCTCAAGTCCTTCCCTAACAGAATTGACAATCATTGTTTTGCACTCAGCCATTGCACCAGTTAGAAGGGCAGAGACCGACTCCTTAGATTTAGATCTTACATCAGAAGAAGATGCCCTCTGACGTTTTCGAACAACACAAGCTTTCTTCCGGCCTTGAGTCTCACCAACCTTAAACTCATTCTCTACTTTCTGTTTGTCAGCTTTCCTCTTCCCACTCTTCTAAGAAGCACCAGCGGCTGTACATCTGCTTCGGCCACCTACAAACATTTGTAGGGAAAATTTGCAACCATCGAGAATAAGCTTCTCCATGTGGTCAACACTAGAATCAACCACCTGGTCAGCCCAACTACAGTCACCATGTACATCCTCAGGACTGTCAACTCCAATAACGGGTATCGACCTACAACACAACAAAGTCCGTTAGACATAACCTGATATAATGCCCCATACAGAAGCGTAGACTGATATAATGCTAGTTAGACTGCTATCATATCACACAGTCAAATACACATACACATCATACCCCACATATAATGCCACATACAGGACATGGACTGATGTAATGCCACATGGACTGCTATCCAATCACACAAACTGATATAATACCACATATATGGATATAAGTATCTATGAAGGAATTCAAAATCAACCAACACAATTCCCCCACATAAGGCAAAACATATAGCCATATACACATAAACAACTTATGTGCACAGGTACCCCATATATATAGACTGATATAATGGCACTTAAACGACAATTATACTACATAGATTGACATGAATATATATAGTGAGATACACATGGAGAATAGTCTGTATCTACAAAAATGGTACTCGAAAAATCAGTATAGACACCATACCTCGTGTTCGCCATCTATTTCCCAAATCTTGTCAACCTTCAAGGTTATAACACGCCGATCGTCTTCGTTTTTGGACTCGGGATCAGTGCCATCACAAACAGCAAGAGAAGCTGCATGCACTGCTTGTAGTACAACTAGCTACAGGGCATGCATAAAGCCTTGCACGGCAACCGTGGCTTGTGAAAGCTGCGTCATGGTCCTTGATTTGATACATTGCATGGTCAAATCAAAACAGTTTCGACCCCATGGAAAATTCAAAAAGTGTCAATGCTCCTTGTGTATTTTCATGTTGCTAGACTTCGGGCATAGAAGGCCATCAACCAACAGCAAGCACGCGTACTTGATCTACAACTCCGATGAGAGATTCCTCGGTCTCTTAAGCATAGACACAAGCCTACTGACCGTGATGTTCTCATCACCCCCAAACAATTTAAACCAATACGGGGTAATCCCCGGTTTACTAGTGACCCTCTCACGGTCAATTGTCGGGATGGGACTACAATTGAGGCCGGTTACAATTCTAAACTCACGAATCCCAAACTTGATAGGTTTTTCCACAAAAAATCAGCCAAATCTCGTGATTCCTTTTGACCTCGAGTTACCTAGTAAGCAGGAAATGTGCAAGCTTCCCCGAAAAAGTTAGCTTCGTATTTAACTCCAAACAGAAGACCAAAACATGGCCGTATAACGTCCAACTCATCGGGTTGTAAAGCGCGAAGAACGGTCCTTATAACATTCAACTTGAAATAACAGTTCCCCAACCGGTTTTCCCCCATCTTCAAATACCCGAGTCGGCAAATTGGAAAACTCCATAGATCTACTAAAGAATTGGAAAAAAATTGGGTAGACAATGGGGAGATTTAGATCAGGATGAGTTACCCTCAATACGGTTGACAGTGAAATACGGAGAAACGACGGTTGAAGAAAAAAGGAGTAGAGACAGTTACGAGAGAAGGAGGAGAAGAGGAAGAACGAATTGCCGGTTGAAGAGAGAAGAAGAAGAGACGGTTAATGCGTATGAAAGAGATGATGAATAGTCACCTTTGTCTAAAGCTCTTATAAATGACTCTAGGGTTTCCCGTAGGCGGGAGTAAAAGGAATTAATGATTTGGGTGTAAAATCTCATAAATTTAGGATAGGTATGAGACAAAATTATTTGCACACGCATAAGCAGACATGTTTCATTAACTGAACCCATTAAATTTCATCCGAATCGCGTGGAGGTATAATGGTAGGCATGACCAAAACTTAACCGTAACCGTATTTATAACCGTAACCGTTTCGGGTTTCAACCGTAACCAACCGTAACCGTATAAATGGTTAAAATCTTTAACCGTTAACCGTTAACCGTCGATTAATTAAGGTTAAAAAATTTACTAACCGTAACCGTATATTAACCGTAACCGTCTCAAAACCGTCGGTTAACCGCCGGTTAAACCGTAAATTTATAACCGTAACCGTTTTTAAAAAATATAATAGATTAATACTTAATTATGTATAATTCTTTTCTTTTTATCATTCATTAGATTTACATACATTTTGCTAGGAAATTTAAATATATATTATGTAGTTGTTATTTCTATATTTTTATGAATCATAATATTCTCAAGACCAATAATTATTTTTCTCAGATTAAAATTTATGGTTGTTCAAAAAAAAAAGTTATTTTTTCTCTCATTAACATTTGTTTCATGTTCTTTCCATTTAGTTCATAGCATAAACCTTTTTTCCTTTACTTTATAACATAAACCATCTGTCCATTAATAAGAAGAGTTTCAATTTTAAATAAAATATTCATAAAAATTCAATAAAAAATAGTTGTGTCACACCCCACCATTTCCATCAATATGGATCAAAACTAATCGGTAACCAATGATGTTTTTTAAAAAAATATTATAATATTAACCATATTATTATTATTATTAAGTAGCCGTAACCGTTTCTAACCGTAACCGTACTAACTGTAACCGTATCTAACCGTAACCGTTTTAACCGTATACTAAATGGTTAAGGTTAAAATAACTGTATATTTTAACCGTAACCGGTGGTTAATTAATCTTAACCGTAGTAACCGTAACCGTGGTCATGCCTATATAATGGTACGGTTTGATGGCAAAAATCATCTCTTCATTAGCAATATAAAACTCTTGTCATTCACCTAAATACGTTATATTTTGCTTGTAGGTGCAATTACTCTTAAAAATATTTAGTATGTATGTTACGGTCACCTAGTTATTATATCATTCAGATATAAGCGAACAACATCTGACATCACTTTAACAAAAACATAAGAAAAACATCTGACATCACTTTAATGTAAAAATTTAATAACATTTTTTTTTTGGCATAGAATCAAGTGGTCATATTGGGAATCGTGATGTTGATGTGAATATCTAACCTTTGAGATCTAACAAACTTTATAAAATGCTTCATTAAAGATTAAAGAAGGAGAAATGTTCCCTTAAATACAACAATCATGGTTTTACTAAACCAGAGTAATTAAACTAAATCAGATAAACCGGTACATATAATCTAATACTCCCCCTCAAGATGGAGAATACAAGTGATGAATTCCCATCTTGGACAGCAAATAATTGAATTGAAGAGCAGTGAGGGGTTTAGTCATTATATCAGCAAGTTGATGTAGAGTAGAGACATGAAGGACCTTGAGAAAACCAGAAGCAACCCTTTCTCTAACCACATGACAATCCCTTTCAATGTGTTTAGTCCTCTCATGGAAGACAGAGTTCTTGGAAATATGAATGGCTGCCTCATTATCACAGTATAGCACAATCGTATCAGCCAAAGGTACCTTCAAATCTTCAAGAAGATAGCTAATCCAAAGAAGTTCAGTAGTTGAATTAGCCATACTCCTATACTCTGCCTCTGCAGAACTTCTACTTACCACATCCTGTTTCTTGGATCTCCATGAGATAAGAGAATCTCCAAGAAACACACAAGAACCAGAAACTGACCTCCTTGTATCTGGACAAGCACTCAAATCTGCATCTGCAAAAGCTCTCAAGGTAAGAGTGCTTTTAGAGGAATAAAATAGGCCTTGGCCTGGATCAGTCTTTAAGTAACGCAGAACTCTATGAGCAGCTTCCAGATGTGGCTCTCTAGGGTGAGCAAGATACTGACTAAGCTTATTCACCGCAAAACAAATGTCAGGACGTGTTACTGTGAGGTAAATAAGCTTGCCAATGAGACGTCTATACAAGGAGGGATCAGAAAGTAACTCCCCTGTAGTTTCTCCCAGTTGAATGTTCAGCTCCATTGGAGTAGCAAAGGGTTTAGAACCAAGAAAACCAAATTCTTCCAGGAGCTCTAAGGTATACTTTCTCTGTGAAATAGAAATTCCAGCCTCAGCCCTTGCAACTTCTATTCCCAAAAAATATCTCATCTGGCCTAAATCTTTGATCTTGAATTCTTTAGCTAACATAGCTTTGAGGTCTAGTACTGCACTATCCTTGTTACTGACCAGAAGAATGTCATCAACATAAACCAATAAAGCCAAGAAAATTCCATCAGATGTCTTCACAAAAAGTGTAGGATCTGAATGAGACTGATGAAATCCCAAGGCAAGAAGAACCCCTGAAAACTTATGAAACCACTGTCGTGAAGCTTGCTTAAGGCCATATAGGGACTTCTTGAGACGACAAACTGGCTTGGGAGGCAAAGACTCCCCCTGTCTTGGAGCATAACCAGGTGGTAAACACATATATATCTCCTCTTCCAAGTCACCATGCAAGAAAGCATTGGTAACATCCATCTGATTAATACTCCATTTGTGAATTGCAGCTAGGGCTAACACCAATCTCACTGTTGTCAGCTTGGCTACTGGACTGAAAGTATCCATGTAGTCTATTCCTTCTAGCTGTGTAAAGCCCTTAGCTACAAGACGGGCTTTGTATCTTTCTATGGAACCATCAGAAAGATATTTGATCTTAAACACCCATCTACAACCTATGGCATGTTTACCATCTGGTAAAGAGCAAATTTCCCAAGTAGAAGTACTCACTAGAGCATCTAATTCTAGGTTCATGGCATCAAGCCAATGTTGCAACAAGGCTGCTTCTCTAAATGTAGTGGGTTCCTTCTCAGCAAGTATGGCAAAACAGAAAAGACGATACTCAGGAGAGAGTTTATCGTAGGACAAGGAATAAGAGAGAGGATGATCAGTACCAGAAAAAAAAGAAGGAGGCTCTAAAAGAATATTAGAGCAATGGTACTCTTGAAGATAACTAGGAGCTATCACCTGTCTGCGTGGCCTGAGATTATTTTCCAAATCAGATGGTTGAGGTGGTAAAGGTGATGATGTACTTGTGTTTGGAATAGATGGAGTAGGAGAGGGATCTGGAACAGACTCAGTGACAGGCAAAACCTCAGACTGTATTGGATGAAATTCTTCATAAAAAGGGAAATTATTTATTGGTTCATTATTACTAGATGATGGTTCAGAAGAACAAAGAGTCTTAGGTAAAGAACTATCAAAGAATGGAAAAATATTTTCATGAAAGATAACATTCCTAGAGATAGACAGTTCATTAGACTCAATATCTAGAATTTTATAGCCTTTATAACCAGATTCATATCCTAAAAACACACATTGACTAGCTCTTTCAGTGAATTTATGCCTATCTTTTGAGAGAGTAGAAACATAACATAAGCAGCCAAATACTTTCAAGTAAGAATAATCTGGAATTTTCTTATGTAAAGCCTCAAAAGGTGATTTATCTTTCAAAACAGGAGTAGGAATGCGATTGATTAAGAAAACAGCAGTAGAAACACATTCAGGCCAATATGATAAAGGAATTTTGGATTGAAAATACAATGATCTAGCCACATTAAGTAAATGTTGATGCTTTCTTTCAACTACTGAGTTTTGTTGGGGTGTGTATGCACATGAATGATAATGAAAAATGCCTAGTTTTGAAAGTAATTCCTTGAATTGAAGTTCTGGAGCATTATCTGACCTAATGGTTTTAACTGTGTATCCATATTGAGTTTGTACCATTTGAAGAAAATCTGGGAAAACCTTTGAAACATCACTTTTCAACTGTAAGAAGTATAACCAAGTAAATCTAGTGCAATCATCCACAATGGTAAGGAAATATCGAAATCCATTATGTGAAGTTTTATGAAAAGGTCCCCAAGTATCAATATGAATCAAATGAAAAGGTGTATCTGAGATTTTATTATTGGAAACAAATGGAAGACGTTTTTGTTTTGACAAATGGCAAACTTTACAATGAAAATTTTCTATTTTTGGAAAACTATCAAATTCAGATGATAAAGAAAGAATCCTTGAGATGGCAGGATGACCAAGACGCTGGTGCCACAACTCAGGTGATGCAACCAGAAAAGACACATGATTAGCAGGAGAAGTGGATTCATTTTGAGTCAGAAGATACAGATCATGGGACGGATCAGCCTGACCAATCATCCTGTCCTGAATATGATCCTGGATAAAACAGGAATCATGATAAAAATGCACAGAAATTGTTTTGTTCTTTTTGACTAATGAGCTAACACTAATCAGATTAAATTTGAATGAGGGAACATAAAACACTGAATGAAGTGTGAGCCTGTTACTAAGATGAACTGTTCCAGAGAGATGAATAGGTATGGTGGTGTTATTGGGAAGGGAAACTGTGGTGTTGGTAACATTGATGATGTCAGAAAATAATCTCAAGTCACAGCAAATATGGCAACTAGCTCCAGTATCAAGAACCCAAAAATTTTCTGGTAATGTAAGGCTGGGTTCCAAAAAAGAAATATAGTGAGAAGGTACTAATGATGTACCTTGTGCTGAGATGGAACCCTGATGACCTGAAGCAGTTGGAGCCTCTATGACTTGATACGCAGAACCTTGGAGTTGTCTGTTCAGTTGAGCAATCAATTGAGAAATCTGTTCTGCACCAGATTGAGAACTACCACCAGTTACCAAACCTTTTTCTGTACCAACCATATTCACTGTATGTTGCACAGGAGAAGTATCTACAGCTTGAGGAGCAGAGAAAACAGGAGCATATTGAATGCCATTGAGAGAAATAGCCTGAGGAGAATTTTCTGCTACAGGTTGATAAACCATATGAGCACTATGAGCCTGTAGAAACTTCCCTTTATAAGCTGAAGGTGGAATCTTGTATCCAGGGGGATATCCATGAATTTTGTAACATCTGGCAACAGTGTGTCCAGATAATCCACAGTTAGAGCAAACAGGCCTAGTCTTGGAGTGATAAGAGTTGTTAGAGCCTGTAGCTTTCCCTTGAGATACAGAAGCTTGAAACACTGGAGATTCAGCTGGAGCAGGATTAATAGTGTTTTGCTGCTCATCTTGTGCAACAAAGTTGTAAATCTTAGTGAATGTTGGTAGAGGATCCATCATGAGAATCTGTTTTCTTGTTTGACCAAATGAATCATTGAGTCTCATCAAGAATCTGACTATATTTCTTCTTTCATAAAGCTGAAGCCATTTCTGATTAGCACCACACGTACAAGTACCACATACACAAGTAGGTAATTCTTCATAATTCTTGAGTTCTTCCCATAATGTGGTCAGCTTGGTGTAGTATGCATTAAGATCCAGAGATCCTTGATGAAGACGATCCAATTGATCTTGAACACTGTAAATCTTTGACAGATTACTTTGTTTGAACCTTCCTTCTAAATTTAACCACAACAACCTAGCATCTTCAAAGTAAACCGTACCAGCTCCTATCTCCTTTGATACAGAGTTCGTAATCCAGCTACAAACCATATCGTTACATCTACTCCAAGATCCATATTCTAAACTCGATTCTAGAGGTTTAGCGACTGTTCCGTATATAAATCCAAGCTTATTCTTCGCATTAAGAGATCTAATAATCGAACGACGCCATATGTGATAGTTCGATTCACCGGTAAGTTTATCGGCGACAAGAAACACACCTGAGTTATCCGCAGCATGAAGAAAAAGAGGATTGGAGTACGGATCGACATTGTTGAGCTGTGGATTTGAAGCACTGGAGCTCGGATTAGTAGACGAACCATCTGTAGCCATTTTCGGAGCTTGCGATGAAGATTGTAACAGAAATCAAACAGAAATCGAATCGGAGAAACGTTAACAGTCTCCGATCAAAGAAATTTTCCGATCAATCGATAGAGAATCGATCGGAGAAGAAGAAATCAAAGAGAAAAACGAAATCAATCGGTGAAAAACCGATCGAAATCACAAATTTGCGGAAGTTTTTGAATGAAGCTGAGCAAATGCTCTGATACCATTTCAGATCTAACAAACTTTATAAAATGCTTCATTAAAGATTAAAGAAGGAGAAATGTTCCCTTAAATACAACAATCATGGTTTTACTAAACCAGAGTAATTAAACTAAATCAGATAAACCGGTACATATAATCTAATATAACCGATCACCAATATAGACGTTAGTGTTTCTGTTTTACTTTCTTTGCTTTAATAATTCAAAACAATACCCCTCATCATCTTTTTGTCGACTAACTTATTTCCCGGTTCAGTTTTCTTGGCGTATATATATTCTCACGATAAAATTAAACTTTGTTAAAACTCTGATTGTGTGGTTAGTTTAACTGTATGGTTTAATCCACTATTAACTGAATACAGACCGGTGAAAACCGTTTGGTCAGTGGGGCGTGAAAGCAATTCACTCCTTCATAATTGGAAAGAACATAAGCGAAAGCATGCTACTGTTACGTATCTTTCTACTCATATAATTAACATGTTTATATCATCATTATGCATAATTAGTTCACTTAATATAACATAAAACCAAATTCTTATCTTCATATCACAGTAATTATTTAGCTTAATTTTGTTTGTTTGCAACATTAACAATGTCTAAAAGAAAGAAATATTTCAAATAATTTGTCATAGGGTTATGAACAAATGTACCCATGCTTATTTCTTTTTTTTTTTGTTGTAGATAATGATGTAAACCCACACACGTTTGAATGTAACAGAGTCCAATGAAAAAGACGAAGATCAAATTAGTAAAATAATTAAAATCCACCAAAGGATTCAAAAGAAAAAGCTTCCAAATTCCAAACCATTTTTGTCGCAGTTTTATCAACATATATAGCCATACTTATCAGTTAGTCTAGAAAATGATGTAATCAAATCACATTAAATAAAACCAATAGAATCCAATGAAAAAAAGCTGATCAAATTAGTAAAGGAGAATTAAAATTCCACCAAAGAATTCATAAGAAAAGCTTGAATCATAAAGTTGGATTATGATTAGAGGAAATCAGATACGAAGCGAGTACTGTAGACTCATTCCATTTGTCCCATAGATCAAAGATCGTTACCGTCCGTTCTAAAATCTTAGGAGATTAACCTCTTAAAGTTCGTAGTGTACGCTAAGACATCACACACAGAAATATTTGACCCCTTTTCAAGAGAAGTAAATATTTTGAAAAGGACTCGTAACGAAAGCAGTGGTGGAGTAAAGAAAACAACCGCTGGTTTCCCCAGTAAAGCCACGAATTTCAATTTTTTCAATTTTAGATTTTTTTTTTTCCTCTCATTATATGTTTGTCTCTTTCCCCGCTCTCTCGCTCTCGCCGCCGACTGCGTAACGGTCGCCGGACACATTACGCCGATCAAACCTGTTCCCTCCGCCGACGTTTGGATATCAGTTCCGACGAAGTTTTTCCGATTGGATTGCATTCTCAGGAGGTATTGTTGTTCATTCGACTGAAAGTGGAAATCGATTTCCTCAGTTTCGATATTGTATTTATCAATAGCGATCGATCTGAGCTCTGCACCATTGTGGTTTCTCGTTTAGTTTTAGTCGGTTGATTTGCATCTTCTCTAGATGCGTAACTTGGATTTCAAATTCGAATTCGAAGACTCTTTGATTACTCCAGAAAATCCAAGTTAGATTGTTCACGTTTAGTCATTTTCTTTTGTTTCTCATGTATCCCACTTGAATTTCCTGGAGTTATTTTCATCGCCGACATTAATCTCATTGTGACCAGTACGATTAAGAATAGTAGATTTCGTATAGTAATGTTCATTCGTCTCGTCCTTGAAAAGTCATATATCATTAACTGTATAGTTCATTGATTGATTCTGCTTCTTGTGAATATTGCTTCTTGTTAGTTAAAATTTCTGGTGAATATTGCTGCTTGTTGTGAAATTTGGATAATCTTTGTTGTTTGTTCGTCATTGTAATCAGGTGTGCACAATGATTGGATCCTTTCTAACAAGAGGACTTGTGTATGACTCTCATCTCTTCACTGAGCTTACAAAGTATACTTGATCAAATAATTTTATGGATTTGTTTTGACGTTGGCAGAATGGTTTTCGGATACGCGTATCCTGCTTATGAATGCTACAAAGCGGTTGAAAAGAATAAGCCTGAGATTCAACAGCTTCGGTTCTGGTGCCAATATTGGTTTGTGATTGGCATCCACATCTGTTTCTTCTTATCTTGAGCTTCTACCTTTGGCTTATTCTTGAAAACTTCTTGCAGGATCTTGGTGGCTGCTTTGACGATTTTCGAAAGAGTTGGTGATGCTTTTGCTTCATGGTTGGTGTCATTGATATAGAACTACTTCCAAATGAATAGAAATACATGTACTTATTTTTGTTTCTGTCCTGTATTCATCAAGGGTTCCATTATACTGTGAAGCAAAGCTGGCATTCTTCATATATCTTTGGTTCCCTAAGACCAGAGTAAGTAAACTCTAAAAGAGACTAGTACCTGTATATCAATGTGAGCTATTGGAGTTCTATCTCACTGCACTTTCCTTTGTTTCCACAGGGAACTACATACGTTTACGATTCTTTCTTCAAGCCATATGTTGCAAAGCATGAAAATGAAATCGACCGAAACTTGATTGAGCTAAGGACTAAAGCTGGAGATATGGCAGTGATATACTGCAGAAAAGCTGTGTGCTATGGACAAACAAGATTCACCGAGATCCTGCAGTTTGTTGCTCTACAATCAACACCAAAACCTCCTCCGCCTAAGGTAATATATGCATCTTCTACTTTTCGTCTTATTCTATGCTCGATAAAAGATCAATAAAGAGGTTTCTGTTTGTACAATGGTGATAATGTTTATGGATTTCTCTTGATTCTAAACATAAGGAAAAGAAGAAGCCACAACCTGAAGAAGAGGAGGAGCCGAAACAACCGGATCTTAAGGCGAGCCAAGCAGTTTCTAGTCCTCAAGTGCGTGTACAACCCAAGAAACCACAGCTTTTACCCAAAGAACCTATATCACCAAAGCCTATTCCAATCCTACGTAAGCAGCAGCAGCAACAACAACAACAACAACAACAAACAGAGAGTAAGGAAACTAAAGCAAGCGTGTCACAAACCAAACTTACTCCTCTTCCTCCACAATCACCATCAGCCTCAACCGCTACAAAACCAAACGCTGATTCGGCACAGCCATTACCATCAACAGAAGCAGAAAAAGCGTCACAGATTGTTGCAGCGTTACCAGCGTCTATGATTCAGCGAGCCACATCTTCGAAAGAGACAATTATGGAGGAAACATTAAGGGTAACTCGAGGGAGTCTGAAAAAAGCTCGTTCAACAGGAACACGCTAATAGAATAAAACACACAAGTTGAAAACTCTAGCTCTTTTTAATGGTTTCTTTCTTCTTACCAAGTCAACCTACAAGAAGAATAATGATTGATTTTATTGAAAAAGAGTTTCTTATTGTCGTTTGACTCGTTTTGGTTAAAATGTACTGTAAATTGTTGAGACTTCAACCTGTGAGCCGAAACCAGAGCCTTAAAAATGTATTCTGCTGCCGGGCTTCGAACCTGGATTTCTGTTCATTTGTTGAGAAGAAATTAACTTTTGTGCTACAGCAGATTAGTTGAATACCCTTGCCATCAACTACTATATAACTACAGAATCATCAAAACCATAATAAAACGGTAACCAAAAACAAATAAATCGGTTTTTCAGGCTTCCAGTTCGGATTCCGGTTAAATTGATGAGGATAATATAGAAAGGTCTTTTGCTTGCTCTCTCTTTTTTTCTCTACACTACCTTTATTCTTCATAAGTCTATTTCAGCGACGCAATTTCCTTTGTTGGATGCTGCGATTGCCATCCTAAGGGTGAGCTCTCATGACCTCTTGGAAATGAACGATATAAACAAGATAGATTGTTATTGAACTGTCTTTAACTCTTAAGACAATTTTTGAGAATGACTGTCGTCCAACATTATCTAAGATTAGTCAAAGCATGTGCACGATGGAGCTTAACATGAACACTACGAATATACAAGAAACATTTGTTCTACGAATATATTAAAAAACACTAGTTCTGTTTCCAAATCTAACGACTTGATATATAAAAAAAGAAATTATGCCACGGCGGTAACAATGCCGTGCCAAGACTTCTAGATGCCCGAAGCTAGATAAAAAAATGGGACTCTTTTATTATATATATATATTTTTTTTCTTCTTTTAACATAGTTTCAAATAGTAAAAGTTATTTAAACAAAAACAATGATAAACAAAGTAAAAATAAAATAAAAAAATCTAAAATGTTAACAAAACAAATCTACCACAATTTTTTTTTGTTTTATATGAGTTTTTTTACCTAATTTTTATAATCGATGTCTAACCAACTTCTTTCCTATCAATATTTATATGATAGCAAAATACTCCCTCCGTTTCAAAATGTAAGTTGTTATAGAGGTTTTTTTATGTTTCAAAATATAAGTTGTTTTCATAATTTTAGGTATTTTTTAACTTTATTGAATATTGTGTGACCACTAATATTCTGCAGATTCTTTTATAATTGATTAAATTATATTTTTATATATATTTAATGATACTTTTAAGAAGAAAAATAATTTCCTAATATTTGTATTTTTAGCTAAAATAACTTACATTTTGAAACGGAGGGAGTATAAATAGTAAAATGTTGGTGTTTATTATAAAAAGTTATGGGTATAAATAAAATAAAAATTAATAGAATAATTAGAAACAAAAGCACACCATAAACCTGCAATTAGTTGAGAAAAATAGAAAAAATTGGTGTTCTAAAGGGTTTAATGATTTAATAATCAAGCGATAAAATTGGAGAACATAGTATTAAACGGAAATAAGAATCTAGGCATCGAACTTCGTAAGTGAAGGAGTGAAGATCTGATCAAGAAATTTTACAACCACTTAACTATGACTAACTTTTATGATTTCAGGATCCCAAAAGTTTATATGTTATACAAGGCCCTAAGGCAAAAGCCTTTTTATTAACACCATAGGCACGGGTCTGGGCGTAAACCCGGATTTCTTAGTTGAAAGAGAATATATTGGGGATTGGATTTGTATAGATTTTCAGAATTATGAAAATATATCATTATTGGTTTATGGATTCTTCAATTCTATGTAAAATATATTGTTACTGGTTTAAAGATTTTCAAATTGGGAAAATTGCTAAATTAAGCCACATTTAGTGGCAAACTGTCCAATTATAATTTATTTTTCATAAAAATGTCTCATTAGACTTTTGTATTTTCAAATCCCAAATTTAACCTTGATTTATAATTACTAAAGGTTTTTATTAATTCTTATACTAATTTAAAAAATAAAAAAGAAAAGAAAATAAATTGTTGTATTATAAATTTGAAAAAAAAATTTGTTTACTTAAACAACATATATTTGAAAAACGAAAATCGATTAAAAAAATATATAATATAGAAAATATTTTTAAAAACCTAATATATAAATTTTACTAAAAATTAGTTTACCTAAATAATATATGGGAGGTTTTCAGAAATATACCCCTTAGTTGTGGTCAATGCAAAAACTACACCCCTCCTTCTCTTTCTTTAAATTTTTGAATCTTTGCCATTTAAGTTTCTATGTATTTGCAAAAATGCCATTGTGTAGACTTCCGTTAGAGTTACGTAGACTTCAGAGCAAAGAGGAAAAGTCTCAACAATCCCAAAGAAATCACTTTAATTACGGAAATGCCATCTTCATCAATTTTTAAACCACCATGAACAACCAATTTCGAGCTTTTAATGGCTCAACAACTGATTTTCGAGCTCTTAATGCTCGGATTTACAACCTATAATCTTTTTCCCTTCTTTCTCCTCTCCAATTTCATCCATAACACTCTCAAATTTTCGTTTTCAAAATAATTCATCAAAACCGAAAGATTCTTGTCAAATCTTGCGTAACAACGTTGGGCTTTTTCAATATTGGTTCGATTTCCATGTTACGGTCGGGGAAGAAGCGAAGAACGAGCTAAAACGGACGAAAAGGTAACATTTTTGATTTTTCCAATTTTCAGATCTGCATCGCCTATGTAGACTTCCATTTGGAAGTCTACAAGGCATAAAAGGTTAGATTTGCAATTGATTATATCGCCTGTAGACTTCCGTTGCAGTCTACACATTTTCTTTGGAAACAAAAAAAAACCATGTAAACTTCCGTTGCAGTCTACGTAAAATAAATGTTATTTTTGCATTTGACTAAAATTTTGACTTTTTAGTGTAGACTGCAACGGAAGTCTACGAAAAAGTCAGGTTACTTTTGCATTTGACCACTGTTTGACCGTTGTTATGTAGACTGCAACGGAAGTCTACACAAATTGGCTCGGGTTAGTTTTGCATTTGACCAAAATCGCGGCCAATTTACCGATAATTTGTAGACTGCAACAGAAGTCTACGAATTAAAAATTAATTCGTAGACTTCCGTTGCATTCTACAAATTATTTAATTCTTCTTTTGGTCAAATGCAAAACTAACCAATTTTTTGTGTAGACTTCCGTTGCAGTCTACACAAGTTGTGTAGACTGCAATGGAAGTCTACATAATTTTCTCAATTGCAAAATTGACTTGTACGGAATCGAGAAGACTTCCGTTGCACTCTACACTAGTTGTGTAGACTGCAACGGAAGTCTACTCGGTTTTGAAGTCTACAATGGAAGTCTACTCAAATTTCATCAAATGCAAAAATGACCCCCACAAGTTGTGTAGACTGCAACGAAACTCTACAAAAAAGTCAAACTTTGAGTCAAATGCAAAAGTAACCTCTGTAGACTGCAACGGAAGTCTACATTTTCTGTAGACCTCCATTGCAGTCTACAGAGGGATATGCCTAAATTGCAAAAGTAACCCATTTTGTAGACTTCCGTTGCAGTTTACACGAGAAGTCTACACTGGAAGTCTACATTTGAAGTCTGCATTGGAAGTCTACATTTCACAGTGTTTTTAAAAAACTATTTATACATCATTATAAAAAGGTTTTTCTTGTTTTTTTTGTTCTCACATGTGTGTTACTTATTGATCTATCCTCTGTATGAGTTGGACATATTTAAGACTAGTATTTATGGGGTAAATCTAATTTCTTGTTTTGGTGACTAGTTAGCTCATTAAACGTAGACTTCCGTTGCAGTCTACACGAGAAGTCTACACTGGAAGTCTACATTTGAAGTCTGCATTGGAAGTCTACATTTCACAGTGTTTTGAAAAAACTATTTATATATCAATATACAAAGGATTTTCTTGTTTTTTTTGTTCTCACATGTGTGTTACTTATTGATCTATCCTCTGTATGAGTTGTTCCTGTTTAAGACTAGTATTTATAGGGTAAATCTAATATCTTGTTTTGGTGACTAGTTAGCTCATCAAACGTAGACTTCCGTTGCAGTGTACACGAGAAGTCTACACTGGAAGTCTACAATTGAAGTTTGTATTGGAAGTCTACATTTCATAGTGTTTTAAGAAACTATTTATACATCAATATACAAAGGGTTTTCTTGTTTTTTTTGTTCTCACATGTGTGTTACTTATTGATCTATCCTCTGTATGAGTTGTTCCTGTTTAAGACTAGTATTTATAGGGTAAACCTAATATCTTGTTTTGGTGACTAGTTAGCTCATCAAACGTAGACTTCCGTTGCAGTCTACACGAGAAGTCTACACTAGAAGTCTACATTTAAAGTATCTCAAAAATGCATATATAGTTTGAAAATAAATTTTTAAATTTGTATCTTGCTAACTAACTGTGCCTCATATGTTTTTCCTTTACAGATGATGGTTCAATTACCTGTGGTTTATGAAGATTAGATTATGAAGGATGGTACGTGGCATTTTGAGGTGGATAATCATAAAGGAGGGAGAATGTTTATCTTGTGCGATTGTTTTATGCATAAGGAACTTGTAGAAATGGCTCAAAATGACTATAAGCTATACAACAATGGAGAGGTGGTGGAGCTCACTTATTCATTACCTACTTCAATGCTGCAACAGATGCCTTGGGATACAACTCCTATGCACGTCACAAATGACAACCACGTACAAAGTTTGATGGAGCTTAGTAGAACTCATGTGTTACGTCTTTGTGTCTCGAGTCGGTTCGAGATGGATGCTGGAATTACGGGTGGTGAATATGATATCAATGGAGAGGAAGATACGAACAACGATGCATTTTCTGATGAGGATGAGGATGGAGAAAACGATGCGAATGAGGACGAGTGTAATGATCAAGATGAGTCCAAAGTTGGTGAAGTTAATGGTGGATTGGATGGTAATGTAAAAGACGAGTATGAAGAAGATATTGATGATGATTATAGTGAGTATGGAAAAGTAAAAGACGAGGATGAAGAAGATATATCTTTCGATGATCAATGTGCCAATGGAAGAGGTTCTTCAAATTTTACTTGGTCGGATGGAATTTTGGTGAACCAGATTTTTCTTAGCAAAGAGGAGCTAGTTCGAGAATTACGATTAACGGCCGTGATGCTACGGTTTACCTTTAAGGTATTTAAGTCTACACCAAATCTGTTTGTGGCCATTTGTCGTGTGGACAGATGCAAGTGGAGGGTAAGAGCGGCTGTAAAGAATGAAGAAAACTGGTTTTGGGTGACAAAGTATATCCATGTCCATACATGTTCTATAGCTTGGTGGACCACTACTACGAATCGTAGAGGTCCAACTGGCTATACGAGCGTTGGTCTGTGCCATCTTGTTTGGTTTCGTCATATATCTCGGCCGCGAGCTTTTCTCTTATCGCCTTTACGTCTAAGTTATTCAACCCGGTAAATGGAAGGTCTAGAGCATGACATTCAATAAACTTCATACAGTACACTCCACAATCCCCACTAACCTTCTGTTGTGGCACTCTCATCCGCTTGATCGTGTACAGATCATAAGACCAAAGGGTCTATCCTCTGCAGCACAAGATTCCCGAATAAGATAAGGAACCATGACGGCGATTGGCTCCATTAACTTTTCCAATTCCTGCTGAGTAGTGTAACTCTCCATACTATCCCACACAATAATTTGACGCTTTGGAATTGAAATCCACAAAGCAACCCAGTGACACGCTTTGATGTGCAATGGAGTGTAGATATCATCAACTTGCAAGCCCCATACCTTGTTTGATCTAGAATATCCTGGTTCTGCACCTGTAAAGTAATCGGCAGCTCCACCAGGTAACAGCTTACCAGACCCATCTGGATTTGGAGGCATGTCCTTAAAGTCTTGATATTTACTGGACCACAAGGTGGTGAAGAGAGTATCAATGAAGCATATTCTGTCGCTCCTAAACCATTGTGGATGCTGTGAGAATCGTAGCCTCAGCAAGTTTATCGCAGAATCCATGTGCTGACATAAGAGAATACAAAAAGTTGTATCAGCCAAGTCTAAACCAAAGTCTACAATCAAAGTCTACAGGTGAAGTCTACACCAGAAGTCTACAACAGAAGTCTACACCATAAGTCTACAACAAAATTAACTAAAGTTTACCTAATAATAATAGAAGTCTACATTGGAAGTCTACACGTGAAGTCTACTACAGAAGTCTACACAAGAATTAATGGACGTCTTCAAAGGACCATCAGAAGTCTACAATTGAAGTCTACAGGCGAAGTCTACAACAGAAAAATATACTTACAGTATCCTTAAGCCATTCAGGTGGTGTACGCAGAAGCCAGAACCACTCGGCTACGGAGTGAGGCACCATATCTTTCCCAGTTCTATATACAATAAAATCAGAAGTCAAAGATGAATAACATACCACTATATAGGGTAAAAATGAGAAGTCTACAACAGATTGGTAAGGTTTTTGAGAACTCACGGTGCATCTTTCACCAAATCGTCTACCACCTTCACCTTTTTCATATCGACCGGAGCAAAAGGATCATATCCTTTTCCTTGTGGAATGATGGATTGTGCAGTTCTATCCCCAATGAAAGGGGTTTTCTGTGAGGGTGCAAGCTCCCTAACTCTTTCACTCTTAGCCCACGCGAATTGTAATGCCGTATTTCTCTTTTTAACAATTTTTTCTTTCAAAGCCGCTGTAACTTCATGTGTTTGTTTTACGCTTTTAACAATCATGATACTAGGCTCAACACAATTCACACTCTCACTTGGCTCAACAAAATTACTCTGCAAATTTGTTAAAAAAAAGTTAAAACCTTGAAAGAAACAAATGTGCATATAACATAAATCATACAAAATGTCACTTGAAAACCAAATCACAATTAAAAAAAAGGTTTGTTAAGAACAACATGAGCAATTAAAAAGAACTAAACTTTGGATTCCTTCTCGGCTAGCCGTTTGCTACAACAGACTCTATTCTTTACAATTTTTGGAGAAGGTTTGGTACTAACCCCAACAGCAGGAGCTTCAGAAGACTGCTTATCACTGGGCTTATCCTTTTGTTTCGCGGCTGCTGCAGTAGAGACGACATGCTCCTTGGTTCCACCTTCGCCACCCTCTTTATCCTTCTCAAGAGCTGATACCTTATCAGATATCAATTTGATTTTCTTCTCGCAGCTAGTGAAATCAAGTTGGATCTGCTTTGTCAACTTGGTAAAAGAAGCATCAATGTGGGATTGTAAGTTCTTCACCACAAGGGACAATGATATACTCTATATTTTACCTATTTTACTATCTATTTTAAAGTATTTTCAAAGCATTTCAATAAGGTTTTACACCAAAGAGGTAGTTTTTCCTCGTATTTCTAGTTTTAGGTTGTTAACAGGGAAAATCATCTAAAAGGAGCAAAAGGAGCCTAAAGAGGTGTATTCCTAGCTACAGAAAGTTTATCAAGCCAAAGACTTAGTCCAAGCCACGAATTTCACAAGATATCACATTCTACGAAAATGGACAAAATCAAAGCACCCGAAGTTTTGCTACGGACGGATGACCAAATCTACTTGGAAATCAGTGAATGACGCCTAAATTTCAAGGTCTTTGAGTCAGCTTTCTAATGAAGTTGGATTTATCACGATTGGAGCTGTGAACCGGAAGATACATCGGATTTAGTGAAGACATGTCCTACTGCCTCGAAGATGAAGAAGGTGCAGAATGAAGTCAGACTTTGGTGGACCTTAAGGCCGAAGTTGGTGACCATTCTCAGCCCAATATGGAGTGTTTTCAAGCCCATACACGAGTCCAAACTCATGTGGCTGACCTTGACACCTAGAGTGCAGCAGAAAGACGGTTTTGCCCCTGAAGAACCCTAGAAGACCCTAGCACTATAAATACTTGTTTTTAGCCTCTTGTTTTAGGGTGTGCCGAAATTATAAACAATTTTACCTATAGAGAACAGCAGCCACACCTCCATTGGAGGAGCTTGAAGATAGATCTAAGTTTTAGGAGCTTTGGTGGATGATCTCGCTTTGTACCTCGCTATAGAGAAGAATCTTCTTATCCCTACTCTTTTAATAAAGTTTATCATCATGTTTTCTTTAATCTCTTGCTGTTTTTCGTGCACCATGTCCGATTAGTTCATTAGTTAGGTTTTAGGTATTCAATGAGTTTCATAATTCGATGATTGGTTGATGATTGTCTAGGAAAATTATAGTATCTTTATCTTTACTTGTACTCAATGCATAGTTGCTTTACCGTGCATTTAGCGTCTTGAACTTAGGATTTTATAGATTCCAAAAGATTTTATATTATCCGGAACTAGTATTTGATGAGCCAAGCGTCTTAACAACCTAACCCTTTAGTTAAGGACTTCGGTGGACAATATCATAACCCATACTTTTATTGCGTGTTTTCTCCTTCTAATAACCGTGCGAAAGTCGAGTCTATTAGGGAGAATTAACATAGTGACCGGAGCCACGAAAGTGGAATGGTTATACAACAGTGTTATGAGTCCTAGATGGCGCGTATATCTCAAGTCCTTCGATTAAATCAATCATAATCGTTGCATGATTCTCTGCGAATTGCCTAAGTCCTGACGCTTTCTATCTTATTATTTTCAACCTTATTCACAATCACCCAAATGACTTTATTTTGTTCTAGCTTTATTTTAATCATTATAGTTCGTAGTGTGGTTAACAAGTCCTCGTGGATTCTATCCCTTATCTATACTAATTGTGATTGTTGTGCACTTGCAGGTAGTTGTATTAAGTGGTAAAACTTAAATCCCACACGATCAAGTTTTTGGTGCCGTTGCCGGGGACTTGGAAGAACATCACCTCCGAACTTTTGATTAAAATCCAGTCTAGAACGCTTTTAATTTTCAATTTTTCTTTATTTTTCCTTTTAATTTCGTTTTATTTTCTTTTATTTTAAATTTCTAACGCTTTGTTTCCTCGTTCTTTATACATGTGTTTCAGGAGTTTATGCCTAGTACTAGACTTTCTAACAAGAAAAGCCTAGTAGAACCTGAGCAAGAAATAGACAAGCTTGAACGTACTTTAAGAAGACTTCGACAACAAAGAATGGCCGATTTACCAAATCAAACCGAAGAGGAGCGAGCACTCGCTGCCCAAGCCGCTCTAGAGAGAGCAAATCTCGACGGGAACCAGCCCCAAGGAGGCCGAAATAATCAAACTGCCTGAGACCATGAAGATGACCTTCCATCGGAAGGAATTCAACACCAACCTCGCGTAGAAGATCAACATCTCTTGCCACCTAGAGATATGAGGAACCAGCCGCAACTTCAACACTTTAATCATCAAGGAAACCTCAATCTCCAGCACGCTGTGAACCCGAGACAAGCTCAACTCATTCAACTTCGCCAACACCAAACTATCGGAGATATCGATTCCTCCGATGCTTTCTTCTTGGGTAGGAATCCAATTCGTCCACCACCTCCTCAAAGGAATGATTTCGAGATCAAGCCTTAAATCATTGCCTTGGTGAAGCAAAACCAATTCCATGGACTTCCGTCCGAGCATCCTCTTGACCATATTGATACTTTCGAGGAGATTTGCAGTACAACTCGAGCAAACGGAGTTCCTCCGGACTACTTGAAGTGCAAACTCTTCTCATTTTCTCTAAATGATAAAGCTCTAAGATGGATGAAGTCGCTGCTGCCGCAGTCCATTACTACTTGGGACGAATACAAAAGTGCCTTCTTGAACCAAATCTACACCAAGCAGAGATCAAGCTCTATAAGGAACAAGATCTCCAGTTTTAGGCAAGGAGCCACTGAATCTTTTTTCGAGGCCCTTGAACGTTTCAAGGAGTACACTAGAGATTGCCCTAACCATGGTTTCACCGAAGGAAACTTGTGGAACACTTTCTACAATGGAATCGACTACAAGCACCAAACATCTTTGAATGCTGCGAGTAACGGAGATTTCATGACTAGACTTGTGCCGGAAGCTAAGCAATTGATCGAGAACCTTGCTGCGAGTGATACAAACTCATCTCAAGACTACAATAGAACCATCAACAACACACGATCATCGTCCGAATCAGCACAAATCGCCGAGCTCAAAAGTATGATGTCTCAACTACTTAAGAGCCAACGAGGAGTTCATGCCGTTGAAGAAATCGTGAGTCCTAACTACGATCCTAATTTGGAGTTTATTGGAGATGGAGCACTAGAAAATCAAGAGGAAGTGAACTACATAGGAGGAAACTATGGGAACCGAGGCTACAACAACAATTTTTGGCCTAACCCAAACCTTTCCTACCGAAGCAACAATGTGGAGAACCCTCCAGATCAAGTCTACCCTAAGCAGAGCTACAACCAGCAAAACTATAATCAAGGATCCCAATATCCTCCTAAGCAACCATTCTATCCTAGGGGAGTATACCAAACCAAGCAGCCGTTTGTATTTCCTTCAACCGAACATCCGATAAACCCGGATTCGAAGCTTGAAGAGCTCAAGAAAGACTTGTTAGAAGCTATGACCCAAACTAGGAAGGAACTATCTCAACAGATATATGGCGTGTACAATGACCTCAACAACAAGTATGAGTCCCTCACTACACACATTTCAAAAACGAAGACCCAACTCAATCAACTCACCGAGTCCGCTCAAAGACAAGGTAAGGACAAAGGAGAAACGTTTGCGAATATGGTATCTATTAAGGAGGAAGAGCTTGTGTATGCACCTAACCCACTTGAAGATAAGGCTATAGTAGCTTTGAAACCAATGGAGAAACGCCGTTCCAAAGAATCTAGAAGAGCTTACAAGAGAAGAATGAGAAACGTCCCTTTAGAAATGGTCGACAATCTAGGAAAGTTTTCTATTCCATGCTCTATTAATGGAATAGATGTCTACGATTTCATATGTGACACTGAAGCTAGTGTCAATGTGATGTCCTTGGCCGTGGCAAAGGAGCTAGGATTCTCTAGTTTCGAAACTTCCAAGGTATGCATTGAATATGCGGATTTATCATCTTCTATACCTTTTGGAGTTCTAGAGAATGTCATGTTAAGAGTTGGAGAAAGAGACGTCCCAACTGATTTTCAAGTCCTAGAGATGAAGACCGGGAGGATGAAGCCATTGATACTCGGCCTATCATTCTTAGCAACCACCGGAGCCGTCATCGATTTCACAAACCGAACGATTCATCTCACTAAAATCGACAAGCAACTCGTCTTTCATGCGATGAATGCTACTAGTGTGCCTAACTCAGTGGGAATGAAGATTACTAAACAAAGCATTGACCCCGAAGATGCTTCGAAAAGGAAGCCGAAGATCGTGAAAGGAAAGCCCCCCGTTATGATCATTAAGAAACCGGCTAAAGAGGAGCAAGAAGGAATCTCCAAAAGTATTAACTCAATAATTACAACTATGGAAATTTCTAAGGCCAACAAGGAAAGAGAACGGAGATATAGACTCTCCGATGAACCAGCCGCGATAATCAAGATCTTCATACCAAAAGAAAGCGAGACAAATGACGCGGAGTCTATTCAAAAGAAGCTTGATAGTACTTTGAAACTCTTCCCCATGAGCATCATCATCAACTTGGACGATGGATATCCAGCAAAAGCAACCAAACAAGTCGAGGATTCAGCGATTAAGGATGCTAAGGGAACCACAATTCCTTTAGTGGATTCATCAAAAGTCTAAAACCGACAAAGGAGTCGAGCTAATTGACTTAAAACAAGCGTTCTGTGGGAGGCAACCCACATTTTTAATTTTTATTCATGCTTATTTTAGTTTTTAAATTCTCATTTTTAAGTTTTCATAAGTTTTAAATTTTTACTAATAAATTTTACTTTGGTTTTTGTAGGAATATAAAAAAAAAAAAAGGGGGGAAGAGGCGTCGGACCGGTCCAGACACCGGACCGAGGCACCGGTCACGTGGTTTCGACCGGTGCCGAGCATTCCGCGCATTCTGGCCGACCCGCAGATCGAGCAAGCCAAGGGACCCCGGATGCAAGGACCGGACAACGTCTGTGTCTAGTGCGGGAGCCTCATCTCGCGTGACGCGTTCCGTGAGGCCCCATACCCCAGACGCTCGCCCCGGACACCGTCCCCATCCGGTGCGACGTCCCGCGTACGTCCCGTAACATCCCAGACCTCGGACACGCACCTCGGACATGCAGTTTCATCCGGGGCCGTGAAGTTCTCTGCCCACGCTTCGTCCGACCTGCGTACGTACCTCTCCCGCGTACGTCCACATCCACTCCACGTCCCGCAACCAGACCGTCCCGATCCACGTTCGCCGAGTCCCGAGTCTTGCAGCCGATCGTCCCGCGGTTTGCACCGATCCGACCGTGACTCAAGCCAAGGTAAGCCGGTCCGGGTAAGTTTTTTATTTCCGGTTCAATTTAAATTTTAAACCGATTTAAACCGGATTTAAACCAAAATCAACATAAAATTGGGATTTTTAAAGGTTTCTAAAGATTCTTTTGTCTCATATTTTTAAACATCATCACCTATCTTTCTCTTCCAAGTGTTCAAGCTCAAGAACCCTAATCACCAAATTTTGGGGTTTTTGCTTGTTTCACTTAAATTTGATTAGAAATTGATTAGGAATTCAACTCCCTTATCCATTATCTCCAAAGCAAAGGTATGTTTTCTTATAAACCCCCTCTTGTCTAAATCTCAAGTTTATGGATATTTCTTGATTCTCAAAATTGGCAATTAATTTGTTTAATTTGTTAGAGAATTCATTAGAGAACTTTTTTAGACATTAAGAATTGCATCATTCAATGTTTAAATTGCATACTTATCACCCTTGTGCACTTTTTCATAAAAATTGATTTGTTGGGTAAATCAATTGAATCCGAATTTAAGTGTTTCTAATGATCATAATGCATTCATTGAATTGGGTTTGTCATATATACATAGGATTAGCTTGCAATTTGACATATTAGAGCTTCAATTTCATAATTCTTGCAAACTTTTCATGTCATTAAGCATTAATCCGAAAATTATGATTAAAATTGAGAAAAATTATTTGGCCTTGGATTACCTTTCTTCCATGTTTCTTGTGTCTTGATGTGCTTTTTGATAAATGAAATTCTCATTAGAAGCAATTCTTTTGGAATTTTCGATTTTCAAGAACATAACATGCTTTTTCGAGATTTTCTTTTGTAGTGATTCCAATGGAGGACAAGCCTATCACGAGAAGGTCTGGTAGAGTTGCAAAACCACGTGAGAAGCCGGAAATCATTGGAGAACGAGAGCCTAAAGCTCCGCGTCGATCGCGTTCAAGGAAATCTACGAAATCGAGAAAGAAGAATGGAAAGGAAATTTTGAGAGAGGAGGATGAAGAAATGGAATATCACCTTAGAGACGAAGAAGATGAGGGTACGAGAGAGCCAATGAGATCTGTAGAAGTCACACAAACCATTGTGCCAAAACCGGTTCCTCCACCCAACCAACCGAAACAAGAGAAGAAAAAGTCGAATATCGGTGAATCTTCAAGAACTAGCGTCGTGATGAAGACCGTTGGACCCGATATCCGAGCCGATGTAGACTATTACATGCACCTCAAGGGATTCGTCATTCCTCCAACACCTATGATCAATTCCAAAACTCTTGACTTACTCGGAATTAGAAAAGATGTAGAGTGGTACCTCGAAGAGCTCGGTTTGACGAAGTTTGTATCAATGAAGAGCCCGCCTTACGCGGAGATAAGTAGGGAGTTTCTTTCAACCGTGTCATTGGAATATCCGAGGGGAAATAATACGATAGCTAAGGAAGGAGTCTTAAGGTTCACGGTTGAGAGAACGAAGTTTACGATTAGAGATACGCACTACAACGAATGGATGAGGTTTACTAATGAGAGACTCACTCCGGGAATCTCAAAGGCGGCCAAGATCACTCATCCGGCGATTCGTTATGTGCATGCACTCATTGGACAACTTCTTTATAGTAGAAAGGTGCAAGGAACGGTGAAACTCGATGAGTTCTTCTTGCTAATCGGACCATTTGTAGAGGATTCGGAGAAAGCTAATCTCGGTTCTCTATTGGCTAAATAATTGGTCATGGTTAAGCATGAAGCAACAAAGAAGAGACTAGTAAAGGAACCACCGTGTAACTTTGGAAGCGTAATCACCATACTTTTGGATGCTTGTGGATTCGACTTAAGTGAAGAACATCACTTAACCGGAGAAAGCAAGATTGATCTTTTGGCGCTCCAAAGGAAACATTTTCTTTGCGGATGGTACGATAAATCAGAAAGCTTTGGTTACCTCTTCACACCACCTTACTCGGAAGAAGAAAAGTGCATCTTCCTTCCCTACAAGGACTTACCGGACTTGAGTGATGGAATACCTTACTTCAATCCTCCACACACTCAATGGTACCCGCGTATCCCCGGTTGTCCTCTTGTGGGAGTTTCACTTTTCTACACCGCACAAGCTCTTGTGCGTAACAAGGAGAAGGCGCTTCAAGAGCGTGTAGCCGCTGCCGAGCCGAAACCGCACCTCCACGACCGAAAGCAAGAACGATTCAACCGAATGGTTCATGACTAGCTTACGCGAAGAAACGGAGAAGAGAAAGGAGCTTGAAGCTACAATATCCAAGCAAGGCAAGTTGATTTCTACACTTGTTAAAGTGGTTAAGAAGACGGTCCCTCACTTTTTCAAGCGCTCAACCAAGAACCATACCAAGACTTCTACCGATTACGAGTTAGGTAGTTTGTCACTTCTTCGGGTTTTGATCGCGACGAAGACGGTGAGGATGATGTCACTAGCCACCACTACAACCTAGAGACTCACGGCCAGCCTACTACGGAAGCTCATTCCGGCGACACGGAGATCGTCTACCTCAATTCCGGCGGTGAACACATGCCCGCCGATGTTCCGGACACTCTGGAGTCTCTTTCACCTACATTTTGACCCAGGTGTTTTGACCACTATCCCTCTATCCCTATTTCATTTTTATTTTTATTGTGTCGATCCTTCCCATTTGTCACTTATTTTCACTCCGGGACGGTGTAAATTAAGTCTGGGGGGATTAATCGTAGTAATGTCATTTTCTTTTTATTTTTCTTTTCTTTTCTTATTATTTTTATTCGGATTTTTATCGAGTCAAAACACTATGTTTTGGAGCATAAGCATTTTCAGGAATGTATGCTTAGATGTTATGATTCAGTGATTTATCACCAGATGAGTTCAGGAAAGCTGATTCAGAAACCTTCATGACCGGACTCGCCCCATCCAAATACGGTTTTGCCTCGCCGATACTAATATGATTTTGACTCTATTTACACTAACCACCTCATTGTTTCTTGTTAAGGAGTTAGACCTGGAAACGTAATATACGTTCAAGAAACTTCTACCCTTCTTTTTACCCCTTTCAGTGTCTTGAGCGGCCAGCTTAATTTTAGTTGGTACCCTACCTAAGCCCTTAACCTTTCCTTCAGACCACTTGCACTTCTTTTTCTATGTCCACTATGCAGATATGTGTAAAAACGTCGGAGAGAAAAGGGTCGACGCAATTTTCCAATCACTAGAAGATGCGAAGACAAATACTAAAAGGAAGGAGTACTAACAACGAATTTACAGAGAGTTTGGCCGATCCTTGGAAGCTTATATCATGGTAAAATCTCGTGCCTTACTTGACTCATATCTTTATGAATCCATTTCCCACTTTAAAAAAAAAAACAAAAAAAAAACGTAAAAAGGGGGAAAAAATGGAATCCAAAGAGTCTTAAGGCTAGACAATACCCAAGGATGATCAAGATACAATGGAGAGAAGAGTAGAAGAGTATTCGAGAAAGATTCCCGGAGAAAAGTCTAAGTCTAGGGGAGAAAAGGCGAATTACAAAGTGATTGGGAAGTTGCCGACTTCAATAGATCCGTTCTCTCTTGCGATTTTGCATAATATCGCACAATCTGGAGAAAATGGTAACCCTAAAAACTTTTAGCCTCACCCTTTAAACTAGCCTTTCCTACACCGAGCCGTTTACCTAACGATTCCTTAATAAGAAACTCCACACTTAGAGTCAATTGAAAGTGCGGTTGAAACTTGGTGAGATTTGTTATTTGAGTATGGAACAGGCTGCAAAAGTTATGAATGGTGGATGAAGGATTCGCCCTCGGACCGATCGCGAATCATACCATCGACGCTATGTTTATCAGAAATTGTAAGTCTCCCGTATTTTCAAACCTCTTTTCTATTCTTGGATTTTGCTTGAGGACAAGCAAGGTTTAAGTATGGGGGAGTTGATATACTCTATATTTTACCTATTTTACTATCTATTTTAAAGTATTTTCAAAGCATTTCAATAAGGTTTTACACCAAAGAGGTAGTTTTTTCTCGTATTTCTAGTTTTAGGTTGTTAACAGGGAAAATCATCTAAAAGGAGAAAAAGGAGCCTAAAGCGGTGTATTACTAGCTACAGAAAGTTTATCAAGCCAAAGACTTAGTCCAAGCCATGAATTTCATAAGATATCACATTCTACCAAGATGGACAGAATCAAAGCACCCGAAGTTCTGCTACAGACGGATGACCAAATCTACTTGGAAATCAGTGAATGACGGCTACATTTCAAGGTCTTTGAGTCAGATTTCTAATGAAGTTGGATTTATCACGATTGGAGCTGTGAACCGGAAGATACATCGGATTTAGTGAAGACATGTTCTACTGCCTCGAAGATGAAGAAGGTGCAGAATGAAGTCAGACTTTGGTGGACCTTAAGGCCGAAGTTGGTGACCATTCTCAGCCCAATATGGAGTGTTTTCAAGCCCATACACGAGTCCAAACTCATGTGGCCTTGATACCTAGAGTGCAGCAGAAAGACGGTTTTGCCCCTGAAGAACCCTAGAAGACCCTAGCACTATAAATACTTGTTTTTAGCCTCTTGTTTTAGGGTGTGCCGAAATTATAAAAATTTTTACCTATAGAGAACAGCAGCCACGCCTCCATTGGAGGAGCTTGAAGATAGATCTAAGTTTTAGGAGCTTTGGTGGATGATCTCGCTTTGTACCTCGCTATAGAGAAGAATCTTCTTATCCCTACTCTTTTAATAAAGTTTATCATCATGTTTTCTTTAATCTCTTGCTGTTTTTTGTGCACCATGTCCGAGTAGTTCATTTGTTAGGTTTTAGGTATTCAATGAGTTTCATAATTCGATGATTGGTTGATGATCGTCTAGGGAAATTATAGTATCTTCATATTTACTTGTACTCAATGCATAGTTGCTTTACCGCGCATTTAGCGTCTTGAACTTAGGATTTTATAGATTCCAAAAGCTTTTATATTATCCGGAACTAGTATTTGATGAGTGAAGCGTCTTAACAACCTAAACCGTTAGTTAAGGAGTTCGGTGGACAATATCATAACCCATACTTTTATTGCGTGTTTTCTCCTTCTAATAACCGTGCGAAAGTCGAGTTTATTAGGGAGAATTAACACAGTGACCGGAGCCACGAAAGTGGAATGGTTATACAACAGTGTTATGAGTCCTAGATGGCGCGTATATCCCAAGTCCCTAGATTAAATCAATCATTATCGTTGCATGATTGTCTGCGAATTGCCTAAGTCCTAACGCTTTCTATCTTATTATTTTCAACCTTATTCACAATCACCCAAATGACTTTATTCTGTTCTAGCTTTATTTTAATCATTATAGTTCGTAGTGTGGTTAACAAGTCCTCGTGGATTCGATCCCTTATCTATACTAATTGTGATTGCTGTGCACTTGCACGTAGTTGGATTAAGTGGTAAAACTTAATTCTCACACGCATCAGACAATGAATCTTCGTCACAACTACCAGAAGACGTAGAGAGGGATCGCTTTCTCTTTTCAATTTTAGGAGTGAGTTGGCTAACAGGTGTAGCCTTTACAGGGCCTGTTTACAAAATTATCACACAGGAGAGATATCAGTCAACCATGAAGAGGGCCAGTATGAACAAGAGAAGTCTACATGAGAAGTCTACATGGGAAGTCTACATGGGAAGTCTACATGGGAAGTCTACATGAGAAGTCTACAGAAAAGGATACAGAATACAAACCTGGCTCACTTTTCACAAAGATCAGAACACCCTCTGCAGGCCAATCAGATGGCTGGAAGGTAATGCGTCCTTCATAAACTGATTCGATGATGTTTTTGATCAAATGATCTTCAACATCACCATCCCAAGGAGGGAACATGTCGTCAATATTAACCGTTGTGATAAATTTATTTACACGAGTATACAATTGAAAAACAAAAACGAATTAGAACAATTGACAAGAAATTAAATCATGTAATACTTTAGGAGGAATGTCAGAAAGCGAAGTCTACAGAAAGAGAATACATACATGTTCCGCGATGCGTTGTCGGAGTTTCTTGCGCCATCGGGATCCTTTGAATGCAAGGAGCACGGGACTTGGGTTATGTGGAATAGGATCTCCTATTTCCATACCAAGCTCCGGTAGACACATGTACACCCACACTTGGAGTACTTCAACAATCCCCTCAATATAATAAGCAGTCCTCATCAAGTCTACTTCCTTCACCGACTTTATCATATTCTTGAAAGCAACTCTTCCCCATGGGTAACTAAGAAACTCATCCAATTCCATAACCAGCCTCGCCAAATTAACTGGTACGGCTGTTGTACTCCTACGCCCTTCAATGTATCCAGCATATAAGGCAAGATATCCCAACCTTAGACGATCTTCCCAAGACCATGCTCTACATCTCTTGCAAGCTGCAGTTAGCTCATCAACAGTTGGACCCATATCGTGATGCACTCCAAGGAGTTTCCAGAAGGCTTTTGTCTCATCCGTAACGTCAACCTCCGGTGTCATCAAGTTCTCAACATAATGACATGGCAAACCAGTAACTGCTTCAAACTCAAGCAGCGAAAACCTTATCGGATTGACGCAAATGAGACTCCACATCTCATTCGGCTTTTTGCAGACAAGCTGGAAACAGAGAAGATGGTGGACCAGCCTTGAGCACCATCCAAACTTCATCTCATGGAATTTTAGAATCACTCCCAGCCGTGATTCCCTGTTCTCATTCAGTTTATCTTCCTTTGGAGCAGCAACAACTTTATCATTACCGAGTAGAGCATCAAAGAGCTTGGTGTTACCGCTATAAACACCAATGCTTTTATCTGCCTCGGGCTCGTAGTCTTTCGAAAATAATCATGAAGGGAATCGTCGACCACCCATGAAGCCTGAAAACTAAAACAACCAATCAGAGACAAAAAAAGAAAACAAATGTAAAAACAAAGTCTGTAGCAGAAGTTTGAGAAAACGAGAGATTTATATAAATCGAAGAAAAAATGGATTCAAACCTATAAAATGGAAGATGTCGGCGATGTGGGCGAACATATTTGAAACTGGAGATGTCGGCGAACAGATCTGGAACTGGAGATGTGGGCGAACAGATCTGAAAAAGTGAAAATAGAAGGGAAGAGAGAGTAAGAGAAAGTTAAAGAGATTAAGAGAGTAAAAGAGAATAAAAGAGGAAGATATTACGAGAACAAAGAAGAGAGCACCGTTTAAGCAAAGTATTCTTCGGCGGAACTCGGCGGCAAAACTCGGTGACAAAACTAATGGAAGAATACCAACCGGCAAATTTTTCACTTTTAGGGAGAAATGTTTACCGATTTTTTGTTAACAAAATATAACCTGTTTAGTATTTATATGTAGGTTAAAATTGACGGTTTACTATGGACGGTTATGTTAATTTAGCGACGGTTCTATTTGATTCAGTGGTTAATACAGTGGTTAATGAACTTTTGTAGACTTCTATATGGAAGTCTACATTATTTAGTAAAATTTGAATTTGAATTGTACACTTCCAAATGGAAGTATACAAGGTTTAACCTAATTTTAAATTTTACTCATTTGAATTTGAATCGTAGACTTCCATTTGGAAGTCTACAAGGTTTAACCTAATTTCAAATTTTAAATTTTACGTCATTGAATTTGAATTGTAGACTTCCAAATGGAAGTCTACAAGGTTTAACCTAATTTTAAATTTTACTCCTTTGAATTTGAATTGTAGACTTCCATTTGGAAGTCTACAAGGTTTAACCTAATTTCAAATTTTAAATTTTACTTCATTGAATTTGAATTGTAGACTTCCAAATGGAAGTCTACAAGGTTTAACCTAATTTTTAATTTTACTCCTTTGAATTTGAATCGTAGACTTCCATTTGGAAGTCTACAATTCAAATTCAATGAAGTAAAATTTAAAATTTGGAAGTCTACAAGGTTTAACCTAATTTCAAATTTTAAATTTTACTTCATTGAATTTGAATTGTAGACTTCCAAATGGAAGTCTACAATGTTTAACCTAATTTTAAATTTTACTCCAATGAATTTGTATCGTAGACTTTCATTTGGAAGTCTACAAGGTTAACCTAATTTTAAATTTTACTCCTTTGAATTTGAATTGTAGACTGCAAAGGCAGTCTACATGATTTTACGAAATTTAAAATACAATATCGAATTTAAAATGCAGACTTCCATAAATTTAGATTTGTTCACATAAATTACATAGCCAAAGAATCAATTAGGATCCTTTCCACCAAATACAAACCAAACTCATCACACATACAATGATTAGGCACACGAGGACAACATCCTTAACCTCGACGCCTCTGTAACGCTTTTCATGAATTAATTCTTTAAGTTGAGCTAACTCTATCTCTGTTTTCTCAAGATTACGCAAAATCATCTCCATTGGTGGTCTATCAACACAATCTAGTATGGTTTGTCTCTCGCTAATTGTTAAGTGACGTATTACCTCAGAATGTTGTTCAACAGCCAGCCTCATATCTTCAAATTCCTCCATTATAGCCTCATCCCACCACTTACAGATATGGAAGAGACCATCTTGTAAAACCCAATAATATAACAAATGCATAAGCAAACATATTTATAAATAAACAACAATGATAACAAACGAACATCACCTAAAGTCTTACCGCATGGTTTTCACATCCATAGAATCTCCGACCCGAATTATCAAATGAGGTGGAGGTTTTAAGAACGGCCAACAAACCACAGTTACACAATTTGGGAAATCCTGGAATTCGACCTCCTGTTCGCCGAGCAGTTGAGTTCACACTCCTTATTTAACTACTAGACGGTTGTGTGTAGCTATATTGACCCATTCCTGATAACAATATACAATCACTAATTTAGTAAAGAAATAATAGGTAGACATCCATGGAAGTCTACATTGTAGACTTCTGTTGTAGACTTCTGTTGTAGACTTCTGTTGCAGTATACATTGTAGACTTCCCTGGACGTCTACACCAATAGAAATTTGCAATTAATAGAAATGGAAAACTTACAGTGAAACAAATGACAGACTCAAATCTGCAATCTAAACAACAAAAATAAGAAAAAAAAATGTGAAAGAAATAAGAAATAGTCTAATGAACAATTGAAAAATAAAAGTTCAGATTTGATACCTTACCAGTCTTTGAAAGAGAGAAGTTAACAACAGTGTTCCAGATCTACAATAAACCATATACGAAAGAAAATAGATGAAAACCTACAGAGAATAATAATAAAAGTATGCAGAGAAGGTTGAAAAGATGAACACGGAGAAAAAAGAAGACAAACGACGACTTATCGATTTGGAAACGGAGGGGGCGGCGGCGACGGCGAGTCAGAGGCGGCAACGACGACAGAGAGACATAAACACATAAATGCGGTGAAAGAGGCTGGATGTTAGCCAGAGAAGAAGATCTTAATGGGGGAAGACGAAACGGCGGAACCGTTGGCGAAAGAGAAAGAGAGAGAAAGAGAGTTTTGAGATTTTTTCCCTAAAACTAGGGTTAGATTGCAGTGAACGTCGTTTATATATCGAGGGTCAAATTATGTCTAAAATTAGGTCAAATTGTGTAGACTTCCATTGCAGTCTACGAAACCCTATACTCCAAAATGAAACCTAATCGCTAAGAAGTCTACAGGGGAAGTCTACACAAGTGGCGTAGACTTCCGTTGCAGTCTACACAAGTTGTGTAGACTGCAACGGAAGTCTACAATTCAAAACCTAATTCGAGTTTTTTCTTAAAATTATTCAAAAACTGTTAAAAGATTGTATTATCAAACATTCAAACATTTGATTTATTCACAATTCCACACTTTTGTGCAAGTTTGACATTTTAAATATTGAAATTATGAAATTTAAATCTAACCCTAAAGGTAAACACATGTTTTCAATCTTCTAATGTCAATCAATTTCTCATATGTCTTACTCATAAATAAATTACCTAATGTCAATGACATATTTGACTCAAAATTTAACATCACCTTATAGTGAAATCATCTTTAATAAGAAAACCCTACATTATAACTACTTATAAATTGTTTACTCTAAACCCTAAACCATATATACAAATTCCCAAAACATAAATCCATTACAATCAAAAACTCATACAAACTATATATACATATTACATAATAATAACTACTACCATGTCACCACATTGTCACATGACTTCTAAATGTAATGTCATGGAATATAGTATTTGGTATTTAGTATAGTATGTAGTTCATTCATTCAATTTCAATCTAATTTATCTTTGTTGGTTTAGTTTAATTCAATTTTGTGAAATTTTATTTTTAATACTTCACAAATAGTTTTAGTTTGGTTATGAAATGAAATCTTCGATCAAAATATTTTTTATGAGTTAATAGATTTAAATATCAAATTTAATTACGATGTATACTTCCATTGCCTCAGTAGACTTCCGTCGTAGACTTCCCAATGACCGTTGTAGACTTCGTGAGGGCTAAAACATTCATTTTCAATCTAATTTATCTTTGTTGGTTTAGTTTAATTCAATTTTGGTAAACTTTATTTTTAATACTTCACAAATATTTTTAGTTTGGTTATGAAATGAAATCTTCGGTCAAAATATTTTTTATGAATTAGTAGATTTAAATATCAAATTTAATTACGATGTAGACTTCCACTGCCTCAGTAGACTTCCGTAGTAGACTTCCAGATGACCGTTGTAGACTTCGTGAGGGCTAAAACAGTCATTTAGACTTCTGTTTTATTGTTTGTACATAAAGGCTCTAAATGTAATTTCACTACTCCTTTAGGTTAGTTTTGCAAAGATTGACATAAGGGGTCTAATTTTGCTTAAAAAATGAAAGATGGGTACATAAAGTGCAAATCTCCCATAATATATATTTGAAAAACGAAGATCAATTAAAAACATATATACTACAAAAACTATTAAAGAATACTAATACACAAATTTTACAAAAAAACTAACACACAAAATATTACAAAATATTTGTGAGATATTAAAATTTGGAAATTAATTACAACTTAAACAAAAAAAAAATTATCTTAACAAAAAATGTAAAATATATTTTCAAATATTCATTTTAGGAAACAAAATATTTACTCCTACATTTTTAAATAATATAATTTCGAAATTTTAATGAATTATACTTAAAAAGTAAAAACAAAAATCAGAAAATGTGATTTATTAATTGTAAGAATTAAATTTTAAAATTTTAAATATTTTCAAATATTCATTTAAGGTAATTAGATATTTATTCCTAAATTAGATACGTTCTACGAATCAGTAGATGGAAGATGTAATGGTAGAACTGTCGGTAGAATTTGAAATCTGCATGACGCAGAAAATTCATATTTAGTAGTATGACAATTCTACGGCTTTTACAAAAACGTAGAACGATGACCATGTAGTAGAACATTCGTTCTACACTAGGTAGATTGATGTTGAATAGGCAGAATCCAAATTCTACTGCATTTTGCCACAAGTAGAAGCAAAACTAAAATCATTATACAACATGCATTTTATCTTTTAAAAAAAAATTGTTTTCGCAAAAAAATATCATCATAACCTGTTTATAATTATCATAATTTTTAAAAAAGTTAAAACATATTATTTAAATTTTTATTCTATCAATTAAGGGTATTATGGGAAAAGAAGAAGAAAAGTCTATTGAGACAGTTTACCACTAAATGTGGCCTATTTTGACAATTTTTCCTTTCAAATTCCACTCGAAATCTTTTGTTAGTGGAAAATTTTAGTTTTTATTGATTCTTAAATCTTTTAGAATCTAATGTTATTGGTAGATAGATTTTTTATAATTTTACTCATTAAACAAGATTTTGAGAATACCTTATAAAACCATTGAATTCTTAGAGTCCTTATAACTAAACATTTAAAATACACACAACTCTCTACAAATTTAACTAATCTTTGGATTTTAAAAATCATACAACTCTATGTGAATCCTACTCCCAATAAATCCCCCTAGCCATTGTGCTAACTGAATTATATACATTAATCTGATTAATTCATGTTTGGGAAAATTGCCAAAATAAGCCACATTTAGTGGCAAAGTGTCACAATAGACTTTTTTTCCTTTTTTCCCCATAATACCCTTAGTTGGTGCAAAAGAAATTCAAATAAGAGGTTTTTAATTATTTTTGAAATATAATAATTATAAAACATATCATGAATAAAGCTTTTTGTGAAAACAATTTTTTTTCAAAGTTAAAACTCATGTTGCATAATGATTTTAGTTTTTACGTCTATTGGTTGCAGAATGTAGTAGAATTTTAATTCTGCCTATTTAACATAAATCTACGTAATGGAGAACAAATGCTCTACTGCATGGTCAACGTTCTACATTTTCGTGTATTGGGGATTTATAACTAAGCATTTAAAATACACACTACTCTCTACAAATTTAACTAATCTTTGGATTTTAAAAATCAAACGACTCTATGGGAATCCTACTCCCAATAAATCCCCCCTAGCCATTGTGATAACTGAATTATATACATTATATAGATTAATCTGACTAATTCATGTTTGGGAAAATTGCCAAAATAAGCCACATTTAGTGGCAACGTGTCACATTTTCGTATAAGTCATGGAATTGTCTTTCTACTAATTATGAAGTTTCTTAAACATGCATATTTCAAATTCTACCATTTTCAATAAATTCTATCGTGGCTAGAATAACGTTTATACCAAAAGTTTTACCAATATATCTTCCATCTACTCATTCGTATAATGTAGTTTCTGCGGAATTTACTATATTTTCCTTAAATTGAAGAGTAAATATTTTGTTGCCTAAATTGAATATTTGAAAAGATTCAAATTTTTAAAATTAATTCCTAAAAATTAAATATAGGAGTAAATATTGTTGTTTCATTTAATTTCGTTTTCAAATATATATATTATTGTATTTTGTTTTCCTTTTTCATATTTATAATATAATAATTTATTGTATTTTCTGATTAAAATTTTTTTATTTAATTTATTTTCGTTTTTTAAATATATTATTATTATTATTTTCCTTTTTTAGATTTATAATACAAAAATTTATTGTATTTTCTTTTCTGATTTATCAAAAATTTTTGTTTAATTTAATTTCGTTTTTCAAATATAGATTATTATTATTTTTTATTTTTGAAATTAATAATACAACATTTTCTTGTATTTTATTTTTTGATTTTTTGATTTTCTGATTTTTTTTACTTAATTCAATTTCGTTTTTTAAAATTTATTGTATTTCTTTTTATGATTTTTATTTATTATAAGAATTTTTTTTTTTCCGGCAACAAGACATTTTATAGATAAGAATCATGGTCAAGTACATAATATCTCAATACAGAAACAAAGCATTACAAATAAGGATTTGGAATTGAAACTTCAACATAACCATGATCCGCTGCTTGATACCAGACATCATTGCTCAGCGTAAGAATATCACGTCCAAGAGACTCTGAAGAATCTGATGAAATCTTTAGGAGAAAACTTAGCCAAACACTATGTGCCGCCATTAGCGATGCCAATACCTTGGCTTCTAACAGGGTGAAGCAGAGGTCAGATAATATAGCTGGATTTTATCTATGCTAAGAGAATCCTAATAACCACTGTGCCTGTAACATCCGTAATCCAAAAATGCTGATTTTTTGTCGTGTCGAGCGACACCCCAATGGTGTCGCTCGACACGAAGGAAATGGGAGTGTCGATCGATACAAGTTTGGTGTCGCTCGACACGCCTGTCTGCAGAACCGGGTTAATTAAAGTTTTATTCACGGTTCGAGGCTCGGTTTGGCGTATATAACGCCTAGGGTTACGTGAAACCCTGTAGCCGTTGTGGTAATCCCTTTTGCAGAGAAAAAAATTGTTCGTGTGAGAATCGAGAGAATTTCGAATGTTTTCCCGGTAGTTTTTGATCCATTCGTCGTGTTTTATTCGCGTTTGTGGTTCGTGGTTGTTGTTGGTGTTCGAGTAACTCTTCCTCTCTCTCTCGGTGTGTTTCCAGTGAAGGAAATCCAATGTTCGTCGCTGTTCGTCACTGTTCATCCTCGTTCTTCGTCGTTTTCGTCGAAAAACCGAGGTGAGTGCGCGACCGTAGACTCGAAATGACTAGGGTATTAACAATGGATTGATTTAGAAAATGGCGCAATGATTTCGTGGCTGTTTTGTGTGTGAATTGTGTAATGAATCGGGTATTTTGATGATTGATTAGTTGATTGTGTGATTTTCGTAATCTGGTCTGTTTGTGTAAAGGGAGTGTTGAGCGACACCTTATGGTGTATCGCTCGACACGACTGATAAGCAAGCGTCGATCGACACTGTGCAATGTGTCGATCGACACCAGTTAATTTGTAGCGTCGATCGACACCGTGCGACGTGTCGATCGACGCCCCTGTAATTCCTGCGTTAGTCTTGTAAATCGTGTGTTATTGATTTTCTAGTCTTTTTCGTATTTAGTCTGTAGACGGGAAGACCGTCTCACTAAGTATTTATTAAATACTTACGCAACTCGTTTTTCACAATTGTGTTGCAGGTAAAGAAAAAGTGTGATCGCGGAATCATGGCCAGAGGAGGGGATGATAGGGTTTTCTTGCGTTATTGTTGATTATTATTATTGGAAATTATTATGGATTTTTAATTGTTGAGTTTTATTCCGCAGTAGAATTAATTAATTATATAAAAAAAAAACCGGGTGTTACATTTTGGTATCAGAGCCTATACGGTTTTAGGACTGTTAGGTTAGAGGAATTGAGACTTTGTGTTTTAATTGATTTTGTGTGTTAATCAATTCTAGTCTTAGTATCATCCTCTCCGGCATCCAAAGAGATTGCGCGGTAAGTTTTGTTGTGTTTTTGGATTGTGATTTCTAGGGTACTTATCTACTGATCCGTGTTGCAGTGAGATGGATACCAGAGCTAGAGGTCGTGGTAGAGCTGGTGCTCGTGGTGGCAGACCTGGTGGTCGTGGAGGCCGGGGCCGTGGTCGTGGGCTAGTTGCGAAGTCAGCAGAGAGCGCGGCGAAGAGTGTATCCCCGAGTGTAGCGACCGCGTCAGAGTCCCAGTCGCTTAGTGCCAGTATGTTGGTCGGTGCCGGTAGAGGCGGGGGAGTTCCAGTGGGCCCTGGTGGGGGTGCTTCTGTAGCTCCAGTTTGTGATGACCAGGTTGTGGGATTGCTGACGCAGTTGTTGGCACGCAAGTTGTGGCACGCTCCTGAGCAGGCTCCGGGTGTTCCTCCAGTGGCCGGTTTGCAGCAGAGGGCTGCAGTTGTTGAGCAGTCGAGGGCTGCAGTCGCGGCACAAGTGCCATCTTACCTTGAGGTTATGGGTCATATGGATTTGTACGCTGTCGTTTGAGGGCCGAGTGGGTCCTGCAGAGGCGGATGAGTGGCGCTTGAGAGTGGATCTTAACTTCAGATCGATTCGTTGTCCTGCGGAGTATTAGGTAGAGTTGGCCATTCACTATTTGTGTGGTGATGCGCATTTGTGGTGGCAAGCTATCGAGGCTCGGAGAGCGGTGTGGACCTGGGGAGAATTCTTAGTCGAGTTCAATGCTAAGTATTTTCCTCAGGAGGCTCGAGATCGTCTTTAGTTAAGTTTCATGTCGCTTGAGCAGGGAGGACGTTCAGTACCCGAGTATGATGCTGAGTTTGGCAGACTGTTGGTGCATTCGGGTCGTGATTTTGAGGACGAGAGGGCTCTTATGCAGAGATTTTTGTAGGGACTTTGGTTGTGTATCCGGTCTCAGTGCAGAGGTGCTAGGTATGCCTCGAGGGCAGAGCTGGTAGAGCCTGCGGCGTCGATTGAGGAAGATCAGCGAGAGCAGGCTGGTTCGATAGTGGTTCCGCCTGTGGGTTCTCCTGTTGCTCAGCCGAGGGGTCAGCAGCAGCAGCCGTAGCAGCATCGACGTGGTTCTGGTTCCGGCAAGGGCGGTAAGCCTGCACAAGGCCAGAAGAGGAGGTAGGATGATCCTTCCAGGACGAGTTCAGGTAGGCACGACACTCATGGTTGTTTTGGGTGCGGGAGTTCTGAGCATCCGGTGGCAAACTGTCCTAAGATCTCCCGGGAGGCCAAGGTTTGCTTCCACTGCCGAGAGCCGGGGTATATCAGGCCGATGTGTCCCAAGTTGCAGTACCCGGTTATTGCAGCGATTCAGCCAGCTGGAGTGCAGCCTTTGAGTCAGATTGCGGCAGTGCAGCAGCCGATGGGTCAGATTGGACCTACACCGCGCATCTATTCTCTAGCAAAGTTTGGTCAGGGCAGGGGAGCTGGGCATATCACAGGTAAATTCTAGACTCAACTTCGTAAAATTCCTAGTGGTAGAATTTTCTTTGTTGTTGTTGTTTGTTGTTCTGTTATTTTACTTGTGGTCGAGTCTCAGGGTTCTCAACGCATGTGATATGTGTAGGGACCTTGTTTGTGGGCGGCTTTAAGTCCCACGTGATGTTTGATTCTGGAGCATCGCACTGTTATATTATTCTGGAGCGTGCCGAGTGCAGTGGCATCCGGAGCAGCGCTGGTGAGCGCGCTGGCATGGTCAAAGTGGCTAGAGGTGGATTCCTGGCTACTTCGGGCCGTGGTAGAGCAGTAGATGTTCAGATAGATGGGCATTCGATGCTAGCGGACTTGGTGATTAGTCCAGTGGCGCTGTATGACGTGATTCTGGGGATGGACTGGTTATCGTTCTACCGGGTTCATCTGGATAGCATCAGAGGCAGAGAGATCTTTGAGCGTGATGGCGGCAGGTTGGTGTTTCAGGGGTTGAGACCGACTTCCAGTAGTCTTGTGATCTCGGCTATTCAGGCAGAGCAGATGTTAGAGCAAGGTTGCGAGGCATTTTTGGCGACGATTGTGATGTCGGAGTCCAGTAGTGAGGTTGCTTTTGAGGATATTCGAGTTGTTCGGGAGTTCGAGGATGTTTTTCGGTCGTTGAAGGAATTACCACCATCTCGGTTCGATCCTTTCACGATTGAGCTAGAGCCTGGGACAGCTCCGATATCTAAGGCTCCTTACAGGATGGCTCCAGCAGAGTTGGCAAAGCTGAAGAAGAAGTTGGAGGACCTTTTAAGTAAGGGTTTTATTCGGCCAAGTGTTTTACCGTGGGGAGCACCAGTTTTGTTCGTGAATAAGAAGGATAGGAGTTTCCGGTTGTGCATCGATTACCGGGAACTTAACCAAGTCACTGTGAAGAACATGTACCTTCTCCCAAGGATTAATGAGTTGCTGGATCAGCTGAGGGGTGCTACCTAGTTCTTCAAGATTGACTTGGCTTCATGATATCACCAGATTCCGATTGATGAGGCAGATGTTTGCAAGACGGCATTCAGGACTCGTTATAGGCATTTTGAGTTTGTTGTGATGCATTTCGGTTTAACGAATGCGCCTGCGGTTTTCATGAGATTGATGAACGACGTGTTCAAGGAGTATTTGGACGTGTTCGTTATCATTTTTATCGATGACATCTTGGTTTATTCGAGGAGTTCTGAGGAGCACGAGGTGCATTTGCGTTTGGTTCTGGAGAGGCTTTGGGAGCAGAAGCTGTATGCTAAGTTGAGCAAGTGCAGTTTCTGGCAGTGAGAGATGGGTTTCCTTATTCACATTATGTCTGCAGAGGGAGTTTCTGTGGATCCGGCCAAGATTGAGGCTATTCGGGATTGGCCTAGACCGAGCAGTGCTACCGAGATCAGGAGTTTCTTGGGTTTGGCAGGTTATTATCGGAGGTACGTCAAGGATTTTGCGAGTATGGCATAGCCGATGACGAAGCTGACCGGTAAAGATGTTCCGTTTGTCTGGTCACCGGAGTGCAAGGATAGTTTTGCGAGACACAAGGAGATGTTGACTAGTACGCCGGTGTTGGCACTACCCGAGCCGGGGAAGCCTTACACCGTGTACACGGATTCTTCAGGAGTTGGTCTGGGTTGTGTTCTGATGCAGGAGGGTCGAGTCATCGCGTACTCTTCGAGGCAGTTGCAGGGTAGGGAGCGTAATCGGCCTACGCATGATCTAAAGTTGGGAGCAGTAGTTTTCGCTCTGAATATCTGGAGGTCGTATCTCTATGGAGGGAGAGTGCAGATTTTTACGGATCACAAGAATCTGGAGCACATCTTTACTCAGCACATCTTTACTCTGATACCTGGGTCGAGTTGCTGGCAGATTACGCTCTGGAGATCACTTATCATCCGGGCAAGGCTAATCAGGTAGCAGATGCCTTGAGTCGGTGGAGATTAGATTCAGCCCGTGAGCAGGATATTGAGGATTTGGTAGGCGAGATTAGCACGTTGCGTCTTTGCGCTATTTCGGAGGAGCCGTTGGGCTTGGAGGCAGTTGATCGAGCAGATCTTCTTAGTAGGATCAGAGTGGCTCAGCAGAGTGATCAGGTGTTGATTGATATGTCGCGAGCAGTGGGGTCTGAGCATATTGTCTCTCCGAATGGGACGATTCTGGTTTATGGTCGAGTTTGTGTACCTCGTGATGAGGTGTTGAGACAAGAGATTCTGAGTGAGGCTCATGCGAGCAAGTTTTCGATTCATCCGGGTGCGACCAAGATGTATCGTGATCTCAAGCAATATTATCACTGGGCCGGGATGAAAAGAGACGTGTTAGCTTATGTGTCTAAGTGCAACACGTGTTCATTGGTCAAGGCCGAGCACAAAGTTCTGAGTGGCAAGTTGCAGAGTTTACCCATCAATGAGTGGAAATGGGATATGATTACGATGGATTTCGTGGTTGGTTTACCTACGTCGCGGACGTATGATGCTATCTGGGTGATCGTGGACCGATTCACCAAGTCAGCACACTTTTTGGCCATTAAGAAGACCGATGGAGCGGCTAAGTTGGCTACGAAGTTTGTGCGGGAGATTGTGAGGCTGCATGGAGTGCCAGCCAGTATTGTTTCTGATTGAGATCCCAAGTTTGCATCAGAGTTCTGGAGAGCCTTCCAGGCAGAGATGGGCACTAAGGTGCATATGAGTACGGCTTATCATCCACAGACTGATGGGCAGTCAAAGAGGACTATTCAGACTATGGAGGATTTGCTGAGGATGTGTGTTCTGGATTGGGGTGGTCAGTTGTTTGATCACTTGGGATTAGTTGAGTTCGCATTTATTAACATCTTTCAGGCGAATATTGGGATGGCTCCTTTTGAGGCTCTGTATGGGAGGCCATGTAGGACGCCTTTATGCTGGACCCAAGTGGGGGAGCGCAGTATTCATGGGGCTACTTATGTTCAGGAGACGACAGAGAAGGTTCGTATTGTTTGGCTGAACATGAAGGAAGCTCAAGATAGGCAGAGGAGTTATGCGGATAAGCGTAGAGATGAGCATGAATTCTCCGTGGGAGATCGCGTATATCTCAAGATGGCTATGTTGAGGGGTCCTAACAGATCCATAGCAGAGAACAAGCTTAGTCCGTGATTTATGGGACCATTCCCAGTGGTGGAGCGTGTTAGACCAGTGGCTTATGGGCTTGAGTTACCTCCGATCATGAAGGCATTTCATAAGGTTTTCCATGTGTCGATGTTGAGGAATGCCTACATGAGTCTGAGGAGTTAGTGTCGGAGATCCCTGCGGATCTTCAGCCAGATTTGACGGTTCCGGCGGTTCCTGTGAGGATTCTTGAGAGGAAGGTCAAAGAATTGCGTCGGAAGAAGATTCTGTTGTTGCGTATTTTGTGGGATTGTGGCGGTTGCCAGGAGGAGACTTGGGAGCCGGAGGCAAAGATGAACCTGAAGTTCAGGAAGTGGTTCGATAAGCAGGTCGCCATTTGAGCTTAGTTTTCTTTGTGGTTCCAGTTTCGTGTGGGCCTTTGTGCCACTATCGTTGTTGGTTCATGTATTTTTCATTTCCTTGTAACGATATACATTGTTGGAGATTTATAAGATGAGATTTTTCCTTATATTTCTATTTTTATCGGATTGTATTCCTGTTATGCGATCGTGTTGACCAGTGAGGGTCATGTTTTGTGGATATTTCGGTTGGGGAGTATCGAGCTTAGACCACGTGAGGTGACCTAGTCGCTGATGTTTATAGGCGTTTTAGAATTTATTACGGATTCATGATCTGGAGACAATGGTTTTCCAGAGTATGTATCGGGGACGGTGGTTTCTTGTATACATGCTGAGAGACGGTGGTTCTCTCCAGGAGACGGTGGTTTTCCTGTGTACTTATACTCGGACGGTGGTTTCTTTTATAGTATTGAGCGCCTATATTGGGACGGTGGTTTCCTCTATAGTGCGGAGAGACGGTGGTTCTCTCGAGGGGACGGCGGTTTCCCTAGAGTATTATGAGTATGGATGAGTTAACGTAATAAATGTTTGAGAAAACGTGCGTATAAGCATAGGATTAGTTCGTGAGCCTCAGAGATTAGGTGAGAGTCTCCAGTGGTATTGGTCGGTGCGGGCTAGAGTGTAGTCCTTTGTGGACGTGTTTTTGCGGGATTCGAGGTCGAATCCAGTTTCGTGGGGGAGAATTATAACATCCGTAATCCGAAAATGCTAATTTTTGGTCGTGTCAAGCGACACCATTTGGTGTGTCGATCGACACGAAGGAAATGAGAGTGTCGATCGACACAGGTTTGGTGTCGCTCGACACGCCTGTCTGCAGAACCGGGTTAATTAAAGTTTTAATCACGGTTCGAGGCTTGGTTTGGCGTATATAATGCCTAGGGTTGCGTGAAACCTTTAGCCGTCGTGATAATCCTTTTTGCAGAGAAAAAAATCGTTCGTGTGAGAATCGAAAGAATTTTGAGTGTTTTCTCGATAGTTTTTGATCCACTCGTCGTGTTTTATTCGCGTTTGTGGTTCGTTGTTGTTGTTGGTGTTCGAGTAACTCTTCCTCTCTCTCTCGGTGTGTTTCCAGTGAAGGGAATCCACTGTTTGTCACTGTTCGTCACTGTTCATCCTCGTTCTTCGTCGTTTCGTCGTTTTCGTCGAAAAACCGAGGTGAGTAAGCGACCGTAGACTCGAAATGACTAGGGAATTAATAATGGATTGATTTAGAAAATGGCGCAATGATTTCGTGGCTGTTTTGTGTGTGAATTGTGTAATGAATCGGGTTTTTTGATGATTGATTCGTTGATTGTGTGATTTTTGTAATCTGGTCTGTTTATGTAAAGGGAGTGTCGAGCGACACCTTATAATGTATCGCTCGACACGACTGATAAGCAAGCGTCGACCGACACTGTGTAATGTGTCAATCGACACCAGTTAATTTGTAGCATCGATCGACACCGTGCGACGTGTCGATCGACGCCCCTGTAATTCTTGCGTTAGTCTTGTAAATCGTGTGTTATTGATTTTCTAGTCTTTTCGTATTTAGTCTGTAGACGGGAAGACCGTCTCACTATGTATTTATTAAATACTTACGCAACTCGTTTTTCCCAATTGTGTTGCAGGTAAAGAAAAAGTGTGATCGCGGAATCATAGCCAGAGGAGGGGATAATAGGGTTTTCTTGCGTTATTGTTGTTAGTCTAGTGGAACCCGGTGTTAGGTTGCTAAAATTATTATGACCATTCCTGGATATAATATTGATTATTATTATTGGATTATTATTATTGGAAATTATTATGGATTTTTAATTGTTGAGTTTTATTCCGCAGTAGAATTAATTAATTATAAAAAAAATCTGGGTCTTACAGTGCTCGCATATTCCCAGAATCCCAAATTAACTGAGCTAGAAGAAACAAAACCTACTTTACCCTGGATATTAAACAGAGCCCATGATTGCTTAAATAAAAGCCCAATAGCTTAACCCACTTAACCTAAATATTAACACAAAGAAAAGATAAGGATTAAGCTAAAATCAACACGTGGAAAGCAAATACATGACCGGAGAAGACAACATCTTGATATCGGAAATATTAGCCACCACATTAGCCTCACCGGAGGCGATTGTCATTGAAATCCGAAGGCCTGAACAGCCTATAATTTCAATCAAATCGCCAGGCTCTGTTAAACCACTGAATTAAGTCGTAAGGAATCCCAATCAGCTTCCACAAGATCTGCTTCTAGTCTCCTCTCCATTAATAAAAGCATCTCCGATCATCGCTCCCGATATGGAAGATAATCTGAGCATATACGAAAGAGAAGAAGCTTTGCATCTTTACCATAGAATTGAGAATCCCTGCCGATCTATTCATAAAACAATCAGACTAAGCCGAATACAAAATCGGACTGAGTCGAGAAAAATCCGATAAAACGAAAGTAAAATCAGAACAAGTCTGAAAATTAACCACGGACTAAGCCGGAAAACCATCGGACAAGCCGAATCAAATGATCCGTATATACACACCACGGCATCGGTAAAGACCGACGCCGGGCAAGTCGCCGGAATCTGTTATTCGATCAGAAGACGATGAAATTTTTCGATGGAGAGTTCTAGAGAGAGAAACGTATGCTCATCCTAATTATTATAAGAATTAATAACTACTTTTAATTATTTTAAATTAAAGTTATATTTGATATTTAAAATATTTTTAAAAAGTAATAGGATTTTGTTTTAAAAAAAAAATTTAGTAGGACATTTTAGAAATTCTCCCACATGAGTTCTTGATTAGTCGTAATAATTTGAAACCCGTGTCAAGATTCAAGTTCATAGAACAATTTTGTTATGGGAAAACCATATGAACGATTTTGTTTTTTGATAAAGTTGAACGATTTGTAATTACCTCATTTATTTTAGAAAGATATTAATGACGTCAGAATTTATGCGTCATGCTGATGACGAAGGCCTCAATAATGGTGGTGAATGGCAGGTTTAGTTTTGTGCCGCCATGATAAATAAATAATGTTTTTTTTTTTGAAACCTTATAAATAAATAATGTTGTTGCAAAAAGATATATCGTAATTATAACATTGGCTTTCCCTTCATCACCGTTGGATTCAATCTTGAAGATAAGATCACCAAAAGACTAATATAGTATCAATTATTAAAAGGATTCTTACGTGAATAGTGTTTAGTTTTTATTGGTTGTTTAACCATGCCAATGCACAAAATTTATAATTGAAAATGAGAGTGGAGGTAGAGAAAAAAAAAAGATTCTCTTTTTGCGTCTCTCTCGTTCCCGAGTACAATTATTATATATCTCCTTTTTATTTTTTCTTTTGTATGAGCATTCACTCTGATAAGAATGAGCGACCCAAGCGGCCAAACTTCAACAACGACGGTTGGTGGACACGGCGGAGGCGGCGGTAATAGCAGCGGGAACAACGGTGGAAGCAGCGGTGGAAACAGTGGCTCGTTTGGGAATCAGCCAGGGAGAGCAAAGGTTAGGAAGCAAGTGTGGGCTGGAGTTCTCGGCATCTCTTCCGCCTCCAACAACAATTAGTTTTTTTTTTCTTTCTCGAGCTTTGATGAAAAAGTGTTTAGTGGAGAGTGAAAATATGGTGGTGGTTATTATCATACTTGATTAATGTTCTTGCTATATGTGTCTAAATAACAAGCGAGATCATTAGATCATGATCAGCATCTTCATTGTTATGATTCCGAAATATATATGTTTTAACTTTTGCAACGAATTTTAATTCTCAAAAAAACCCTCTATAAAAAGTGATTATTGTGTCTAGAAACAATTAGGGTTTTTGTCGTTTGAATCGATCGATTTACAACCCAATATCATTAGCAATATTAATGCGAGTCAAGTTGAGATCGCTTGCAGATGATTTTAAAGTAAGAACTTATGAGAATGTTGATGCTAATCAGCATGGTTAAATTCATGAAGAATGGTATGAAAAATATGCTTAAAATTAATTTTCAAAAAAAGAATGTACATCAATTATATGAAAAAACAGTTTTAATTATAATTTCAAAGAAAATAAATAATGGAAACGAACAATATATATTCTATGGTGTGTGTTTGATTGGTAGTACTATCCACTATAATTGTTGTTCTTATCCATATATACTCAATAAATACTTTATCCTACCGCCTCAATGCAACTTTTAGCGTAAATAACTTTTTATCTCTAAATCTAACCAATAGTAGAATAAAATACCAATAATCTAACTATTTATTAAGAATATAATAGAATTTTTAATTTGTGTGAAAATGTCAAAACGATATTTAAATTAAATCGGAAGGAGTACTAACATTTGAAAATGTTGATTCATAAGTATAGTTTCTATATAAATTAAACTTAGTTTCTATATAAATTAAACTTTAAAGTGACAATTAAATTAAAACAGAGAGAGTAATTTTCTTCTCACGTAAAAGGATATCAATATATATAAACTATCGTATAAAATATAATCCTGCAATTAATGCATCTCAAGTAGGTATTCAATTATCATGTTCCCTTAGAGCATGATTATCAATAGATTTTAGAAAGAAGTGTTAGTGGGTTAAAATGAATTAAATATTGTTTGGGTTGTTATAAAATTTTAAAGAGGTTCTTATTTTAGCTTCTTTGGGTTGTTATGAAATAGTATTTGATTTCTGCTTTTGTTCTTCAGAAAGGTTGAGTCACCGATCTCCTCACTATCATCCTTGGCATCATGGAGGTTGGAGTCTTTCGGAGAAGGAGACAGGGATCTCGGATTCTCCGATTCTAGGGATTGCTGAGCTACATCCTCTCCTTTTACAGAGGGTGAGTTAAATTCCAAACCCTCATAATCATCGATGTTAAACTCTGATTTAGTAGAGGTAGATTTCTCGGAACTATTGCCAGAAGAGTTTGCCATTTTGATAGAATATAAAGAAAGAAGAAGGTTAGAAGTCAGGAAATAACAAGAGATTTTCGAAGATATGAAGAAATTGAAGAAGAGGAATTTCTTTTATATAGAAAATCGTCGGAGGCAAGATCCGACTTCTCGTCTTCCATAAAAAAGGTTTTGATATTGGATCCGCACGATGGATGACACGTCAGGATGGATCTTTCAGCTTCCTTCAGAATTTTTACTTGAAGTCCGGAATTAACAAGTACGTTCGAATGACGTGTTGAAATTTAATGATTAGATTAGTATCGTTTTTAAAAGAAGATCTTTAAAAAGATCTGCTTCATACGTCGGGTGACACGTCAGATAAAGCTTGTCGTATGAATATCCGAGTAAGTGCTTCCGAAGAAAAAACAAGTCCGAGCAATTTTTCCGGAAAGATGTGGAGGATATCAAGAATATGCGCGATCAGGAGTTGAGACGATCAAAGGAGCAATTATCGCCGAGCTACTCTACTTGAAAATTCGTTGACTCGTCCTAACGTCCATCCCGAACGAACTGGGGGGGGGGGGGGGGGGGGGACTTACTGTTGATGGTGGGATTAGCACCCCTTAAAGTAACTAGACAATAATTGAGACTTGGTCCCTACCAATCTCCCTGATCCGTTATCAGGTTATAAGCCCTAGCCGAGAGGGGGTGTTAGATATATGTCCGATCTCGTGTACATGGTCCGAGAAGGGAATTGTACTAGTTTCCGACCTCGGAATCATAACGACCCCGGATATTGTCTCATCTATTTGTATAAGTATCCATCCCTATGCCAAAAGGGGGTATTAAGTATATTGCCTAACACGTCAGATTCCAGCTCGGACGAGATAAATATGGATCTTTCTTTATTCCTAGAATCACGGGATAATCGGCATATTTCCATATTCCTAATAAAACATAATTGAGATATTTCCATATCCCTAATTATACGGAATTTAGGAAAGTATCCTTATCTCTTGGTTAGCCCATGGGCTAGGAACACCGACTATACGGTCATATATATAGGTACCCACCCCCTTACAGAAAGGACATTCAGAATTGGAGGAAGTGAGACTCAAGACTCTGAATAATCAACTCTTTTCTTTCAATAAAACTAGTTCGGCACTCCGAATTAGAACCCTTGTATTATTTTAAAACATTAATAAAGAGTCCCCTTTTTTCGAAAGATCCTTTTTCTTATTTTTTTTACTTTTTGCGAACCTTCCAATTAGAAATAATTGAAAGTTGAACCCCTGCATAGGGTTTTCTGAGAGACAGTTTACATTTTTTTTTCTTAGTGAGTTCTTATGGGTTTTTTATTACGTATGTTTTTATGGATTCGAACTTAGCCAAATTTTCACAACTACAAATTTTCACGCACAATTCACAAAAAAATAGCGTTCTTGGAAAAAGATAGGCGGGGATTCAAAAAAAAAGTAGGCGCTAAACATACTATAGCGTTTAGAGATCTGCTATCAATATTCAAATTTCTTGTAGTGAAGGAGGTGTTTTAAGGCATGCTGCCTCTTTTATCCCATTCAATACAATGATCTCGAATTGTGGAATGGTAGAGTTTAATTTCTCGGGGAACCCTCTCTCTTGGAGAGGGAATTGTTCAGATGGAACTGTTCGTTGCCGTTTGGATCGTGCTTTGGGGATGGAGATTGGCATTTCGTTTTCACTCACTCCCATGTGAAGTATCTTTCGATGATTGGATTGACCATAGACCCATTATGGCAGAATGTGAAGTTGGTCGTGTGAGCCGGAAAGGGTCCTTCCGATTTGATCAAAGGTTGGTTGGAAAGGATGGCATGGCGGATGCTATAGCGAGTGGATGGAGGGGTTCTTTTGGGGATAGTGATGTTGGTGTTGTGGATCGAATTATTAATTGATCATCTCTGGCACGTTGGAAGAAAACTCTAGTCCCATATGATATGGAAAAGATTAACAATCTAAAGGATCAACTTGAAGTGGCCAAGAATGACGATTTAGTAACTCAAGTTGAGGTTAATAAGATTTTCAAAGATTTAAAAGATGCATATCATGATGAGGAGATTTTCTGGCATCAGAAAAGTAGCGTTAATTGGATGCAAGTGGGTGATAAAAGTAAGAAATTTTTTCATGATGTTACAAAGCAGGGAAGTGCGTGGAATCGTATTACGGGTTTAGAGAGTGTTGATGGAAGGTGGGTGGAGGAGGATAAGGACATCGAGGATGTTATGTGTGGTTACTGTAGAGAACTATTTATGTCCTCTAGGCCTTCTGATTTTGAGCCGGTCCTTGAATCGGTCCTTCCACGAGTCACAGAGGATATGAATAGGATGTTTGTTGCTCCGGTTTCAGAGGAAGAGGTTCGTTTTGCATTATTCCTTATGCACGCGGATAAAGCCCTTGGTCCTGATGGGATGACTGCGTTATTCTTTCAGCAATATTGGGATATTATTAAGCATAACCTAGTGGAGATGGTGAATAATTTTATGGAAGCAGGGGTGTTTGATGAAAGGTTAAATCATACTAATATTTGCTTAATCCCGAAGGTATCTAAGCCTCGGAAGATGTCAGATTTTAGGCCTATTAGCTTGTGTAATGTTGGGTATAAAATCTTATCTAAAGTTCTTTGCCATAGATTGAAACGAGTTCTCCTAACCTTATCTATGAGACTCATTCAGCCTTTGTGGCCGGGAGGTTAATTTCAGACAATATCCTCATTGCGCAAGAGATGTTCCATGGCCTCCGAACCAATAAATCATGCAAGGGTAATTTCTTGGCAATTAAAACAGATATGAGTAAAGCATATGATAGGGTGGAATAGGTTTTTATAGAGAAGCTTTTTCAAAAAATGGGTTTTCATACCAAATGGACCGGGTGGATTCAAATTTTGGGAAACCCACTTTATTGAGACGTGTAGGCATAGAGTTGGGAAGGCTTGATGAGCCACCAGAAAAAACTAGGCACGCTCTGTATTAGGAGCACGGCTATGTTTCGGGTCCCATCGTGATCTCAAGGTCCAGATCTGGTGGTTTCTTCCCCGTTCAAGTGGCTTGGAGGTTGATCGTCGAGATCCGACTGGTTTCCCATGATTCGTGCTATGGGCAGGCCCGGCCCAGAGGACAAGCCAGCGAAGCCACCGTTTAGGACCCTAAATTTAGAGGGGCCTTTTTTTAGTTTAAATTTTTGTTATAGGTATAATTATAAAAAAAATATTAACTGTTTTTATTATTATAATGTTTGTAAAACCTATTTTCAAAGTCTTTTATAATGTTTGTGGGTCTTATCTTATGAACCATGTTAATCACTTTTGAAAAGTAATTTAATTTTATTAGTTAAAATTCTAGTTTAAAAAACAAAATTTAAACGATAATTCGGTTATCTTTCATGCTTTCTCTTTGATCTTCTCTTCTTGGTTATTACATTGTTGCACAAGTTAAAGTCAAGTAGTATAAAGTAGATGTTTCAATCTTGTAAGTGAATTAGTTTTTGAAGATGCCAGAGTAAAAAAATATTCTAAATCGAGAAAGATGTTTGACAAATAAAGCTTATTGCATATTATTGACCATTGTGGTATCGTTGGTACCGCATAAAGAAGTTTTTTCGAAGTTAAAACTGAGAAAAAAATTATTTGTGGTCTACCATATCACAAGAGAGATTGAATTGGTTGGCTTTGCTATTGACCGAAACAGAAATAGATGAAAACTCGACTATGTGAGTTTAATAAATGATTTTGCAAACAAAAATGCATAGAGGGCAATATTTCAAAAATCAAAATTTATTTTGCTTTTGTTTTTATTTTCTTATAAACTATTTGAATTATGAACGGGTTTATGAAGTTGTTTTAGTGTTTTTTATTTATATTGCTATTTTTTACGATATACGAAAGGGCACATTTTAAAAAACTTGCGTAGGGCACCCAAAAACATTGGACCGGCACTGGCTATGGGTAGTCATCAGCTTGGTCACCTTCACAAACTGAGCAACCATCTCCGAACGGCTGTTACCTTCTTATGGGTCTCCTGTTGCTCATTTTAAAAAACTTGCGTAGGGCACCCAAAAACATTGGACCGGCACTGGCTATGGGTAGTCATCAGCTTGGTCACCTTCACAAACTGAGCAACCATCTCCGAACGGAGGTCCTCTGTTACCTTCTTATGGGTCTCCTGTTGCTCTTGATGCATTCGTTGTATGACTCTCGTCTCCTCGAACTGTTTGTTAGGCTTTGTTGACGCGTATTGTCAGCCATGGCGGAAATGGGTCTTGGGATCGGTATACCAATGGAACAGTAAGTCCGATAACTAATAGATCCTAACACAGAATCCTTCTTGAATTTGAGGGAAAGGTATTCATAAGACTAGAAAGCTTCGCAAAAACAATGGAAAAATGGTGATGGTAGAGAGAGATATTTGGTAAATATTCCTTGATTACCGAAAAAGAAGAATATTGTTTTATACAAATAACTTGATTTAGTTAATTTGTGCAACTAGCAAACCGGATGTAACTGGGAATTCAAATTGAAATAGATAAACAAAGAGATAAGGATAGGAAAAGCAGAGTGATCTTGTAAGCAGAGTGATCTTGCAAGAGATTGCCGAATCAACAAAAGATCGATCAATACAAAAAAAAAAAAAAAAAAAAATCAAGCTTTCAAAGTAAACAGCCTGAAATGGATACTCCACAAGTCCAATCAAATCACCCACATTTTATCAAAATTTACAACTCTAAACTCTGTTTTTTCTCGACTTTTTTCACAATTTCGTTTCTATTTTACCATACAAATCAAAACCAAAATGAATATGAAAAGATGTATCATTCAGAATGATATTCAAGTGACATTTGGTGGCTGCAGATGTCTCTCTTCTTTGGCTGCTTCTTCTTGTTGCTGCTTTCAAAAGTCATACGGAGGTAAACTGTTTTTTTTTACAAAGACATGAAAACAAAAGATTGTAAGAACCAAAATGGTTTTTTTCCATTAACAATAAACAAAGAAACTTAAAAAGAGAATTCAAAACATCACCGCTTTGCATCATCCGGTAATGGCTCAGTGGAAAAGTAAGTAGCAGCAAGAGCATCTGTTGCAGATATTCTCTGCAACAACAACAAACAAAAAGAAGTTAAAAATGACCCAACAAAGCAAAGCTTTCTTGATATGTTTTCTGCAAATTTTGCTAGTGTTTCAAACAGATACCTTGGTCGGATCAAGCACCAACATTTTATCCAACAGGTCAAGAGCATGGGGATCAAAATTTCCAAACACCTCCCTTACTCTTCTCTTCATAGGAGGATTTGGCAAGATTGAAGCGTCAAACTTACTCAACTCAGAAACCAGAGGCCAGTTGTGTTCATCAGGTGAACCACAAACTTGGAAGATCTTCTGCAGTCGTAATTTGTGATCATCCTGGAGACAGACAATTTCAAACGATTAAGAATGCAATAGATATATTTATACCTCTTTGTCTTTAAATCATCTGTTTATACCTCAGAAGACACAGGGAAGATTTTTGCTCCTCCGTTGACGAGCTCAGCAAAAAGGCAACCTACTGCCCAAATATCCACCTCAGAACCATATCTTGTTGCCCCGAGTAGTAACTCAGGTGCCCTGACAATTTTGCATCAGTAAGAGAGAGTTATATAGAGAGACTAAAAACAGAACTAATAATCTTATAAGAGAGTACCTGTAGGACAATGCCATGATCGAGTTTGAAAATTCTTCAAAGGTTCTGCCGAGATAATCAAATGAGTCAGGGTAATCACTAAGTAGATTCTCAGTATCTATATCCTCCTCCACAAAACGAGATAACCCAAAATCCGCAAGCTTCAACTTTCTATCCTTGCCCACAAGGATATATGCACGTTTAATATCACGGTAAAGAATGCCTTGTCCATGGTAGTACGCAAGTCCAGTGAGCAATTGCATCATGTAGTACTGTTAAAAAAGGAGGTCAAAAGAACAACCGGGTTTATATAATAATGAAGTATTTACAACCTGAGGTACCTTAATCTCAAGAGCATAGAAAGTCTTCTTTTGTTCAGTAACTACAGCAAAATCATAATCCATGTACTCGAAGACTATGTACATGTAGATTGCTTCTTCCTTCACATCTAATCAAATTTGAACAACCACAAGCATTAGGCATACTTTCACTCTTCTTTTGAAAGGAGAATCATATTTTATTACCTGGAGAAGTCACAACTTCCATCAAACGGAAGCTTCTTCAGGTTCTCTACCTCCCTCTTTGAGCTTAAAGGGAGCACTGGTTTCTCGTCGAGCTTTGACTTTGAATATTTCAGCTTTTTCAGCGCCACTATTTCGATACCCTTGTAAACTTCACTGCAAAGACCAAAATCCAAATTAGAGTTGAACCAAATTGCAACAACATAAACACTAATCATACGATTTCATCAGTTTTGATCTCTTTATAGCCCTGACTGCATATACCAAAAGCCACAAATATGCAACTTGAACTCACAAGAAGAAGGAGACATTAATAGCTTCTAGAATAGAAATCTGATTTCTTGAACCTGAGAATCCCAATTCACTAAATCAATAAACTGTATTCGATTTTTATGCGTTCTTATTATTCTAAGGGGTTAAAGCAAAGGATTGCCAAATCAACAAAACAATTGATCAATACTCGTTTCAAAAAAAAAAAATCAATTTCAAAGTAAACAGACACGATGCGTGAAATGAATAATCCACAAGCCAAACCAATCAATATATTTCTCAGAGCCACAGTTGGATAAGCTCCAAGAAAATTCTAGAAGATGATATCCTTAAAGCAATTAGGAATCTTAATAGGAAAAAGAAATTGTCTAGTTCTAATCTAAAAGAAAATAGAGTAGGTTTAGAAAAGGAAATCTATAACCTATATATGTAAGATTATCAAATTGTGTATGATCATAAGAACAAAATGAAGAAAAGCTTGGGTTTAGTTTTGAGGGATTTTCTAAACATTAATAAAGGAAGGACTCTTTATTCAAGCTTAACATTGTTCTTAGCAACTTTATTTGGTATCAGAGCGGTTAGAAGTTCTTGACGACTTTAGTATACCCAAGCTATGGGTGATACTAAACCGCCGGTAAAATCAAGAGAGACAGTGCCCTCCTCGGTACAATGTCCGATGCAAAGCTCATCGAATTACACCGTATGGTCGATGATATGAAGGTTCTGCTTCGTGTTCATAAGGTGTGGGAGGCGATTGAACCTGGATCAAAAGAAAACGATAAGAATGACCTAGCGACCGTTCTTCTATTTCAGTCTATCCCGGAGCATCTTATATTGCAAGTTGGCGATCAAGACTCACCTAAGGAGATATGGGAAGCAATCAAATCAAGACACCTTGGCGCAGAGAGAGTTAAGGAAGCACGGCTACAAACCCTAATGTCTGAATTTGAGCGGTTAAGGATGAAAGAAACAGACACCATCGATGCCTTCGCAGGGAAGATATCAGAGCTAGCCTCTAAATCTGCATCTTTAGGTCAAAGCCTAGAAGAACCGAAACTGGTAAAGAAGTTTCTAAACAGTCTACCACGAGCCAAGTATATTCAAATCATAGCATCTCTTGAACAGGTGCTTGATCTAAACAAAACCAAATTTGAGGATATTGTTGGGAGGCTAAAAGCCTATGAGGAACATATACAAGAGGAAGATTCACAAGAAACTCAAGGGAATCTGTTGTTCACACATTCGGATTATCAGAATTGGTTCGATAACTCAAGAGGACGAGGAAGAGGCTTTAGAGGACGTGGAAGAGGTTCTAGAGGAAGGGGTCGTGTAAGATACAACTCGCAAGATAGAAGCAGAGAAAGGAAAGATAGAACACAGATTATCTGTTTCAAGTGTGATAAACCAGGGCACTTTGCCTCTGTTTGTCCGACGAGAGATCAGAAGGAAGAGAATCCCCACAAAGCCGAAACAGAAGAAGCCGATATTGCATTATATATGCATGAGGTTGTGTTTTTAAACGAAGAGAAAGTAATTCCTAAGAAGTATGAGACATCCAGCAAGGAAGATGGAATATGGTATTTAGATAACGGAGCAAGCAACCATATGACAGGAGAGAGGAGTTATTTTTCAGAGTTGAATTAAAGAATCAAAGGAAAGGTTCGGTTTGGTGATGGATCATGTGTTAACATCGGAGGAAAGGGATCGATTCTCTTTCAAGGGAAAACCGGTGAACAAAGGATAGTACAAGATATCTACTTCATTCCAGAGCTAAAGAGCAACATACTCAGCCTTGGACAAGCAACGGAGTGCGGCTGCGATATCAGAATGAAGTCTGTTTATCTAACTCTAAGAGACCCATTCGGTCAACTCTTAGCCAAGGTAACTCGATCTCCAAATCGATTATATAAGATAAAACTCGAAATTGGGAAACCGGTTTGTTTACTTTCAAGGATTGAGGAAGAAACCTGGAGATGGCACGCAAGACTTGGACACATCAGTTTCAGGACGATGAAGAATATGTCGCTACAAGAGATGGTTCGCGGCATACCATCTATAGAATGCGAAAAGGAGATTTGCGAGTCATGTCTCGTTGGAAAGCAAACTCGTCAAGCTTTCCCTCAAGCGACGCAATTGAGAGCATCTCAGGAGTTTGAACTGCTACACGCAGATCTTTGTGGACCCATAACTCCGGCTACTCCTTCAAGAAACAGATTCATCTTTGTAATCATTGATGACCACACAAGGTATATGTGGACTATCTTGTTAAGAGAAAAAGGAGAAGCATTCGAGAAGTTTAGAACTTTCAAGGAACTAGTCGAAAAGGATCTCGACAAGAAGATCATGATATTGCGTACAGATAAAGGTGGGGAGTTCACCTCGAAAGAATTTTAGGAGTACTGTGAGAAATACGGCATTATACGTCATCTAACAGCACCATATACTCCGCAACAGAACGACGTAGTAGAACGCAAGAATCATACTCTAATGGAGATGACTCAAAGTATTCTCAAGGTGATGAGAGTACCAAACTTCTTATGGGGAGAAGTAATACGTCATTCTACTTATCTACTCAATCGTATTGCTACAAGAGCTCTCCAACATCAGACCCCATACGAAATTTCGAGAAGTAAGAAACCGAATGTTGAACATCTCAGGGTCTTTGGTTGTCTTGCCTATACTTAAATACAAAGCGATCATCTGAAGAAGCTAGATGACCGTTCACAAGCTCTTGTTCACCTTGGAATTGAACCCAGATCCAAGGCTTATTGACTCTACAATCCAACAACAAGGAAGATCATTGTGAGTAGAGATGTTTTTAATGAGAAACAAGGTTGGAATTGGAAGGGAGCACAAGGAGATTGCAGAGAACCAGGTATGTTTCAGTTAACATGGGGTGAGGAGATTGATGATGGCCATGGACCATTCAAAGCTGGAAATCAATTGGAAGAGAATGTAGGAGAATCGGAATCAGGACCGACTGGTCCCTCTCCAAGACCGATCGATCCTTCAAACTCCGGAAACAGAGCGAAGGCTCTGGAATCTGGACCGGCCGGTCCACCTCCAAGACCGGTCGATCCTCAAGCCTCTGGAAACAGAACAGAGGTCCTGGAATTGGGACCGACCGGTCCATCCCCCAGACCGGTCGATCCCCATGATGCATATGAGACGCAAGATAATCTTCAAGAAGGACCTCGAAGATCGAATCAACAAACATCTCGCCCAAGCTACCTAGATGATTACGTGCTTCTAGCTAATGTAGAATGTGAGATGCTACTCCTTTCACTCAATGATGAGTCGTTTGATTATCGAGAAGCTAAGGATACAATCGAATGGACTAATGCGTGTTCCGAAAAGATTGATTCAATCAACAAGAACAAGACTTGGACGCTAGTAGAAAGACCAGAAGGAGTCAGAGTCATTGGTCTCAAGTGGGTTTTCAAGATCAAAAGGAATACAGATGAATCGATAAACAAACATAAGGCTAGGCTTGTTGCAAAAGGCTACGTGCAACAACAAGGAGTTGATTTTGATGAAGTGTTTGCACCGGTTGCAAGGATCGAAACCGTGCGACTTTTAATTGGTCTAGCTGCTGCGAATAGTTGGAAGATACATCACTTTGATGTAAAAACCGCATTCTTACATGGAGAATTGAATGAGGATGTGTACGTATCTCAGCCTGAAGGGTTTGAAAAGAAGGGAGAAGAACACAAGGTTTTCAAACTCTCTAAGGCATTATACGGACTTAGAGAAGCCCCAAGAGCATAGAACACAAGCTTGATCAAATCTTGAAGAGTCTAAGGTTTACAAAGTGTTCAAAGGAGAGTTCGGTCTATCGGAAGGAAGAAAAAGGACATCTTCTCATCATTGCAACATATGTGGATAACTTGTTTGTAACTGGAAATTCAACTTGGACCATCAAGGAATTCAAAGAAGAAATGTCAACGAAATTTGAAATGTCTGACCTTGGGAAGCTTACTTACTATCTTGGGATCGAAGTAAAACAAAGCAAAGAAGGAATTGAGATAAAACAAGAAGCTTATGCTCGTCGAATCTTAAAGGAAGCAGGGATGGATACTTGCAACTCAACACATATACCAATGGAGTTTGGCTTGAAGTTATCGAAGGCAGAAGAAGAACTCGAGATTGATGCAACATTGTATCAAAGAAGGATTGGTTGTCTCAGGTACCTATTGCACACACGGCCCGATCTAGCCTTCTCTGTTGGAATCTTAAGCAGATACATGCAGTCTCCGCGAGAATCACATGGAAACGCATTGAAGCAAGTCTTAAGATATTTGCAAGGAACGTTGGGTTATGGATTGAAGTTCAAGCAAGATGGACCAAAGAAGCTTGTTGGCTATAGTGATAGTAGTCACAATGTGGACGAAGACGATGGTAGAAGTACAATCGGATATATCTTTTACTTTGATGAAACGCCAATAACTTGGTGTTTATAGAAGCAAGAAACGGTCGCATTATCATCATGTGAGGCCGAATTCATGGCTGCAACGGAAGCAGCAAAGCAAGCGATTTGGTTACAAGACTTGTTAAGTGAGATCACAGGAAAGAATGGTGAAAGGATAGTCATTCGAATCGATAACAAGTCAGCCATTGCATTGACAAAGAATCCGGTGTTTCATCGACGTAGCAAGCACATTCATGAAATGTACCATTTTATACGTGAATGTGTTGAAGGAGAGGAAATAGAAGTGGAGCATGTACCTGGAGAAGAGCAGTGTGCAGATGTTCTAACAAAAGCCTTAGCAAGAATCAAGTTTAAGAAGATGAGAGATCTAATCGGAGATTAAGACCTCGGGAAGACATACTTGAAGCTTAATGGGGTGAATGTTGGATAAGCTCCAAGAAGATTCAGGAAGAAGATATCCTTAAAGAAATTAGGAATCTTAATAGAAAAAGGAAATTGTCTAGTTCTAATCTAAAAGGAAATAGAGTAGGTTTAGAAAAGGAAATCTATAACCTATATATGTAAGATCATCAAGTTGTGTATGATCATAAGAACAAAAGGAAGAAAAGCTTTGTGTTTAGTTTTGAGGGATTTTCTAAACATTAATAAAGGAAGGACTCTTTATTCAAGCTTAACATTGTTCTTAGCAACTTTAGCCACGACTTTCAAATTTCCTTCAGCCTTGTAAACTACACTCCAGTGGCCACAATATGGCATGAATTCAAGATAAGGCACCTAAAGGCAAACCACAAAAGTACTTATCTAGCATAAACCCTAATCATATAAGTTCCGATCCATCTCTGAGAATCCACGAATGATTTCTTCTTCAATAGCAAGAGATAAAGGAGTAAAAAGATGCCGAAATCAACAGGAAATTCATCAATACGCGAACCTTTACAACAAAAAATCGCTTCTAAAACCCTAAGAAAATCACCCGAAGAAGAAATTCGATCAATACGCGAACCTGTTTGCAACAAAAATTCGCTTCCCGAAGAAATTTACGGAAACCAAATCAGATTCAAAGCGACGAAGACAAAAGAATGAGATTCAACGCGAGGAAGACTAAAAGAACGAAGAACGAGATTCAACACCAGGAAGACTAAAGAACAAAGATATGAGAATCGAGAAGAAGATTTTACCTGAAAGCTCCTTCACAATCGGTTTCGGGTCCATCATGTACAGGCCCGGCCCAGAGGACAAGCCAGTGAAACCACCGCTTAGGACCCTAAATTTAGAAGACTTTTTTAGTTAAATTTTTGTTATAGTTATAATAAAAAAAAATTATAAACTTTTTCTACAATAATAATATTCGTAAGATTTTGTTTTTCAAATGCTTTTGTAATGTTTATGGCCTTCTCTAAGCAAACATGTTAACTACTCATTTAAAAAAATTAATTTGAAATTATTAGTTAAAATTCGAAGTTGAAGCTGATAATAAAATTATTTGCGGTCGATCATATGACAAGAGATATTGAATGGTTTAGATTTGCCATCCATTGCAACATAGATGATTGAAAAACTCGAAAACGTGAGTTTAATTAATGATTTTGCAGGCAAAAATACAAGGAGAACAATATTTCAAAATAAATTCTATTTTGTTATTTTTCTTTTATTTCTTACTAGCTATTTGAAATTATAAACGGTTTAATAGAGTTTTAATGGAGATTTTTTATTTAGATTACTATTTTTACGGTATAAGAAAATGTACGAAAATGGCACTTTTCTACATATATGCATAGGGCATCCAAAATGATTGGAACGACACTGATCATGTAGTGGTCTTTGAGATCACGAAATCCTGCCATTTCTTCTCGACGCTCTCTAGAAAATTTCTCTACTTCTTCTCTCTGGAGAATTCTCCGATAGCTTGCTTGCTACTTCTTCTCTCGGGGAACCCTTCTTCACTTGTTCCCACCTCAGCATTTATTGTGGCATTCTCTGATTACATCCGTTGATCTCAGATTAATAATCAGAGCCGTCGATACATTGATACTCTGTTTTGCAATACTTTGTTCATCGATCAGAGCCGTTGATATGTTTATTGAGTTGATTTGATCAGAGTCGTTGATCTGGGCCTCAGAAGATAGGAATCGAAGACAGGAATCGAAGACAGGAAACGCCGGCTCCTGGGCTTCTGAACTAGCTCAGATCCGGATCCGGAAAGCTGAGTCCTAGTATCCCTGCTAAATGGTGATTTAACTGGTACTGAGAGAAGACACTCACCATGGTGAAGATAGAGGGAGAAGGGGCCGGCGACGGTTCACGGAGGAGCACCGAGCACCAGCCCCGCCGCCTAGGGTTTAGAAAGGTGGGAGAGAATTTAATTTTTTTTTCAGAGTATTTTTGTTGTGGTTCTTGAATTATGTCTTTATTCTTATCATTTATATAGTGTTTGTGTACACGCACAAGGACCAAAAGGAAATTAATAATAATAGGTGTCTCTTAATAATAATGTACACGCTAATATATTCTTGTCTCTTCATTATAGTGTACACGTGGATTAATATATAACTTGTCTTTTATATTATTGATAATCCACGCTGCTTTTTAGTTTGGTCCGATTAGATTTTGCAAAAGCTCTCGAGCACAGAAATCAAGAATTCAATCCCTCATCTCAGATCTAGTTTCCAAGATCGAGATTTCCGATCCGTGACCGGCCGGTGGGCTCTTTAGCCGGTCCGGTCCCCCTCCCTTTCTTTCCTTATGTATTGGTCCTCCCTCTTAAGCCTTTCGTAGGTAGCAGGTGAGAAGAGTACCGCCGGATTTGAAAGAGCGGCTTCCGGCGCACCGCAACGGTCGAAATTCTATGGTCCACGGGGTCAAAGGTCCGAGATCTATTTGAGGAAGGCGTTAAGAGGACGATAATTCTTGTCTCTGGCGTTTTCACGGTGTCTTTCCCCCGGCGTGACAGTGAATTCCCGGCGGATCCTCTGTATCTAACGGTCGTCGGAAATACCTGACTGAAATATCCTTTTCCGTAGCAGCTCGAGGAAAGATGCGATGGGAAGGTTTGGTGTCTTTGGTCGGTGTATTTGGTTTAAGGAGTTAGGTTCCCTGTCTGGCTTGCTCAATTTTGGTCTTAGTACGGAAACCCAAACCTGTTTCTCTGCGAAATTTTTAGGGGTTAAGAGTTAGGGGGAATAAATAATTCTGGAGATCAAGTTTGGTTCATTGGTTGTTGTTGCATGATTATGGTCCAAGCGGCCCACGGTCTATGAAGGATAGGTGCGTGCTCATGCTCGCTACTACATTTGTTACCGTCATAATTAGTTCTTGGTTTGTTTGAGGACGGCAAGCCTTGTAACGAGGTTGTGATGGTAGTGTGAAAGCCCTGATCCTAGTATTGGAGGCTCTTCGTGCCGAGTTTGCTATGGTTTGCCTAATTGCGGTGTTAAAATGCAAGTAATGAGTTTAGCTCTTCCGGATCTTCGGTTATTAGGTCCTCGGTTATTAGGTTTTTGATGGGATTTCAGCTTCAATCTGTGTTTCGGCGTGTAGGCATCATCAATGGGATGATGGCCCGAGTAGAATACCAGGATTCGCCTGGTTGTGAAAATGGCCTCTACTACTGTCTCGATGGAAGAAAGAACCATCTGGCCGATGTGATAAGATGGGTGCCATAGCGATGGCTGGTTCTTTCACATTGTGTGCCACGTGACATCGGTATGGCCTTACGAGATGATCCGCCGCTGACTTACTTTCTTACTGGCTGGACAGTTAGAGTGGGCCATTACTTTTGTTGAATCCCCTCATAGTATTGCTTATCTTGATGTACTTTTGAGAAGTGTTGTGTAAAAGTCTATTGTTTCACCGTCTTTGACGTCAAAAAAAAAAAAGATAATCCGGCTAAGCACGGAAGAAATTTTTTGCAGAATTTTAATATTTAAATTTGTTAGTCAAAGTTTTATTAGATTAAAGAGAAAATGACAAAAATAACATCCAAATGAATTTTTTTCCAAAAATGCCACATGCAAGGTTTTATTTCCAAAAATGCCACTTTTTAATGAAATTTTATGCCGAAACTGCCCTTGTTTTAAAACTTTCTTTTGTCGACGAGATCTCTTTGTATCTTCATCGGCTGCTACGCGATCTCTTTGTATCTTCATCGGCGGCGAGCGAATTCAGCTCTGATCTCGATTCATCTTTGTCTTGATCGGATTTGTCCGATCTCGTCTTTTGTTCTATCTCGATTCATCTTTGTCTTTATCTGATTCGCCGGATTTCATAAGAATTTAATCGATTTCGTCAAGGTGCATTGATTTTAATCGACTCTTGTTGATGCATGGGTTAAACTTTCAATTATTTCTAATTGAATGGTTCGCAAAAAGTAAAGAAAATAAAAAAAAGGATCTTTCGAAAAAGGGGTCTCTTTATTGATGATTTCGGATAATACAAGAGTCCTAGTTCGGAGTACCGAACTAGTTTTATTGAAAGAAAAGAATTCATTATTCGGAGTCTTGAGTCTCTCCTCTTCCAATTCTGAATGTCCTCTCTGTAGGGGCGTGGGTACCTATATATATAGCCGTATAGTCGGTGTTCCTAGCCCATGGGCTAACCAAGAGATAAGGATAGTTTCCTAAATTCCGTATACTTAGGGATATGGAAATATTCTAATTTCGTTCTATTAGGAATATTTCCTATTATCCCGTGATTCTAGGAATAAGGAAAGACCCGTATTTATCTCGTCCGAGCTAGAATCCGACGTGTTAGGTAACATACTTAATACCCCCTTCTGGCATAGGGACGAACACTTAATCTGATAGATGAGACAATATCCGAGGTCGTCATGATTCCGAGGTCGGCTACTAGTGTAATTCCCTTCTAGGACCATATATTTGAGATCATACATATATCTAACACCCCATCTCGGCTAGGGCTTATAACCAGATAACGGATCAGGGAGATCGGTAGAGACCGAGTCTCAATTATTGCCTAGTTACTTTAAGGGGTGCTAATCCCACCATCAACAGTAAGTCCCCCCAGTTCGTTCGAGGATGGACGTTAGGACGAGTCAACGAATTTTCAAGTAGAGTAGGTTGGTGATAATTGATCCTTCGGTCGTCTCAACTCTTGATTGCACATCCTTGATATCTTATATATTTCTCCATAAATACTGCTCGGACTCGTCTTTTCTTCGGAGACACTTATTTGGATATTCCCTTAGACTAAAACTTTATCCAACGTGTCACCCGATGTATGAAGCGGATCTTTTAAAAGATCTTCTTTTAAAGATGATACTAATCTAATCATGAAATTTCAACGCGTCATTTGAACGGACTTGTTAATTCTGGATCTCAAGCTAAAATTCTAAAGGAAGCTGAAAGATCCATCCTGACGTGTCATTTAGTGAGAGGTTTTGGATCTCAAAACGTCAATCATAACATTATAAATCCATCTGTTTTTTCTTCAATCTCTCTTACTCAGCATTCACATATGTCCGAGGTAATTCCTTTTTTTTTATCTCGTTCTCCATTTTTCATATATACTTTTGTTTTTTAAAATGCCGATTCCAAATATTACCCCCACCAAAACCATTAGTTCCAAATCCCCCAAAATGAAGGATATCAGGCACTCGTTATTTCTTGCTAGCTCCATTGATTGAATTAAGGGATGTTCTGCGAATCCAAGTGAAATAGAAATAATTGTTCCGAAGTATGATCAAAGGCCTTGGACGGTTCCCTCAGGCTACGTCTGTTTGTGTGGTTTCCGATCCCACAACTGCTGATTGGTTATTACGCTTGTCGTCGGGTAGCTATTTCTCAATTGACACCTTCATCTATAAAGAATATCATCAATTTATTGATCATTTCATCCATGTGCAAAGTTCACTTAGATTCTCGGAAATTAGAGGAGCTTTCTTCCTTTAGGAAGTCGACAAATCATGAGGGGACATTAAACGTGAGGATGAAGCCGACGTTTCAGATTGTCACTAGCTTCCGAGCTCGAGTGAAACTTTGGTTTCGTAAATACTTTTTCGTTCGGATTAATCTTGAATCCGTTTTTAACCCAAATGCTTTGTTTATCCAACATTGGGTTATAGAGATCGGTAGCTCTCTAGGACTCATCCTTTCTTCTGTTCCTTTTCACGTAGTTAAACCCCCTTCTCCTTTTTTCTTTTTGCAGAGAAACCGTTAGGTCTTGGTTTTCTTCCTCCAAGTTTCAACAAAGAGTGTCAAGCCCTTAAGAAAGTAGGGATCCTTTCGTGGGGAAAGATTGACTCTCACACCATCCAGCGAACTATCACTTGGATAGGTACTTCTTTTTCCTGTTTTTATTCTTCTTCATATTTACCAAAACTCATCTAACATTCGTGTTTTTAGGAGAAAATAAACCAGTCCGCAAAAGCTCGACTATTTCTGCCATGGCTCCCAAGCGTCAAGTACCAGAGATTGGTTCTTCTAGTTCCCGATCTAGCGCTTTATTGAAGAGGCGAGAAACTACTGAAGACGACCCAGCCTCTTCTCCCAATCTACTCCAAAGGCACTATGCTTTTTCTTTTGACTATAAGGAGAGTAGTCTCCTTTATCGAGACAATGACAAGTGTAGAGAGCTTGTTCGGAAGGCTAGTGGATTTCAACATTGTCTTCCAGAAACCTCCGTGAAGCTGAAGTCTTTGACACACTTTCTCAGAACATGATTCATGTATGTTTCTATAGCTCTTCATTTTTTTTAAAAAAATTCTTGATTATCTCTTGATGACCTTATAATATTTTTCTTGCAGTCTATCAGATCCATAGGGCAAACCTATTACCAATACGAGAACCATCTTTTCAAGGCCAATGCTGAAATAGAGGCATTGACGTCAGCTAATGCAGGTCTTTAAAAGAAGGGTACTTTGCTTAAATCCCACATAAATTAGGTAATATGACTAGAATCATATAAAACTTTTTTTTATTACTGACATTTTTTTAATACACAGCGTGCCCTTTTGTTACCTTGTGACAAAAAACATAATTACAAAAATGCCATAGCCATGTAAGCAACCACGTAGGAAATCGCTGACGTGTATTAATGAACTCAGCCGTAAAGCGCTACGGCTGAGTTATGGTTACGTTGCGGCAGAATTATGGTTACGTTGCGGCTGAGTTAAAAAACGTGGTTGACTTATGAGAGATCGCCTAACTTACAAACATAAATCAACCGTTAGTTACGGCTGATTTACGGAAATCCGGCTGACTTATGCGATAACGGCTGACTTACGAACATAATCAGCCGTTAGTTACGGCTGATTTACAGAAATCTGGCTGACTTATGAGATAACGGCTGACTTACGAACATAAATCAGCCGTTAGTTAAGGCTGATTTACAGAAATCTGGCTGACTTATGTGATAACGGCTGACTAACGAACACAAGTTACGGCTGAGTTATACAACGGCGGGCTGATTTATGGAAAATTAGCAGAGTTTTAGATAAGAGACGGCTGAGTAATGTTCTCCGGTTGGCTGACTTATGAGAGGTAGTTATGGCTGGCTTACGTAAATCAGTCGTAATTGGCTGGGTTAACAATAACTTAACTTGGTTACGGCTGACTTATTAGCGAAAGATTAATTACTAGAATAACATTCATTTGACGGCTGATTTATTTGACAATACGGCTGACTTAATATTTCCTAGCCTAATTACGACTGATTTATTATCGAAAGATTAATTACTGAAATACTATTCACATTGCGGCGGACTTACATTATACTTGAGGGCTGATTTATGAATGGCTGAGTTATGTGTTTATTTGGCGGTTGACTTATCGATATTCCATGTCATCAGTTCCGATTTTCCATGTGATCAGCTCTTATTTTCCATGTCATCAGCTCTTACAAATTAGGGTTCTTCATCTACGACCTTCTTCTTATTTTTCTTCATCTACCTTTTTCATTATTTTCATTCATCAGAGATCTTATGGATCTGGTAATTATTGTTTCCGGTAACTGGGTTAAGAAACACAGATATGTATTCAACGCCGACGGTAGAGGGTGTAGAGTTGTGCATATAGATGAGAAAACAACACTAGACGAACTTGCGAAGATAGTACTCGATGATTACGGATTGAAGGAGTCGAGCCATCACATTCAACTGAGCTACATGTTCTCAAATAAAGCTTTGAAAACAATGGCGCACGATACTCCACCAGTTTACCTCTCCAATACTCGACAGTTGCAAGTTTTTTTAAGCTTCAGAAAAATTGAACACTTATGTCTTTGTGTGGAGATTACGGAGAATGAAATTAGTCGGAATGACGGAGTGAGAGAGAATAATAAAAGTTTATTCACTTATAGCTCAGAAGTTGAATCTAGATCCGAAGATTACGGTGGGAGTTATGATGCTTTCAATTTGGAGGATGAAGTAGAAGAAGATAAAGTAGGCAAAGAAAATGAAGTAGTCGAAGAAAATGAAGTAGGCGAAGAAGAAGAAGAAGATGATGAATTTGAAAGCCGATTTGATATGTTCGACGACTCGGATGGTGAGTCATCTCAAGATGATAACTTCAGTTTATACGAAGACGAAGATTCACCGACACTACCTCCTAAGAAGAGACCTCATAACTTGTCGACGAGTGGATCCAAAGGGAATCCGGAGGTTCCAAGGTTAGATATGTCTTCCCTAAACCTCTCGGTAGGGCAACGATACGAGAGTAAAGCCAATTTGGAGAAACGACTGAAACTTCTTACGGTGAGGGATCGATTTGATTTTGATGTAGCCGTATCCGATTCGGATACACTCATTGTTAAGTGTTGGGTTGGTGGATGACTCTGGAGAGTTTGTGCTACTACACTAGGGAATCCCCTGGCATTTTATGCTTGTATTTATGATTCGGATCATACATGTTCTATAACTGAGCGTTCTGGTCTATCTCGAAAAGCAACAGCGGCTATTTTAGGAGAGTTGTACAAGGACTTTCTCGGCGACGTTGGTCCGTCAGTTCAACCTAGGAGTGACGGAATATCTATCCAGAAGCAATTTGGTGTAAAGGTAATTATTAGTACGTTGCGGCTGACTTAATTTTAGGATGCGACAGATTTATAGGAATATTACAGCTGAGTTATATTATAAACTTAACGGCTGAGTTATATAAACGAGATGGCTGAGTTATATAATCTCAACGGCTGAGTTATATTATAAACTTAACGGCTGAGTTATTTAAACTTAACGGTTGAGTTACTAGTACGTTTCGGCTGACTTATTGTTACCATGCGGCTGACTTACTTGTATCATATTCCCTGTGGTCAGATGGATTATTGGAAATCACATAGAACACTAAGATTTGCAAGGGAAATCGAGATGAGAACTCCTAAGAGTGGGTTTGAAGACTTGCCTTCTTACTTATATAAGATAAGAAGGATAAATCCGGGTACAATTACACGTCTTCAAATCGATGAGTTTGGAAGATTCATGTATTTGTTCCTTGCATTTGGTGCGAACGTAAATGGGTTTCCTTTCATGCGCAAAGTTGTCGTTGTCGACGGTACGTTTCTTAAGGGTAAATACAAAGGGACGCTTCTCACAGCACTAGCCCAGGATGGTAACTTTCAGATTTTCCCAATTGCCTTCGATGTGGTTGACACTGAAAATGATGATTCGTGGCACTGGTTTTTTACGCAGCTAAAACTTGTGATTCCTGACGACGAGGGTCTTGCGATAATCTCAGATGGGCATAACTCGATAGGGAAAGCAATTGGGAATGTGTATCCGTTGGCTTCTCGGGGAATTTGCACTTATCATTTATATAAGAACATTTTAGGAAGGTACAAAGGAAAATATGTTTTTCGTCTGGTGAAGAAAGCGGCAAGATGTTGTAGGATGGCTGATTTTACTGCGATATACGAGGAGATTCAAGCGATTAATCCTGAACTCCATGGCTACCTCGAAAGAGCTGATGTCCGACTGTGGGCGTGTGTTCATTTCCCGGGCGAGAGGTACAATTTGATGACTACGAACATAGCGGAATCAATGAACCATGCATTGTCAAATGCTAGAAGTCTTAACATTGTTCGACTATTAGAATCGATACGGGTTATGATGACCAGTTGGTTTGTTGAACGGAGAGAGGATGCTAGATCGCAGCTAACCACGCTTTCGCGTGGTGTCGAGAAACTACTACATGTAAGTCAACCGTAACATTTCATAAGTCAGCCGTAAAAAGGTTGCATAAGTCAGCCGTAACATTGCATAAGTCAGCCGTAACATTTCATAAGTCAGCCGTAACATTTCATAAGTCAGCCGTAACTTTGCATAAGTCAGCCGTAACATTTCATAAGTCAACCATAACATTTTTTTATTCTGTATTTATAATAGGGTCGTGGTACTGCCGCTAGACTTATGACGACACAAAAGATTAATGATTATCACACTGAAATTATATATGGATCTTCTGGGGATTCTTTGCATGTTGTGAATTTGGACGGAAAACATGCACATGCCGGCGTTTCAAAAGCGAGAAATTACCATGTGTGCATGCAATTGCAGCTGCCGAGTACAGGGATAAATGTCGTATATCCCTGTACAGTCCTTACTATCACAACAATTATTTAGTAAACGCATACGCTGAGTCGATCATGCCGGTAGATTCAGCGCTCCAAGTTCCAGATAACGTAGCTAACCAACCGTGCTTTCCCCCGGTTGTTTGTCAACCACTAGGAAGGCCTAAGAAAGGTAGGATGAAATCTGCTCTAGGAGTTGCACTTGAGAAGAAACGTCCTAGGAAAGAACACACATGTTCTCGTTGTAAACAAGTTGGACATAATGCAAGAACTTGTCCAATGTAGAAAGTTTGTATAAATTTTTTGTTGTATTACGGCGGAGTTATGGCTTTAATTTTTTGTTGTATTACGGCTGAGTTATGGATTTTGTTTACATTACGGCTGATTTATGAATTCATGCCCAATTTGAATTACGATTGTTTACATTTCATCGATATTCACGCCCAATTTGATTAACGATTCTGAAGAAACTGAATCGTAATATTGCATAAGTCAGCCGTAACATTGCATAAGTCAGCCGTAACATTTCATAAGTCAGCCGTAACATTTTAGAATTACTTAATTCAGCTAGTGCATTATAAATCAGCCATTACAGAATTACTTAATTTAGCCACTCCATTATAAATCAGCCATTACAGAATTACTTAATCATTTTAAATCAACCATTACATTATAACTCAGCAAATTACATTTGGGCAGGATTTTGGGCGGCTCTTCGGCGAGTGTATAGGTCACTGCACACCTACGCTAGGTGTAGCAGCTCTTCGGCGAGTGTATAGGTCATTGTCTAATCGGCGCATTAAATACATAGATTCGGAATTTTTCCTGCCCAAAATAGAAACACGAAACGTCGTGACACGGCTGAGTTATGGTATAGAAAGACGAAACATCACGATAAGGCTGAGTTATGGATTCATTATTATGGCCGAGTAACGGATTTTGGGCCCCAAAATAGAAACACGAAACATCGTGACACGGCTGAGTTATGGTATAAAAAGAAGAAACGTCACGATACGGCTGAGTTATGGATTCATTATTATGGCTGAGTTACGGATTTTAGGCCCCAAAATAGAAACACGAAACGTCGTGACACAGCTGAGTTATGGTATATAAAGACGAAACGTCACGATACAGTTGAGTTATGGATTCATTATTATGGCTGAGTTACGGAGAGAGGATGCTAGATCGCAGCTAACCACGCTTTAAGACATTGTAGTTTAACTGTGTTATCTAGTTGTTCACTTTGTACTCTTTACGACATTGCATTATAAATCAGCCATATCAGTGTTATCTTATCTATATAAATCGGCCATCATACATTCATAAATCAGCCATCATATATTCTTAAATCAGCCAAACCACAAATTTTTGATTCATAAATCAGCCAGTGCATTATAAATTAGCCATTACAAAATTACTTAATCATTATAAATCAACCATTACATTATAACCCAACCAATTACATTTATAACCTATTCCTACTTAGAACGCATATAAATCAGCCATTACATTATAACCCAACCAATTTCTTCTTCAATTCTTTAAGTTTGGCCCCGGATGGTGAAAACTTTTATTCTCCAATGAGTTCCGGTGTAACTTCAACCATGTATGAGAACTTGTGGGACTTAACACCATGACTGAGGCAATCATTCGCTTGCAAGAGAAATCACCCAAATATGTGTTAGATTAAGCTCATAAGGGGAATGGAAACCACACTTATAACGATTTAATCTTAACAAGTTTAAAATAAAATTTTCAAAAACTTTTTGAAAACCGAATACTCTAAATCACAAACCCAAGAGCATTGCTCTGATATAAAAGAAGAACAAAGACTTTTCTGATTTTTATTTGATAATTGGATACATACAAATGAGCCATATAATAAGTATATATAGGCTCAAATGAAACTTGCAACATTTAATCCGGGCCATTTACTATTCAACAGCACTGTTGGCTGGTCAACATGCAACATGTATTGTTCAACATTTACTGTTGTATGTTATGGCTGAGTTATGGTATTACGATACGGCTGAGTTATGGATTTTATTTACATAATGGCTGAGTTATGGATTCATTATTATGGCTGAGTTATGGATTTTTGGCGGGATTTTCCCGCCCAAAATAGAAACACGAAATGTCGTGACACGGCTGAGTTATGGTATAGAAAGACGAAACATCACGATACGGCTGAGTTATGGTTAAGACGGCTGAGTTATGGTTAAGATGGCTGAGTTATGTTTAAACCAAAAACAAAAATTGTTGAGTTATGGTATTACGATACGGTTGAGTTATGGATTTTGTTTACATTACGGCTGAGTTTAAATAAACAAACACAAAACTAATTTTTTCGGAATCAAACGGATTCATTGCCAAAGATAGATGATCTCAGAATCTAACGACGGGAAGAGCCGCTTTTGACTTCATACACCCGAGTCAGACGAATACACACAAACTCTCCATTCCTTGCTATCAGTAGCACTAGTCTCACAAGTCTTAACCACCTTAAAGCTCGAGGCTTGACCGTCTTCCTCAACAGGGGTTACCAAAGCAGTGAACTTACATGGCTGAGGAGGGTGAGGAATCATGACCCAGTTTTGTAAAACCGGATTACCAACAAAGGATTTGAGAGAATCGCGACCAATCTCGACCAAAACCAATCCATTAGAAGAAGCTCAATAGAAAGTAGGGAGATTCCTGGGATCTGGGGTGAGATAAGAACCTGGAGAGTTGGAAATGTTCCATAACTCGCAACCGTGGAAACCGAATTCGAGATGTGTGTTAGGGACCATGAGTGACCAGGTAGATAAGTCCATGTGAAGAGAGACGAAGAGACGTCGGAGGTAGGGAGATTCGATTAGGGCTTTCCATGGTTTGGAGACACATTTGAATCTGGCCAGGGTTTTCAGAGGTATACCGGTGAGTATCATAGTCAGTAGCTCCTCTGGGAGTCTTCCTCTTGGCGTCGCCTCCATTATTGTGGCCGAGTTATGGATTTTGTTTACATTACGGCTAAGTTTTCGATTCATTATTATGGCTAAGTAATGAATTTTTGGCGGGATTTTCCCGCCCAAAATAGAAACACGAAACGTGGTGACACGGCTGAGTTATGGTATAGAAAGACGAAACGTCACGATACGACTGAGTTATGGTTAAGACGGATGAGATAGGAAGACGATACGGCTGAGTTATGGTTAAGACGGCTGAGATACGGATAACATGGCTAACTTTATTTATATAAACAAAAATCAGGAGTAAACGGCTGAGATACAAAAATTGTTGTAAACGGCTGATACATTTATATAAACACAAACAAAACATTTTATTAAAGTTACATTGTCTATACTGAAAATTATCAGGGCCTAACTCATCAAACATTTCGACGAGAGCAAGCCAAACTCTAGCCAGCAGATTAAATTGTGTCCAAACTGTCAAATTATGCCTCAGATCCCATCTGTATTTTCGCTATAAAAACTTAAACCACGTAACAGTGGCATTGACCATGCTCTCGAACTTGGATATATATGCAGGGACAAACGACATGATATATGTTTTGATGAGATTAGGTTTTTTTTTCTTAGGTTATTGATGAGATTAGGTTTTTTTCTTAGGTTTTGATGAGATCAGGTTTTTTTTTCTTATGTTTTCTTAGGTTTTTTTTTCCTTAGGTTTTGATGAGATTAGGTTTGATGAGGAAGGCTATATATATATATATATATATAGAGAGATATATATAGGAAGACGAAACGTCGTAATAGGGAAAGATAGGAAGACAAAACGTCGCAACTTAAAATTTTACACTTGACGGCTGAGTTATAGGAACTTCACGGTTGAGTTATGGATTTAGGGTTTAGGGTTCATGGTTTAGGGTTTAATGTATATCATTTAAAAAGTATATGATTTAGAGTCTCAACTGAATCAAATTATACACATTCAATTGAAAAAATTGTATATGGTTTATTGTATATGATTTTGGGTCTTAATTATCTATAGGTAATGTTTGAAGTACTTGTAAGACAACATATATCTCAAGATCAACTTAGATTACATTTTCAATTTCATACACATTCAGTTGATTTATATTCATTTAATATTAATAAAATGAGCTTAATTATAATTTTGTAAGTCTTAAATCTTATATAAAAGGTTTTAGGGTATGGCTGAGTTATCTAAATGACACGGCTGAGTTATCTAAACATACCAGAAGTCTTCAAATTACATTTCCGATTTTAGGGTATGGCTAAGTTATCTAAACGAAATGGCTGAGGAATATATCATAAAAACCATAAGTTATACACTAAAAACATACCATTTACAGTCAAATCCTAATAATAAAAAAATAAATAGAAGGTTCATAATTGGTAAATCAGTTGAAGTGCGCATACATAACATGTCCTCGTTCATCGAAGATCTCTGCTACCATCTTCACCCGTAAACCCTGAATATTTACATCGCATATCCCATCAAAAGTTACACCAAGCGCTAGACACTCGATAAAATTCAGTGAATACACCCCACAATCTCCTACTTGGGTGTTTTGGGGAATGTTTTTGCCGCTTTTCCATCTGAACGCAAATTGTTTTTCGCAAACAGTTTTTTTGCCAGGAATTACAGCATTGATCATTGCAGGGATCATTTGCATCAGCGGCCTAAATGCATCTAGCATTTTTTGTTGACTTTCAGGAGTTACCTGTCCAATGATGGGATCGTAGGCATCAATCTTCTCGTTCGGAAGATCCACTTGAAACGCCACCCAATGATCGCCTCCAGTATGAAGAACTCCGTACAAGTGATCGACATCTTCTAACCACTTTTTGTTTGTCTGAAGGTCTGAGGGAATCGCACCGTTTATGAGTAACTCATAACCCGAGTCTTTGAATTTGAACATCTTTGGCTTCATCTTGAACTGATTGAAATCCCGAATCAATGATCCTAGGAACCATTGGTCCACAAAGGCAATGCGCTTGGAACAAAATGGGCTGGGATCTTGCATGGACCTTTTGATGAGGACTCTGATATACGAAGCAACATGTTGTACACAAAATATTAAGTCAGCCATCGAATTATCATAACTCAGCCATTATTCAACATAACCCAGCCATCAAACAACCATAACTCAGCCATCAAACAAAACATAACCCAACCATCAAACAACCATAACTCAGCCATCAAACAACCATAACCCAACCATTAAATAACTAATAACTCAGCCATAAATAATCATAATTCAGCCGTAACTTATACTTACAGTGTCAAACAACAATCCATAATCACCCTTCGGCCACTGCGCTCTTTCACTGATGAGTATTCTGTAGAAATTAACTTCCTCGTTACTACAATCTGTCAGTGGAATGTCCCTAACAATCAAACACAAGTCAGTTTAGACAAATATTGCTAATAGCTGTATAAAATAAAATAAAATGGTGTAAAAGTCCATACTCGAATGACCTTAAATGTTGCATAAGTTTATCCAATTTAGCCGGGTCAACAGGTGAGAGAGGATCATAGATTGTTGATGAAGGTTCAAAATCCTTCCTCATACACGTCGTCCCATTGTCTCCAACATAAGGAAAAACTGCTGAAGGTGAAGGAGCACTTGACTTCGCTGCTAACCCAGTTGTAGCTAATTGAACAACCCTCGCCCGATACATCTTAATTCTCGCTAACCTAAGCCTTTCATCTTCGTCCTCATCAGACTCCGGTAACAATTCATTTCCTTTTGCGATCGCTTCCTCGGTCACATCCTCAAGATCAGTTTCACCTCCAGTCTTCCCCCTTCTTCTTCCCAGGAGTAGGTGGAATAATAGGTATTCTTATTACACCGTCATGTAAACCCTTTGTTTGGACCTCCTTCTTTAACTCAGCCGGCTTATTCTTTAACTTAGCCGGCTTCTTCTTTAACTCAGCCTCTACTTTCTCTTCCTTCTTCTTTAACTCAGCCGCTGCCTTCTCTTCCTTCTTCTTTAACTCAGCCGCCGCGTTCTCTTCCTTCTTCTTTAACTAACCCGCTGCCTTCTCTTCCTTCTTCTTTAACAAAGTCGCTGCCTTCTCCTTCCTTTTAGAAGCAGCCTCAATCCTCTTCTTAGCAGCATCATCAGCCTTCTTTTTCAAATCAGCATCATCAACCTCATTTTCTTTTGGTTTTTGCCTCCTGGAGCGGCGTCGTAAATCAAGTTGCTTAGCAGGAGAAATAGAAACGAAATCTGCCTGACCACTACCAAACAAATTCTTTTTCGCCTCAGGAGTACCCTTAGGAATTTCGGCCTTCAATTTCGACCCCACAACTTTCTCTTCGGCCTTACCGAGCTCATCAGGGGTACCCTTAAGAATTTCGGCCTTCAATTTTGGAAAATACTGCTGCGGAGTTTGACTTTTGGCCTTAGCCGGCTCATCAACCGAAGGCTTTTTCACCCACAGAACATTATCAGGGGTCTCAGGTTCCGTGTTAAGGACCGTTGGACTATTAACTGACTTATGCCATGGTAATGTTTGCATTTTTGGGCTGGGAACATAGTTTTGGGCACTTTCCGATAAACCCAGAACTTTCAGACGCTCATCCACTGCATCTTTGGCATAATCACCAATTTTCTTCTCCATATCAACAAATTTTCGGGTTAACTCTCCAACGTTGGAATCAATGGCCTCAAACTTCGACCCAAACTTCTCAAACATAGAGTCAACCTTCCGAAACATGGCGTAATGGATCTCAAACTTACTCGCAATTTGTTGCAGCGTAGCGACTATGGTATTCAGAGCCGCCGCATCCTCGCTTAAACCCTTTCCCTTTGCATCCTCCTTCTTCTCTATATCAGCATCTTCATTCTCCTCAGCAGCTTCACCCTCGTGTTTCTTATCTTTCTTCTGCTTCTTTTTGGGTGGCTCAGACTCAGATTCATAAGGAACTAAAGCCAAATTGGTTTTTTTCTTCTCCTCCTTCCTCTGCACATCCCAATAATCACCTGGTACATACCTACCAGAATGTAGGTCTCTTATCAGGTTATTCAGTTGTGGGTCATCGTCTTGACCCGGCCACTGAGGAAACATGTCTTCTACAAACTCCTTCGAAACCATATGCCTCACACGCACCTACAACAGTAACTCATAACTCAGCCATCGAATAATCATAACTCAGCCATAAAAAGAATAACTCAGCCAACAATGAAAGAATAACTCAGCCATCAAACAAACAAATCATAACTCAGTCATCAAAAAAATCATAACTCAACCATCAAATTACCATAACTCAGCCATCACATAAATAATAACTCAACCGTAGAATAAATAATAACGCAGCCATCAAATAAAGAATAACTCAGGCATCAAATAAAGAATAACTCAGCCTAAAACCTTACATGACCATGGTCTTTAATCTCCTTCTTCAGGACACTATCAAAACTTGCACGTGTCCACGTTGCATCCCATCGAAGAAGCGGAACTTCTTCCTCACCGACTAGTTTGCCAAAACGCTCTCAAAAGCAACTGACAGATTCATACGCCCAAGCCAATAAAGCATCACTCATGCCGTTGATGTAGTATGTCTTTCCTACTGGATTCAACGACTTAATACTACCAACAAGAGCTTCAAATGCAGTCCGACCCCATGGATAAGTCATCATGGCTTCATCATCGAATACTCTTTTTGCAGTTTCAAACGGTGTCCTAGAATTATGATGCCCAACATAAATTCCCATGGCTTGAAGAACTAACACCCCTAACCATTTACGCTTTTCAAAACTCCAAGCCCGACAGCCTCTTACTGTTGCCCTCAGTTCATCAGGCTTGGGTCCAAACCAATGCGGCACCTTCAACTCCTCCCAGAACTTTCTGTATTGGTCAGGTTCAATACTTTCTGTTGACACTGGATCTGTGTTTAACCCAGTGATCTCACCAAACTCGAGTAAGCTAAACCTAATAGGTTGATCACCAACCATACTCCAAATCTTCTTCTTCTCTACTTTCAGCTGTCTACACAGTAGATAGTGTACAATCCTAGCAGACCACCCGCATTTTCCATCAAATAGCTTAGCAATTATTCAAACAGGAAACTTCTTCAGTTCTTCCCACACCTCAAGTCCTAATTGTTCTTTAACAAAACCGAAATCTCCCATATAGGAATTGTGATTAAGCGCTCTATTTTCTAGATTAGCAGCGCGTCTTGATGTCCTAGGGTAATCATGTGCTTGATGTTGTCCATCTGATCACAAAAGACTTAAATAACTCAGCCGCAATAGAAAACTAACTCAGCCAAAACATAATATATAACTCAGCCGCAATATAACCATAACTCAGCCACAACATAATTTATAACTCAGCCGCAAAAACCCCTAACTCAGACACAATTTATAATTCAGCCACAACATAATTTTTAACTCAGCCACAACATAATTTATAAGTCAGCCGCAATATAACCATAACTCAGCCACAACATAATTTATAACTCAGCCGCAAAAAACCCTAACTCAGACACAATTTATAACTCAGCCACAACATAATTTTTAACTCAGCCACAACATAATTTATAACTCAGCCGCAAAAAACCTTAATTCAGCCACAATATAATTAATAACTCAGCCGCAAAAAAACCCTAACTCAGACACAACATAATTTATAACTCAGCCGCAATAAAAAACATCCAACTCCGCAACAACCTACCTTTCGAAGACGATTACAGTCGACCGACTGCGGAGAAGACGATTTTCAGCGATGACGAGTACGAGGGAAGACGATTTTGATTACAGAGAGAAGACGATCACGAGGAAAGAAACAATGTCGATTTCGAAAGAATCTTAAACAGAGAAGACAGTTGAGAAAGTTTGTGGCTTTTTTCTTTTTTTCCTTTGACATTTCCCTCTTTTCTGATCACGGTCACACTGACGTGGATTTGTTTTTTGTTTCTTAACAATAATTTCAATTAAGAAAAACTAATCAAGGGTGTTTATCGTAATTTACTAGGGGTGTGAAAAGATTTGAATAATTTTGAAAGATATATGGTATTCTAGTCATATAACCATAGTTCCATGGGATTTGAGTAATTTTCTCTTAAAAGAAATTATCTGAAGCTAATTGGACTTTACAAAAAGTCCGGAGCGAGTTCGACGCCATCCATTTGGAAGAGAAGTCGAATTCTGCTCGGCTCTTCGAAGAAAATTCTCAACTTTCTTCCGAGCTTGAGGAAATCAAACGCCAACTCCACGAAAAAGATTTGGAGTCGGTTATAGAAGAATCCAAGTCTTCGGCTTCTTTCGAGGATGGCAGGAGACAAGGTAGGAAGGAGGTGGCCGAGATCTGTCAGGAGAAGCTTAACAGGGCACATGACGATATGAAGAGCTTCTCGGAGACTTTCAATGTTACGAGTTTGTTTGGACAAGCTCAAGCTGTAGCCAAAGTTCTTCATTCTCTTCAGGATGTTGGTTTTGTTTTGCCTGAAGGGCTCCTAAAAAATGCTGATGATAATAAGCAGTATCTGTTAAAGCAAGCTGAAGCTGCATTTGTGCCTGTCTTGAAAAAAGATGAATTGGATCTTTCTAAGGACCCAAGATTCTCGGATGACTAGAATATGTTTTTTTTTGTCTTGTTTATTGTCCCGACTGTAACTCTTACCCAATAAATGAGAAACGCTCCTTTTATAGCCTTCGTTCAATTATTTTTTTTAAATAACTGCATCATTCTTTTAGGATTGTTGAACATATAACACCGTATTACCATAACCGTAAAGAATGAACTAATCATGATTTGATTTATTCCCCCGAACTAAGTTATCTTGACCTCGGTACACATGCTCGACCTTGCGCTAAATATCCGACACGTTTATCCTGTTTCCAATTTGATCACCGAACAGGATACGCAGTGTTGAACCGGAATATAAATTTTTACGAACTTAACAACCAGCTCCTTTTTGAAACCCCTATATTTTGAACCGAATATCATACATATCTAACTGTGTATTTGATATCTGATATACTCATCTTCTGTCTGATTTTACTTTATCAAATCCCCCATTGACTTGGTATTTATGTACGCATGCCTAGCTGTGTGCGTAGGGTGTCGAGTATACATGCCAAGTTGTGTATTCAGGATATTTTCTTAGTTGTGTATTCATGATATTTTCTTAGTTGTGTATCTATACATGCTTAGCTGTGTATCCTAAGTAACTGGTCTGTTTATGTGTCCGAATCGATCCGAACCAAATATCATATGATGCACCACGAAGTATTTGTACGGACCCGACTTTTGCGAGCGTGACTCGGCTTTATGTGTCCAGTGTGTTGGTCTTAGCTTCTCGGATCCAACTCTTTGACGAGGATTATTGCATCGTCATGCGCACCTCTGCCCCTTGACGAGCATTGCGGGCTGACCCGACTTTATGCTTTTGATCTCTCGGCCTTACTTTCTCGGGCTCCGATTTCGCAAACACTCGTATCCCTCGACGGAGTAATAAATATCGGTAATGTGATCAAGGTTCCGATGTTATGTCGGATGATACCCACGACGGTATCATAACACGAAATATTTATAAAAATAAATTTTATGAATATTATAGCTGAACCCGAGTCGGTAGGGGTGGAATTATTATCCGGGATCCGAGATCCGATCCGGATCTGCTCCGAAAATCCGAGAGGGCCGGATCCGGATCCGGATGAAGGTTAATTCTTTTTGTAAGGTCACAGTTCTCGAAATCTGATCAACTGTTAACTTGAAGATACTCTGCTGTAGGGATCGCACTGAATCGTCACAATTAATTAATTTTCCCATGATCATATTAATCCGACATCGTTGTGATGCGGGAGGGGGAGGTAAAGCCTCCTCTTCCTCTATTTCATCTTGCGGCACTTGTTCGGGAATTTGTTTGGTTTCTTGATTTTTTAATTGCGTTTGACCATCCTGATATACAGCCATGAGTTTCTCTTTTAGGTTTCTGCAGTCTTCCGTCCTATGACAAGGCCTTTGATGATGATCACACCAAGGGAGGGTTGGATCATTAGGGTCCTTGATGTAGGTATTTGACTTTTTCTGTGGATTAGCTAGTATTGCTAACGCGGTCTTGGTTCGGTACCTATCCTTTTTTGGTAAATCCTTCTCATGATGTCGTTGTTCTGATTTCTCCTCGATTCTAGGATCACGAGAAGACTTCAGTCTAGTGTGCACTTTTACAAGTTCAGCACGATCCTCTTCAAGTTTAATGTGAATATTTCCTCGATAAAGAGCTTCATTCATAGTCCGGGGTCGTCGGGTTGTCAGCTCGTCCCAAAATCTATATTGAAACCATGTTGCGTTGCAAAGCGCACCAACTGCTAATTCGTCCATGATCCAAATTCGTGAATATATTGCTTTAAATCTTTTGATGAAATCTCGGAGAGATTCCTTAGGACCCTGTTTAATCGCATAAAGATCAGGCGCAGAGACGGGCTATTCCAGATTTTGCATGTATTGCTGGAAAAATTCATGACGCAATTCTTCGAAGCAACTTATGGAATCTGAAGGTAGGCTCGTGAACCATGCATGTATTAATCAAGAGGACTTAATAAAGGGGAGTCATGTATCAGCCTACATTAGGCCGATACAGAAGATTGGCAAGTGTATCGGTTATGTATCGGCCTATATAGGCCGATATACGGGTGTTGAGATGATAGTATCAGTTTCATGTATCGGCCTGATCTAGGCCGATACAAAGAACATATCGGCCTCCACTAGGCCGATACGTGACTGATACGAACCTGTAACAACTATATTTTCTAGCCGTTACAGATTGTATATTTTGAATTATATCCACTCCAAACGGCCCCAAACGGCCCCAAACGGCTAGATTGAGTTGTTTGGGTGCCTATAAGTGCATTGTATGGTCTGAACTCATAATACACACACTTATGGTGATATATCTTACCCTACTATCTCAATCTTTCTCATTCTACTCTCAATACTCTTCCTACAATCTCTAAATTCTAACATGGTATCAGAGCAACTTTCCTAAATCTCTTATTCTATTTCAAATCTTGTTTCAAATCTTTTTTTTTTGTATTCTCTTTATACACTAAACCATGAGTTCTAGTGCTCTTATCACTGAAAACTCAAAATCATTAATTGTTCCCACCATTCTTAAAGGGAACAACAATCTCTTATGGTCTAGGACCATCAAAACCGCTATAAGCGGAAAGAAACTTTGGAAGCATATCGAAAGAATAGAATGCCCAAAGAAAACCCTCAAAAAGAAGGTGAAAAAGGCGAGGAACCTCTGTCCGAAGAAGAAATACAAGAAGCTCTTGAAGAAGAGCTAGAGAAGTGGGAGGAAGTTCAACAAGCTGCGTTAAGTCTTCTTCACTTCTCCATAGACAAATCCATCTTGGAAGCATACTTCTATTGCGAAACACCAAAGGAGCTATGGGACACTCTCAAAGGAGTCTATGGTAACACATCAAACCTTAGTCGAATCTTTGAAATTAAGAAGTCCATCAATGATCTTCATCAAGATGGAAAGGAGTTCACTGACCATCTCGGGAAGTTCCAAACATTATGGTCAGAATTGGAGATGCTCCGGCCATTGACATCATATATAAAGATAATCCATGAAAGGCGAGAGCAAGACAAAGTCTTTGGTCTCCTCCTCACCTTGGATCCAGTATACAATGATCTCATCAAACATATTTTGAGAGATGACAAACTACCAAGTCTAGAAGAGGTGTGTGCAAAGTTCCAAAAGGAGCAAAGCAATATCGGTTTACTTGGTGGAAAACCCGAGCTTATGACAGCCAACAAAACCAAAATTATGGCAGCCAACAGAGGAATCTACAAAGATGATGGTCAAGATAAAAGGAATTCAAAGCCTTGTAAGCATTGCAAGAAGACTGGTCACTCCAAAGATAAATGTTGGTTTCATCATCCTCATTTAAGGCTAGCCCATTGGAAAATGAAGAAGGAAAATATCTCTCAAGGAGAGGAATCCAAAACTACAACGGCATCAAGCTCTCAAGGAGAAGTTACCTTAACAGCTTCAGTGGCCTATATGAAAAAGAGTGATTTTGAGGCTTTCATCAAAGCTTTCCAAGCTCACAACTCCGGTATCACTTTATTCTCTCATAAACCTAGTAGCAATCTTGTTGTAGATGGTGCTTCTCACCATATGATTAGCAATCCTAAGTTTTTAGACAAGATTGAACCAGCTATAGGTAGAGTAGAAATTGCTAATGGTGATGGAATTCTTATTGAAAGAAAAGGAAACTTGAATCTATTTAACAAGAAAAGTGAAGCATTCTATGTTCCCAAGTTTAAGTCAAACATATTATTAGTTAAGAAGACTACTAGAGATCTTAATTGCTATGCTATCTTTAGTCCTAATGATGATCATTTTCAGGATATTGATAGTGGAAAGTTACTTGGGAAAGGTGGAACCAAAGATGAGCTTTACATTCTAGAAGAACCATCAAAGAATTTGGATGCTTTAACATTTAAGTCTTGTTATTTAGCTAATGTGGATGCAATGTGGCATGCTAGACTAGGCCATCCTCATGAAAGAGCACTTAAATTGATGTTGCCTAATATGTCTTTTAATCACACTAGTTGTGAAGCATATATCCTTTGCAAACATTGTAAAGTTGTTTTTCCTAAATCTAGTACGATATATGAGCATTGTTTTGATTTAGTTCACTCGGATGTTTGGATCTCACCTTGCATGTCTAGAGATAAGAACAAGTACTTTGTGACCTTCATAGATGAAAAATCAAAATATACTTGGGTCACATTGTTACCATCCAAGGATAAGGTATTTGAGGCCTTCATTAACTTTCAAACCTATGTGACTAACCAATACAATGCCAAGATAAAAGTGTTTAGGTCTGACAATGGAGGAGAATACATAAGTACTAGGTTCAGGGAACATCTAGCCAAGCATGGCATTCTACACCAAACAAGTTGTCCACACATCCCGCAATAAAATGGAGTAGCGGAAAGAAAGAATAGACATCTTATGGAAGTGGCAAGATCAATGATATTCTATGCCAATGTATCAGAGGGTTATTGGGGAGATGCTGTCCTAACAACATGTTATCTCATCAATAGAACTCCAACAAAAGTTCTCATGGATACTTCACCATTTGAGGTACTCACTAAAACTAAACATTTTCTTGAACACTTACGTGTTTTTGGGTGTGTATGTTTTGTGCATGTACCAGGTGATCAGCGAAATAAGTTAGAAGCCAAAAGCACAAAATGTATGTTTATTGGCTATTCAACAACCCAAAAGAGTTACAAATGTTATGATCCCATCAACAATCGGCTATTGGTATCAAGGGATGTCAAATTCATTGAAGATCAAGGCTATTATGGGAAGAAGAATTGGGAGGAACTCAAAGATCTCTCTCAGTCACCATCAGATCAAACTACTTGCCTAAGGTACCTACTGGATCACTTGGGTAACACTGAGCAAGTAAGGCCAAGAGAAGAAAATCAGTATGGGTTCAACAACAGTCCAAGAGTGGAAGAACCAGTTGCGACTAATCCACAAGAAGCTCATGACCATGACCAAATACATGAGGTTGTTGAGGTAGTTGAAGAATTGGATCCTCCTCAAGCACCAGTTGCAGAAGTTGTAGAAGAGGTAGTCCAGCCTCTTAGAAGGAGTGCTAGACTTAATCCTCCTATTGAATAAGAAGTCATTCCACTAAGGAGAAGTACGAGACTCACCAACAGAGTTTACTACAACAGCCAAGATGTGGCTCATCTCATCCAAGTTGTATGTTTTATTGCCCTTCTACCATCAGAGCACCAAGCCTTTCTTAGCAAGATTGAGCAGCAGTATGTGCCCAAGACATATGAAGAAGCTAAAGATGAAAAGGTTTGGATGGAAGCTGTAGGAGATGAAAAAGAAGCCATGGAAAGAAATCATACTTGGGATGTATGGGTCTTACCAAAAGGGAAGAAGACAGTAAGCTCCAAGTGGGTATTCACCATCAAGTACAAAAGCAATGGGGACATAGAGAGATACAAGGCACGCTTAGTAGCTCGAGGATTCACTCAAACTTATGGAGAGGACTACACGGATACCTTTACTCCAGTGGCCAAGTTACATACGGTGAGAGTGGTACTATCCTTGGCAACCAATCTCTCTTGGGATCTTTGGTAAATGGATGTCAAGAATGCCTTTCTACAAGGAGAACTTGAAGAAGAAGTCACTACAAGAAATGTGGGTATTAATAGCACTGGAAGATAGCGTTTTTTTTTGTTTTTGCTATGGTTGACTCGTGCCAAACTTTTTCATAGCGTTTGTATAATGACAAACGCTATGATATGTTGAGCGGCAAAAATATTTTGTCTGCCGCCTGAATATTTAGTTATACCTCTATCTATAATAGCACATACTTATTGTAAACGTCATCGTAAGCCTAAAATTATTTTCACTAACAGCGAAAATTATTTTCACTAACCGCCTAATTTTTTTCCAAAAACCTAAAAAAAAAAAATTTAGTGAATTAGATCCCCTTTTGCAAACCCTTACTCGTCTTTCTTCTTCCTCCTCCCACTTCTCGATTCCTCCCACTCTCACCACCGTTAGACCCTCTCTCTCAGTCACCGACCCACGATCCTCCTCTCTATCTCTCACAACTGTCAGACCCTCTCTCTCGGTCACTGACTCACCGTCTTCACCTCTCTCTCTCTCTCTCTCTCTCTCTCTCTCTCTCTCTCTCCACCACCGTCGCGGTACTCGCGTAGATCTCTCTTGCATAAATCTCTTTTAGTCTTAATTTTGGTTGTTATTTTCATTTGATATCTCAATTTTGGTTTTTTGTTTCAGAGGAAGCAAAGGCCAAGCATCGGAAAGTCTCTAACGCAAACTTTTATCAGGTTCAGACCAGCTATAAACCAAAGGAAATTAAAGGTTTCAATTTCTCTTTGTTTGCTTCCCTTATCCTCACTTTGCTGTGATAATGTTAGAACCCTAATTCAAATTCAAAGTTGAAATTGGGATCTCTCCCTGTGAATGTTTGATTTGGTATAGTTATTGATTCTTCGGTATTGATTTGGAAATTATGAGTGATTGTATTGATTTATATTCCAAAAAATAAAAAAGTATTGATTTATACTTCCTTGTTTGATGATTATTGGTGCACAAAAGGCTGCTGGATCCATTAGTCAATTAAGTTGTTTCTAGCAAGAGATGAAATAAAGTTTGAATCTCTGAGTTTTTTTTCCCATTTGGATTCGATGGCTAATCCTCTGAGTTCTTCTCATCGGTGATCTTTTATGTATTGTTTTTTTCTCAATCGATTTCAAGCATTTATGTTTAGATTCGATTTGGTGGTTGTTTTATTGTTTCTTCGACTTTTATAGACAAGTTTTTCTTCAATGTATTGTGTTTCCGTAGATGAGAAAAACGATTCCAGGGAGGAGAAAAATTAGACCGGAATCAAACTCAGGGGGTTCTCCATCATTGTCACCAGCTGATTTTGGTTCGACTTCAATGCTTTCGATTTCTCAGGCATTCTAAATGTAAGTCTCCTTTGTCTTTTTGTTTGTTTGTGTATGTTTGATTGCGTAAATGAGTCTCTCTCGAGTAGCATAAGTCAATGTGTGGTTGTGTTGTTTCTTTAACGATCCAAGCATCAAGGAATTGGCTGACCAAATAGCTAAAGATCCTGCATCGCTTCAAAGATCTGTTCCAACTGGTTCTCATGAAGGAGGAGGTCTCCCTAACTTTGACCTACAACAATGAATAAGGTTATGCATAACCTTGAGTTTAGGACAATGGCAGAGCAGCTTGGTAACGCCTTGGTGCAGGTAGTAATACAACAAGATCTTATGGTACTTGTTTTTGGTTTTAATCAACATTCAAGGTGTGTGAATATCTGTTTCAGGATCCACATTCTAGCTGCGTGATTTCTTCTAATGTTGTTGGTAGTTTTGTGTTTGCAAGATCTGGGATTTGCTAGCCGCTAGGACTGCTCCAGGTGACCCGAGACTTCAAGTCAAGCAATCCTTATGTTGCCTTGTTTCCCTTTTGTGACCATGATGATGCTGAGATTGTATACGGGGATGGTGCAGGAAGTGTTTGACAAAGATGGGTTCAAGGCAAATTGACAAGATGGATCATGCTTCTTTGAACCTTCAACGGCTAATCTCAGTAGCCTAAGCCACTAAGTATAATGATTATTTTGTAAACTAGGGGATTGAAAATTTGTATGTTATCATGCGTGTAGTCTTTCTTTCTTTTTATATATTTTTTATTATTAATGTCTCAAAATTTTGATTGTGTAATGATTTTAAATTGATTATACATTACAAAATGTTTGATATATAAATGAAATAGTTAAAAAAAACAATGGATTTAGAGTTTAGGGCATCATAACTTTAGGATTTAGTGTTTCACAAAATATATAAAAATATAATAAGTTATTGATTTGGGGTTTAGGGTTTCACAAATATATAAAAAATACAAAAAAGTTATTGATTTAGGGTTTAGGGTATCGCAATATGTTATTGATTTAGGGTTTAGGGTATCGCAATATGTTATTGCAATATCGCGATACCGTAATCCCTAAATTATTTCAAAATACTTAACTGAATTTATTTTAAATAAATATACCCTAATTCCTAAACAATATACAAAAATAGTGTTTCAGAGAATAATGATGAGGGTTATAACTTTGGATAAAAATATTAATGAGGGTTTGATTTAGGGTTTGGGGTTAATGATTTAGGGTTTGATTATGGTTTCAGTTTTAGGGTTAGAATAAATTAATGAAATAGAGATGGTTTAGGGTTTAGTTTGGTTTTAGTTTTTAGGGGTTATGGTTTAGGGTTTAGGGGTTAAGGTTTAGGGTTTAGTTTAGGTTTACGGTATTTTGATTTGTTTTAGCTATAACTTATTAGAAATACAATAACATTCAAGATAAATCATTAATTGTGGACATAAATATCACTATTATTGTGTTTTCACAACATGTTTTGTTACACAATCAATAGATGATTGTACATGTTTTCATATGTAACATTGGTTGTTACCATAGGTTATGATTTTGAATATTAAAAAAACATTGTAAATTTTTTTAAAAAAATTTTAAAAATAAAGAATAATCCTAGTCTCTTTAAAATAATTTAATTAGCCAACACTTAATTATTCTTCATTATTTAAAATTGCAAAAAGCCATTAAAATCATATTTTCATTATTTCAGCAAAAACATCCAATTAAAAAGAGTCACTAGGATCGATGACGTGGTGAGCTAATCTTGTCCGTTCAAATCTAGAGAGCCAATCTTGTCCGTTGAAAAAGAAAAATAAAGGAGCTGGTTTGTTATTGATTTATACACGAAGGTAAGGATCACCCAACTTCAATTATCCACCGTTTGATAAAATTAAATCTAACGACCACCATTGCACGCAAGCTTTAATCTTTTCTTACTCTTTTCCTCTTCCCCTCGTCTCTGTGAAAATTATTTTCACTAACCGCCTAATGTTTTTCCAAAAACCTAAAAAAAAAAAATTTAGTGAATTAGATCCCCTTTTGCAAACCCTTACTCGTCTTTCTTCTTCCTCCTCCCACTTCTCGATTCCTCCCACTCTCACCACCGTTAGACCCTCTCTCTCAGTCACCGACCCACGGTCCTCCTCTCTATCTCTCACCACTGTCAGACCCTCTCTCTCGGTCACTGACTCACCGTCTTCACCTCTCTCTCTCTCTCTCTCTCTCTCTCTCTCTCTCTCTCTCTCTCTCTCCACCACCGTCGCGGTACTCGAGTAGATCTCTCTTGCACAAATCTCTTTTAGTCTTAATTTTGGTTGTTATTTTCATTTCATATCTCAATTTTGGTTTTTTGTTTCAGAGGAAGCTTTCGGCTTCAATTACAGATTTCGCTAGCTGAACTTCGCTTTCACGTCTCTTCTCTTTCGTGGGTCGCTGGTAAAGTTTCCATCTTTTCGATAAAGTTCCATTTTTTTGTTCATGGGTTGGAGAAATTTTGGGGTTTTGGGATTCGGGGTTTGTGTCTTCAAGAATTGATTCAATCGCTGTTGTAAGTAGATAAACCTTTACTCTTTAGGGAAGAAATTCGCTGAATATTAGAGTCGGTTTAGGGAATTGAGTTTGATCAAGGTGTGTGTATTGTGGAATGGTTGCATAAACCTTGTTTACGCCTTTCGATTGAGTATAGATGAAAGGAAATGTTTGAATTGAACAGTAGTTTTGACTAGTGATATCTTTAGTTCCCTATCTTTGGTTTGTCTTTCTGCTTCATGGGATTTGATTGCCTTTGTTTGTAATAGGTAAACTTGTGCTTCTAGACATGTTGGTGGCTGCATTTGCATTCTGGATAATTTGTAGCTACATTCTAAAAAGTGGGGAATGGGTTAATGGTTTCAGAGATTTCTTCAATTATTTGGAGTACTAATTGTATCTCTATGCTCAGTTTGTTGTTTATAGTGTTTGAAGTTTTGATTTAACCAATTTAGTGTTTCAAATTTCTTCTGCAGATGTGTCTTATAAGGGCTAGAAGATAGGAGACAGAGGAGGAAGATAAAGAAAGATAGGAGACATAGGGGGCAGATGAAGAGGCATTCAGCGTAGAAGGAGATTTATCGATCTTGTATTTTTTTACTGATGTATTTCTTGTAATAATAATAATAAAATATATATATATTTTTTTTGATGTCATTTTAATCCAAAATCCTCAGTAAACGTGATTTAAATACAATTAAAATCGTTAACAAAAATACAAATATTGTGAAAAATACAAATTACTGAAATATTTAATCAAATATAAATATTGCAAAAAAATAAATTATGAAAATAGGTAAAATCTATTTTTTTTTTGTTCAACATGTAAAATATAATCATAACAATTATTACACGCTATTATAAAAATTAATAATAGCTGCGCAATAAACGCTATTGTCGTTCAATTAACTATAGCATGCGACAAGTCCGCTATCTAAAGTGCCAGACCTACGATAACGGGCGATGTCACAACGTTTTAGGAAGCGCTATAATAGCTAATTCATAGCTTTTAACGGCCGCTGTTAATGCCCACATTTCCTGTAGTGAGTATATATGACTCCTCCCCCTGGCCTTGTAAATGTGTGTGCACCTGGTCAAGTACTAAGATTAAGAAAAGCTATCTATGGGTTGAAGCAATCACCAAGAGCGTGGTATCACAAGCTCTCCTCGACTCTCATTGATCATGGCTTCAACAAATCTCATTCAGATCACACCTTGTTCACCCTCAAAAGTTCCCAAGGTCTTGTGGTTGTTCTAGTATATGTGGATGATCTCATCATCACTGGTGATGATAAGGGAGGCATCAAGGCCACCAAGGCTTTTCTCAACTCTACATTTGAGATCAAGGATCTTGGAGAATTGAAGTACTTCCTTGGGCTTGAAGTTTATAGATCCCAAGATGGATTGTTTCTATCTCAAAGGAAGTATGCTCTTGATCTCTTGGAAGAAACAGGTATGCTTGGTTCCAAACCAGCCAAGACACCACTTGAAGATGGTTACAAGGTCAATAGAAAGGGGGAGAGATCTGATGAGAAGTACTGTGGGAGCCTAAACTAGCACAATTAAATTTGTAAGAGTTCGTGAGGAAGTAGAGATTCCTAGGGTAAGCTAAGATCACAAGAGATGAGAAAAGAGTTTTGTTATTGTTTTCTAAAAGTTTGAGTACAAAGTTGTGAATGAATTTCAGAATGCCCCTTCAAGGGCTTTTACATTTAGTATATATATTATCTTTAAGGCGGCTATGACTTCCTAAGTCCTTGCGGAATCCTGTTAATGCTAAGGTCGGCTACGTCACAGCGGGCTTCGCACCTAGACTGGGCTTCAGGCTCCCTTCATGTCCGTGGGCCGGAGATTGCACCAAGCTAAAGATAAGACCAGCAACTAAGGTGAGCGTGTGATCGGCCCACAGAGGGCGAGCCCGTGGTCGGTTGTATGGTGGAGAGCGCGTGGTCGGTCCCAAGGTGGAGAGCACGTGGTCGGTCCCAAGGTGGAGAGCGTGTGGTCGGTCCCAAGGTGGAGAGCGCGTGGTCGGTCCCAAGGTGGAGAGCGCGTGGTCGGTCCACCAGGTAAATCCGTGGTCGGTCCATGAGGTGAATCCGTGGTTGGCCCATGGGAGTGAGTCCGTGGTTGGCACACGAGGTGAAGCTGTGGTCGGCCCCGTCTGATCCCGATCCATTCCCGCTTCGTCCATGCTCTTTCCGCTACCGCATGCTTCGCTTCGCAAGAGGACCTAGGTATCGTCACGCCTTCTACGTCGAGAATTCGGAGGGTTGTTTCTTCAATAGACTTGTCTTTGAATGTTAACGTTGAGCGGGTGAAAACTAACCCCAACAGTTAGCCCCCCAGCTCGGTAGTGTTAGAGATAATAGTGCCGAGTTAAAGATGTATTGGGTATCAACGTTAACGTTTGAAGTCATGGCATTGTTGGCATGACCACTCACACAGCAGTAGAGAGTGACTTCATACTTGAGGTTTTAAGACTCCGTAAGTATTCTGAAGGTTTCAAGACTTCCTGCTTCGTCTGCTGAAGCTGCTGCGTTTCTGCAGAATTTTTTTTTTGTTTTCGAAGGTTTTAAGACTTCGTATTTTCTAATGAGGTTTTAAGACTCCATCTCCCGAATGCCGATGGTGAGGTTGCCGCGGGCAAGGAAGCCGAACACGTGTTTGCCAACGCTGTAAGCGTTTGGTTTACCGAAGGTTTTAAGACTTTGTGCTTGATTGAAGGTTTGAAGACTTCCTACTTTGCTTGCCAAAGCCACTGCGTTGCTGTAGTAAAAAGAAACTTTTTGGTCCTTTTGCTCATGAATGAGGCTTTGTCCGCTTATGAATGAGGCTTTGTTTGCTCATGAATAAGGCTTTGTTTGCTTATGAATGAGGCTTTATTCGCTCATGAATGAGACTTTGTTCGCTCATGAATGAGGCTTTGTTTGCTCATGAATGAGGCTTTGTTTGCTCATGAATGAGTCTTTGTTTGGGCTGTGAAGACGCAAATGCGCTCACGCTCTTTATCTGCCAACGTTGCTGCAGGGCTTTGCAGAATGGTGCTGTTCTCTAGACACGTCTGTCCGAGAACAAGTACACCCTAAGTTTTACCAGCGTGCATCCTGGGTTTCCGAATGACTCGTTCAGGGTACATGCCGAACGAAATCATTAGCAGCTGCATTTTACCAACGACGTTTGCTGGGTTTCCGAGTGATCAGTTGGGTTCGTCTGCCCCAATACTGAACACTGATACTTATATAGTGCGCTTTGAATCCGATGCTGGATGTCATTGTGTTCGTATTTCCGCATCATCACTGTGGCCGCCAGCAATGAATGCGGAACGACTCTACTTGAATGAAGCTTTGATTAGCCCATGAAGGACATAGCTGTTCTCATGATGAGGTTTGTGTCAAGTGTTTGAAGTTTCTGGTGATGATGTAGTCAAAGAGTAGAGTACGGGTACCCAACTCCCCCCCTTTTTAGATGAATGAGGGAACTGAAATCGTCTAGAGAGATTGAGCTTGTCTGAAGACAAGGCTTTGAAAACACCTACTCCCCCCCCCCCCCCTAAGGCGGAGGAGATCAGTGGAGCTCGTCCGGAGACAAGGCTTAGTGAAAACACTTACTGCGTGGTCGGTCGCAAGGTGGAGAGCGCATGGTCGGTCCCAAGGTGGAGAGCGCGTGGTCGGTCCCAAGGTGGAGAGCGCGTGGTTGGTCCCAAGGTGGAGAGCGCATGGTCGGTCCACGAGGTGAATCCGTGGTCGGCCCACGGGAGTGAGTCTGTGGTTGGCACACGAGGTCAAGCCGTGGTCGGCCCCGTCTGGTCCCAATCCATTCCCGCTGTGTCCAGGCTCTTTCCGCTACCGCATGCCGCTTCGCAAGAGGACCTCGGTGTCGTCACACCTTCTACGTCGAGAATCCGGAGGGCTGTTCCTTCAATAGACTTGTCTTTGAACGTTAACGTTGAGCGGGTGAAAACCAACCCCAACAAGTACAAGAATATTTCTCAATATAGAAGACTTGTTGCAAAACTCATCTATCTTACCCTTACAAGACCGGATCTTTGCTTTGCTGTTAACTAAGTGAGCCAACATATGCAAGATCCAACAGTTTACCATTGGTCTATGGTGGAAAGAATATTGAGATACATCAGCGGCAGTCCGGGCCAAGGAATATGGATGGACTAGAATGGCAACACCGAGATTATTGGCTATTGTGATGCATATTGGGCTGGTGACAAGATAGATAGGAAGTCTACAACAGGCTATTGTACCTTCATTGGAGGTAATTTGGTGACTTGGAAGACAAAGAAGCAAAAGATAGTATCTTGTTCTAGTGCGGAAGCGGAATATAGAGCTATGAGGAAGCTTACCAATGAGTTGAGTTGGCTCAAAGCTCTTCTTAAAGACTTTGGCATTGAGCAAGAAGGACCAATCACCATGCATTGTGATAACCAAGCTGCAATTCACATTGTCTCAAACTTAGTCATCCATGAGAGGACTAAACACATTGAGATTGACTGCCACAAAGTTCGTGAAAAGATTGAAGATGGAACTATCCTACCATGCTACACCAAGAGTGAAGATCAATTGGCGGACATATTCACCAATGCTGCAGGTCTGAAAGTTTGTGATCACATCTACAACAAGCTAGGACTTGTAGACATCACCAAACCTTGATTTCAAGTCCTCTAACCAATGAACATCACACTCTTTTTCCCTTAATAGAGTTTTGTCCCAAGTGGTTTTCTCTATTAAGGTTTTTTAATGAGGTCATCCTCACTGGTTTCCAAGCTCAATCATTTAGGGTGATTCCAAATGCTTAGCTTGAGGGGAAGTATTAATCAAGAGGACTTAATAAAGGGGAGTGATCTATCGGCCTAATGTATCGGCCTACATCAGGCCGATACGGAAGATTGGCAAGTGTATCGGTTATGTATCGGCCTATATAGGCCGATATGCGGGTGTTGAGATGATAGTATCGGTCTCATGTATCGGCCTGATCTAGGCCGATACAAAGAACATATCGGCCTCCACTAGGCCGATACGTGACCGATAGAGCCTGTAACGACTATATTTTCTAGCCGTTACAGATTCTGTATTTTGAATTATATTCACTCCTAACGGCCCCAAACGGCTAGATTAAGTTGTTTGGGTGCCTCTACGAGCATTGTAAGGTCTGAACTCATAATACACACACTTATGGTGATATATCTCACCCTACTATCTCAATCTCTCTCATTCTACTCTCAATACTCTTCCTACAATCTCTAAATTCTAACAGCCTGAGCTTCTCCTCTAAGACTTTCCAAGAAGAGTTGACATTTTCCCTCATCTTCTTCTCTTTGTCTGAAATCTGCTCGTCCTACTTTCACAAAAAACGCTCTTATGAAGAATGAAGGATCTCCGGTTCCATCATATGTTGGGAGTCTTAATTTGTCGTTCAAGGGAACCCGAGCGGATGTAATGTTGTATGTAAATGGGTTTCTATCGGTCTCGGTTAACAGTTGTTCAATCTCGGGAGCCAAACTCGTGGCTTGATGGACAAATGTCCTCATCTCGTCTAACTCCTTTCTTAGATTTCTTATCGAGCGTTCCGATCTATCCGAGCTATCCCTTTCAGGAGAATCGCTCAACTCTTGCCTTCTCCGTTGTCCCAAACTGTTGCTGCGTACACAATCCCTTATCGGAGAATCATATGACCACTGTTCTCTATGACGTTATGTCCTTTGTGTGTTTGGATTGCTTTCGAAAGTTACTCGGTGCGTACCCTCTCGGTTAGTTGCTGGTCAGTTTAGATAAGGTCCTTCTCGGATTATCGTCCGAGTTTGCTGTACAGGTTCTACTATTTAAATATGAGTTTGGGCTCGAGACGCCTGTAACTGTTGTGACAACATAGAGATCTGCTCGATAAGAGTTTGATTCACCCTTTGTTGATGGAGGACTTGTTCGGTCAGCCATTCTTCTTGTTTTTGGAGTGTTCTTGTGGTAGTCGGTCGATTCTCGGCGTGCTGAACCGGTGGTAATCCAGAGTTTGGCTGTTGAATTGGAACACGTTGTTCCGACATCGGAGTTTCCACAAGCGGTTGGACATTCCGAACTTGGCTAAATTGATTATGGGCTCTATTCTTACTTCCTTCACCACGTTCGAAGACGGACACATTCTGACTTTGTTGTCCTGGTGTAACGAAGACTTCTTGGCTTGGATTGCTGATTTCTGAAGATGGGAATTCTAAAGCCCTACCTGTAAAATTCTGTCCGTTCAAAACAATTCTTATCGGATTCCTTATCTTCCGATGGACGTTATTTGTTCCGGGTTCCAGCTCCTCGTCACTTACATCGACGAAAGTCCCATCCACTTCATTACTTCCTCTTAGAGTTGAGTCTGGATTTGTAGTCACTGGGGTTGAGGTTTTCGGAGCGAATGACGGTGCTGCTGTGGGTGGCAACTGAGTTTCCGGAGTTGTCGTTGTTTGAGTGGTTGCCATCCTTCCTTGCTTCTGAGGTATCTCCTTCTTTATTTTGTAGTAAATTTCCCCCCTTCCTAGCGCGCCAAATGTTGATGCAGGGGTTCAACTTTCAATTATTTCTAATTGAATAGTTCGCAAAAAGTAAAGAAAATAAGAAGAAGGATTTTACGAAAAAGGGGTCTCTTTATTAAAGATTTCGGATAATACAAGAGTCCTAGTTCGGAGTACCGAACTAGTTTTATTGAAAGAAAATAGTTAATTGTTCGGAGTCTTGAGTCTCTCCTCTTCCAATTTTAAATGTCCTCTCTGTAGGGGGTGGGTACCTATATATATAGTCGTATATTCGGTGTTCCTAGCCCATGGGCTAACCAAGAGATAAGGATAGTTTCCTAAATTCCGTATACTTAGGAATATGGAAATATCCTAATTCCGTTTTATTAGGAATATGGAAATATTCCAATTATCCCGTGATTCTAGGAATAAGGAAAGATTCGTATTTATCTCGTCAGAGCTAGAATCCGACGTGTTAGACAACATACTTAATGCCCTCTTCTGGCATAGGGACGAACACTTAATCTGATAGATGGGACAATATCCGAGGTCGTCATGATTCCGAGGTCGGCTACTAGTGTAATTCCCTTCTCGGACCATATATCTCAGATCGGACATATATCTAACACCCCCTCTCGACTAGGGCTTATAACCTGATAACGGATCAGGGAGATCGGTAGGGACCGAGTCTCAATTATTGCCTAGTTACTTTAAGGGGTGCTAATCCCACCATTAACAACTCTTATGCGGATTTGTTTATACTGTATTGGAATTTCGACGCTGATGGAGAATTGAAATCAGTATTAGTCATATTTTGTTAAGAATTAGGTTGTACTTTGGTTGATCTCTATGTTTGGTGTTTGTAGATAGGATTCGTGCTTATGAAATTTTCGAATATCATATTTGTTTTCTTCTTTTTCAGTTATGGAGATCGGAAAGATAGAGATTGTGTCTACTTGTGGAGAATGGAAACAAAATGACGAACATGAATGGGAATCCATTATTGATGGTGATAGAGGAGGTTCATGTTGTAATTTTGAAGAGAGTATAACTTTCAATGGGCTGAAGCAGTCAATTTTCGGAGATTTCATTATTGATCCATTGAAAGCAGATATCAAACTTATTTATTCCCTTTCGTCAAGTATTGGGTTGAAGAAATGTCTTTCTCCTCCTATTTATATTTGTAACGATCGCCAATTGAGAACGTTTATGATGCGTGTGAGAATTAAGTTTTACCACTTAATCCAACTGCCTGCAAGTGCACAACAATCACAATTAATATAAATAAGGGATCGAATCCACGAGGACTTGTTAACCACACTACGAACTATAATGATTAAAATAAAGCTAGAACAAAATAAAGTCGTTTGGGTGATTGTGAATAAGGTCGAAAACAATAAGATAAAAAGCGTTAGGACTTAGGTAATTCCCAGAGAATCATGCAACGATAATGATTGATTTAATCTAGGGACTTGGGATATACGCACCATCTAGGACTCATAACACTGTTGTATAACCATTCCACTTTCGTGGCTCCGGTCACTATGTTAATTCTCCCTAATAGACTCGACTTTCGCACGGTTATTACAAGGAGAAAACCCACAATAAAAGTATGGGTTATGATATTGTCCACCGAACTCCTTAACTAACGGGTTAGGTTGTTAAGACGCGTGACTCATCAAATACTAGTTCCGGATAATATAAAAGCCTTTGGAATATATAAAATCCTAAGTTCAAGCCACTAAATGCGCGGTACACCAACTATGCATTGATTACAAGTAAAGATGAAGATACTATAACAACTATGCACCCGTGTCCGGTACGCGTGTCCGGAGTTTGGGCTTGCGGGACGCGTCCTCGTCTTCTCGCACCGGTCACGGACGCTGTCTGGGGCGAGCGTCCGGGGCATGGGCTCCTGTGACTACTCGGCTAGCGGATCGGTCGGCACACCGGTCGCGGGCGCGTGTCCGGGGTCTCGGACCGGTTAAAATTTTTTTTTTTTTTTTTATTTTTTATTTTTTTTTTTTAAAGAAAAATCTGTACAAACCTAGAACAAAAATATTAGTAGGATTCAAAAACTTTGAAAACTTAGAAAAGTAAATTAAAAACTAGCTTAAGCATAAATAAAATTAAAAATGTGGGTTGCCTCCCACAAAGCGCTTGTTTTAAGTCAATTAGCTCGACTCCTTTGTCGGTTTTAGACTTTTGATGAATCCAAAAAAGGAATCATGGTTCCCTTAGCTTCCTTAATTGTTGAATCCTCGACTTGTTTGGTTGCTTTTGCTGGATCTCCATCATCCAAGTTGATGATGATGCTCATGGGGAAGAGTTTCAAAGTGTTCCCAAGCTTCCTTTGAATAGATTCCGCATCATTTGTCTCGCTTTCCTTCGGTATGAAGATCTTGATTATCGCGGCTGGTTCGTCGGAGAGTCTATATATCTGTTCTTCTTCTTTGTTGGCTTTAGAAATCTCCATAGTTGTAACTATTGAGTTAATACTTTTGGAGACTCCTTCTTGCTCTTCTTTAGCCGGTTTCTTAATGATCATAACGGGGGGCTTTCCCCTCACAATCTTCGGCTTCCTTTTGTAGCATCTCCGGGGTCAATGCTTTGTCTGGTAATCTTCATTCCCACCGAGTTAGGCACACTAGCACCATTCATTGCGTGAAAGACGAGTTGCTTGTCAATTTTAGTGAGACAAATTGTTCGGTTTGGAAAATCGATGATGGCTCCAGTGGATGCTAAGAATGATAGGCCGAGTATCAATGACTTCATCCTTCCGGTCTTCATCTCTAGGACTTGAAAATCAGTTGGGACGTCTCTTTCTCCAACTCTTAACATGACATTCTCTAGAACTCCAAAAGGTGTAGCAGATGATAGATCCGCATATTCAATGCATACCTTGGAAGTTTCGGAACTAGAGAACCCTAGCTCCTTTGCCACGGCTAAGGACATCACATTGACACTAGCTCCGGTGTCACATATGCAATCGTGGACATCTATTCCATTAATAGAGCATGGTATAGAAAACTTTCCTGGATTGTCGACCTTTTCTAAGGGGACGTTTCTCATTCTTCTCTTGTACGCTCTTCTTGATTCATCGGGACGGCCTTTCTCCATTGGTTTCAAAGCTACTATAGCCTGGTCTTCAAGTGGGTTAGGTGCATCCACAAGCTCTTCCTCTTTAATAGACACCATGTTCGCAAACGTTTCTCCTTTCTCCTTTCCTTGCCTTTGAGCGGACTCGGTGAGTTGATTGAGTTGGGTTTCCGTTTTTGAAATATGTGTAGTGAGGGACTCGTACTTGTTGTTGAGGTCATTGTAGTCGCAGCATTCAAAGATGTTTGGTGCTTGTAGTCGATTCCATTGTAGAAAGTGTTCCATAAGTTTCCTTCGGTGAAACCATGGTTAGGGCAATCTCTAGTGTACTCCTTGAAACGTTCAATGGCCTTGAAAAAAGATTCGGTGGCTCCTTGCCTAAAACTGGAGATCTTGTTCCTTATAGAGCTTGATCTCTGCTTGGTGTAGAACTGGTTCAAGAAGGCACTCTTGTATTCGTCCCAAGTAGTAATGGACTGCGGCAGCAGCGACTTCATCCATCTTAGAGCCTTATCATTTAGATAAAATGAGAAGAGTTTGCACTTCAAGTAGTCCGGAGGAACTCTGTTTGCTCGAGTTGTACTGGAAATCTCCTCGAAAATATCAATATGATCTAAAGGATGCTCAGACGGAAGTCCATGGAATTGTTTTTGCTTCACCAAGGCAATGATTTGAGGCTTAATCTCGAAATCATTCCTTTGAGGAGGTGGTGGACGAATTGGATTCCTATCCAAGAAGAAAGCATCAGAGGAATCGATATCTCCGATAGTTTGGTGTTGGCGAAGTTGAATGAGTTGAGCTTGTCTCTGGAGATTGAGGTTTCCTTGATGATTAAAGTGTTGAAGTTCCTCATATCTCTAGGTGGCACGAGATGTTGATCTTCTACGCGAGGTTGGTGTTGAATTCCTTCCGGTGGGAGGTCATCTTCTCCATCTCGGGCAGGCTGATTGTTTCGGCCTCCTTGGGTCTGGTTCCCGTCGAGATTGGCTCTCTCTAGAGCGGCTTGGGCAGCGAGTGCTCGCTCCTCTTCGGTTTGATTTGGTAAATCGGCCATTATTTGTTGTCTAAGTCTTCTTAAAGTACGTTCAAGCTTGTCTATTTCTTGCTCAGGTTCTACTAAGCTTTTCTTGTTAGAAAGTCTAGTACTAGGCATAAACTTCTGAAACACACGTAGAAAGAACGAGGAAACAAAGCGTTAGAAATTTAAATTAACAGAAAATAAAACGAAATTAAAAGGAAAAATAAAGAAAAACTGAAAATTAAAAGCGTTCTAGACTGGATTTTAATCAAAAATTCGGAGGTGATGTTCTTCCAAGTCCCCGGCAACGACGCCAAAAACTTGATGCGTGTGAGAATTAAGTTTTACCACTTAATCCAACTACCTGCAAGTGCACAGCAATCACAATTAGTATTGATAAGGGATCGAATCCACGAGAAATTGTTAACCACACTACGAACTATAATGATTAAAATAAAGCTGGAACAAAATAAAGTCATTTGGGTGATTGTAAATAAGGTTGAAAACAATAAGATAAAAAGCGTTAGGACTTAGGTAATTCGCAGAGAATCATGCAACGATAATGATTGATTTAATCTAGGGACTTGGGATATACGCGCCATCTAGGACTCATAACACTGTTGTATAACCATTCCACTTTCGTGGCTCCGGTCACTATGTTAATTCTCCCTAATAGACTCGACTTTTGCACGGTTATTACAAGGAGAAAACACGCAATAAAAGTATGGGTTATGATATTGTCCACCGAACTCCTTAACTAACGGGTTAGGTTGTTAAGACGCTTGGCTCATCAAATACTAGTTCCGGATAATATAAAAGCTTTTGGAATCTATAAAATCCTAAGTTCAAGCCGCTAAATGCGCGGTAAAGCAACTATGCATTGAGTACAAGTAAAGATGAAGATACTATAATTTCCCTAGACAATCATCAACCAATCATCGAATTATGAAACTCATTGAATACCTAAAACCTAACTAGTGAACTACTCAGACATGGTGCACGAAAAACAGCAAGAGATTAAAGAAAACATGATGATAAACTTTATTAAAAGAGTAGGGATAAGAAGATTCTTCTCTATAGCGAGGTACAAAGCGAGATCATCCACCAAAGCTCCTAAAACTTAGATCTATCTTCAAGCTCCTCCAATGGAGGCGTGACTGCTGTTCTCTATAGGTAAAAGTGTTTATAATTTCTGCACACCCTAAAACTTGAAGCTAAAAACAAGTATTTATAGTGCTAAGGTCTCCTAGGGTTCTCCATGGGCAAAACGGTCTTTTCGGTCGAAACTGCCTTATCTTGATAACTCCAACCGACCTCCTCTCCAAGGCACGTGGTGGGCTTAAAAAGTCTTCAAATTGGGCTAGGAATTTTCAGGAACATTGGCGTTAAGGTTCATCAACGTTTGACTCCTTTCTTCGCCTTTTTCATCTCCGAGGCAGTTTGACATGTCTTCACTAAATCCGATGTATCTTCCGGTTCATAGCTCCAATTGTGATGATTCTAACTTCATTAGAAAGGTGACTCAAAGATCTTGAAATGTAGCCGTCATTCATTGATTTCCAATTAGATTTGGTTGTCCGTCCGTAGCAGAACTTTGGGTGCTTTGATTCTGTCCATCTTGGTAGAATGTGATATCTTGTGAAATTTATGGTTTGGACTAAGTCTTTGGCTTGATAAGCTTACTGTAGCTAGGAATACACCGCTTTAGGCTCTTTTTGCTCATTTTAGATGATTTTCCCTGTTAACAACCTAAAACTAGAAATACGAGGAAAAACTACCTCTTTGGTGTAAAACCTTATTGAAATGCTTTGAAAATACTTTAAAATAGATAGTAGAATAGGTAAAATATAGAGTATATCAATTTATCAACAAGATAAAAGGGGGATCTGAATTGTTGATGCTATTAGTACAGGTTCGTTCTTTGAACTATTTCATAATTTTTGAACATTTGATTCCTGCCTTTTTAGTAAGATATTCAGGAAGTAATAGAAGCATTTAGTAAGGTTTTGCTAAATGATTTCTTGAATATTTAGGAAGATTTTAAATATATTCAGGAAGTAATAGTAGCATTTTGTAAGGGTTTTCTAAATGATCATTTGATCGCTGTCTTTTTATACATATTTAGGAAGTAATATTAGTATTTAGTTAGAGTCTTCTAAATAAATTTATTTTAAATTTTATGTAGGTTATTGAGGAAGAATATGTCAGCAATGCTGGAATCGACATTCAACTAGAGAAACAATGTAATGAAGATAGCAGTCGAAGCACTTATGTTTTAGATGATGATTTTAATGTCATTGGAAGTAGCAGATTGTGTTCTGCTGACAAAACAACTGAATCAATCCCTGTACATACTGTTCCAGAGAAATCTTCTTCGCATCACAGTCGAAGTGGCAGATCGTTTTCTGCTGAAACAAAAGAGACATGTTTAACTGCTGACAAAACAAGTGAAGCAATCCCTGTACGTCCTGCTCCAGAGAAATTTCCTGCTGTTGGTAAATCTTCTTTGTATCACAGTCGTCCTACATCTTATGATGTTTATGTGACTAGAACTTTCAAGTCTAAAGGTGAGTTGATGTTGAGGATGAGGCAGTGGGCAATAGATTAGAATTTTGAGTTTACAAGTTACAAGTCAGATTCCGATCGAGTAATATTACGCTGTGTATTGAAATGAAGCAATAAGGATCGACCATAACAAGCAATACCGTGCACCTTGCACGGTATGCTCTACGGTGCAACATCAAGGAGGACCACCGAGCAAGGTACCGTGGAAGCTCCATGGTATTGAGTCCTGAACCAAGATCTAAGAAGATCAATACCATGGACCCTTCATGGTATGCTCCACGGTATAACAATCTTGTGATCGTTGGAGTTTAAATATCTGACCGTTGGAAAGAAGGAGAGAAGCAATATCGTGCAACCTGCACGGTATACACCACGGTGCAGCATAAGAAGAGAATATTGTACACCATACCATGGAAGCTACACGGTATTGGATCCCGAAACACGAAGACAGAAGACCAATACCGTGGAGACTGCACGGTATTGATGATAAAACCTGCAACGGCTCTATTTACTTGCCCCAAACGGTTAGATTGAGTTGTTTGGGTGCCTATAAGAGTATTGCAAGGTCTGAACTCATAATACACAAACTTGTGGTGATACATTTCACCTTACGCTCTCAATTTACTCTCTTTCTCTCATTCTACTCTCAATACTCTTCCTATAATCTCTAAATTCTAACATGGTATTAGAGCAACTTTCCTAAATCTCTTATTCTATTTCAAAACTTATTTCAAATCTTTGTTTTTCTATACTATTTATACACTAAAGCCATGAGTTCTAGTGCTCTTATCACTGAAAACTCAAAATCATTAATTGTTCCCACCATTCTTAAAGGGAACAACTATCTCGTATGGTATAGAACCATCAAAACCGCTATAAGCGGAAAGAAGCTTTGGAAGCATGTCGAAACAAAAGAATGCCTAAAGAAAGCCCTCAAAAAGAAGGTGAAAAGGGAGAGGAACCTCTGTCCGAAGAAGAAATACAAGAATCTCTAGAAGAAGAGCTAGAGAAGTGGGAGGAAGATCAACAAGCTGCGTTAAGTCTCCTCCACTTCTTCATAGACAAATCCATCTTAGAAGCATACTCCTATTGCGAAACACCAAAGGAGCTATGGGACACTCTCAAAGGAGTCTATGGTAATACATCAAACCTTAGTCAAATCTTTGAGATCAAGAAGTCCATTAATGATCTTCATTGAGATGGAAAGGAGTTCACGGAACGCCTTGGGAAGTTCCAAACCTTATGGTCAGAATTGGAGATGCTTCGTCCATTGACATCAGACATAAAGATACTCCATGAGAGGCGTGAGCAAGATAAAGTATTTGGGCTCCTCCTTACCTTGGATCCATGCTTCAATGACCTCCTTATCTTGGCATTGTATTGACAAGCTGCCGAGTCTTGAAGAAGTATGTGCACAATTTCAAAAGGAGCAAGGCAATATTGGCCTCTTTGGAGGCAAAACCAAACTGGTGACTGGCAACAAAACCGAACTGGTAACTGCCAACAATGGAGTGTACCAGCCTGATAATCGTGACAAAAGGAGTTCAAAGCATTGTTGGCATTGCAAAACACCCGGTCACACTAAGAATGAGTATTGGTCTCTCCATCCTCACTTGCATCCCAGATATCAAGGGAAACCACCAAGAGCAAATATCTCTAAAGGTGATGAAGCTAAGAATGCTAGCACATCCACACCTCAAGGAGAAGCTGTGTCTGCCTCCTTGGACTATGTGAAAAAGTGACTTTGAAGCATTCATCAAAGCCTTCCAAACCACAATTTTGGTATCACTCTATTCTCTCATAAACCTAGTAGCAAACTTGTTGTAACTCAGGTGCTTCTCATCATATGATTAGTAACCCTAAGTTCTTAGACAAGATTGAACCAGCTATAGGTAGAGTAGAAATTGCTAATGGTGATGGAATTCCCATAGAAGGAAAAGGAAACTTGAATCTATTTAACAAGAAAAGTGAAGCATTCTATGTTCCCAAGTTTAAGTCTAACTTATTATCAGTTAAGAGAACCACTAAAGATCTTAATTGTTATGCTATCTTCAGTCCTAATGATGTTCATTTTCAGGATATTGATAGTGGAAAGTTACTTGGGAAAGGTGGAACCAAAGATGAGCTTTACATCCTAGACGAACCACCACAAAATTTGAATGCTTTATCTTTCAATTCTTGTTATTTAGCTAATGTTGATGCAATGTGGCATGCTAGATTAGGCCATCCTCATGAAAGAGCACTAAGATTAATGTTGCCTAATGTTTATTTTGATCACACTAGCTGTGAAGCATGTATTCTTGGCAAACATTGCAAAGTTGTCTTCCCTAATTCAAGTACTATTTATGAGCATTGTTTTGATATAGTTCACGCATATGTTTGGACCCCCCCCCCCCTAGGGATAAGAACAAGTACTTTGTGATCTTCATAGATGAGAAATCGAAATATACTTGGGTCACATTGTTACCATTCAAAGATAGGATATTTGAGGCTTTCACTAACTTTCAAACCTATGTGACTAATCAATACAATGCCAAGATAAAAGTGTTTAGGTATGACAATGGAGGAGAATACACAAGTACTAGATTCAAGGAAAATCTAGCTAAGTATGACATCCTACACCAAACAAGTTGTCCACACACCCCACAACAAAATGGAGTGGCAGAAAGGAAAAATAGACATCTTATGGAAGTAGCAAGATCAATGATGTTCTATTCCAATGTACCAAAGGGCTATTGGGGAGATGCGGTCCTAGCTTCATGCTATCTCATCAATAGAACCCCAACAAAAGTTCTATTAGACATTTCACCATTTGAGGTACTCACTAAAACTAAACCTTCTGTTGATCACTAACGTGTTTTCGGTTATGTGTGTTTTGTGCATGTACCAGGTGATTAGCGGAATAAGTTAGAGGCCAAAAACACAAGGTCTATGTTCATTGGCTACTCAACAACCCAAAAGGGTTACAAATGCTATGATCCCATCAACAATCGGCTATTCGTGTCATGGCATGTCAAATTCATTGAAGATCAAGGCAACTATGGGAAGAAGAATTGGGAGGAACTTAAAGATCTCTCAGTCACCATTAGATGAAGCTACTTGCCGAAGATATCTACTGAGTCACTTGGTGAATACTGAGTCAGTAAGGCAAGAAGAAAAAGGACATAAGTCTAAGGAACCGATAGTTGTCAATCCACCAGTAGTCCATAATCTAGAAGAACCAGAACAAGAGATAGTTGCTGAGGTAGAAGAAGTGGTTTCTCCTCAAGCACCAGTTGAAGAAGTGGTAGAAGAGGTAATTCAGCCTCTAAGGAGGAGTTTAAGACTTAATCCTCCTGTTGAAGAAGAGATAGCTCCACCTCTAAGAAGAAGTACTAGACTTACCGAAAGAGTATACTATAACAACAAAGCTGTTGCTCATCCCATCCTAGTTGTATGTTCTATTGCCCTTCTACCATCAAAACATCAAGCATTTCTTAGCAAGATTGAGCAGAATTATGTGCCTAAGACATATGAAGAGGCTAAACAAGAAAAAGTTTGGATGGAAGCTGTAGGGGATGAAAGAGGAGCCATGGAAAAAACCATACTTGGGATGTAGGGGTCTTACCTAAAGGGAAGAAGGCAGTAAGCTCCAAGTGGGTATTCACCATCAAGTACAAGAGCAATGGGGACATAGAAAGGTACAAGGCACACGTGGTAGCTAGAGGATACACCCAAACCTATGGAGAGGACTACATAGATACTTTTGCACCAGTGGCTAAGTTACACACGGTGAGAGTGGTTTTATCCTTATCCACTAATCTCTCTTGGGATCTTTGGCAAATGGATGTCAAGAATGCATTCCTCCAAGGAGAACTTGAAGAAGAAGTGTATATGACTCCTCCACCCGGTCTTGAAGATCTTTGTGCACCCGGCCAAGTACTAAGATTAAGAAAAGCTATCTATGGGTTGAAGCAATCACCAAGAGCGTGGTACCACAAGCTCTCCTCGACTCTCACTGATCATAGCTTCAATAAATCTCATTCGGATCACACCTTGTTCACCCTAAAAAGCTCACAAGGTCTTGTGGTAGTTCTAGTGTATATGGATGATATAATTATCACTGGAGATGATAAGGAAGGCATCAAGGCCACCAAAGCTTTCCTTAACTCTACATTTGATATCAAGGTTCGTGGAGAATTGAATTATTTCCTTGGGCTTGAAGTTTATAGGTCTCAAGAAGGGTTATTTCTTTCTCAAAGGAAGTATGCTCTTGATCTCTTGGAAGAAACTGGTATGCTGGGTTCCAAACCAGCCAAGACACCACTTGAAGATGGTTACAAGGTCAATAGAAAGGGGGAGAAATCTGATGAGAAGTACAAGGATGCTCCTCAATATAGAAGACTTGTTGGGAAACTCATCTATCTTACTCTTACAAGACCATATCTTTGCTTTGCAGTCAACCAAGTAAGCCAACATATGCAAGATCCCACGGTTTACCATTGGTATATGGTGGAAAGGATACTTAGATACCTCAAAGGTAGGCCCGACCAAGGTATATGGATGGGAAAGAATGGCAACACCGAGATTGTTGGCTATTGTGATGCAGATTGGGCTGGTGATAGGATAGACATGAAGTCTACAACCGGCTATTGTACCTTCGTTGGAGGAAATTTGGTAACTTGGAAAACAAAGAAGCAAAAGATAGTCTCTTGTTCTAGTGCGGAAGCGAAATATAGAGCTATGAGGAAGCTTACCAATGAGTTGACTTGGCTCAAAGCTCTTCTTAAAGACTTTGGTATTAGCAAGAAGGACCAATCACCATGCATTGTGATAGCCAAGCTGCAATTCACATTGCCTCAAACTCAGTCTTCCATGGGAGGACTAAACACATTGAGATTGACTGCCACAAAGTTCGTGAGAAGATTGAAGATGGAACTATCCTGCCATGCTACATCAAGAGTGAAGATCAATTGGCGGACATATTCACAAAGGCTGCAAGTATGAAAGTTTGTGATCACATCTATAACTAACTAGGACTTGTGAAAATTACCAAACCATGATCCTCTAGCCAATGAGTATCACACTCTTTTTCCCTTAATAGATTTTTGTCCCAAGTGGTTTTCTCTATTAAGGTTTTTAATGAGGTGATGCTCATGGGTTCCAAGCTTAAAGACTTTAGGGTGATTCCAAAGTCTTTAGCTTGAGGGGGAGTATTAAAATGAAGCAATAAGGATCGGCCAGAACAAGCAATACCGTGCACCTTGCACGGTATGCTCTACGGTGCAACATCAGGGAGGAACACCGAGCAAGGTACCGTGGAAGCTCCACAGTATTGAGTCCTGAAGCAAGATCTCAAAAGATCAATACCGTGGACCCTTCACGGTATGCTCCACGGTATAACAATCTTGTGACCGTTGGAGACTCAAATATCTGACCGTTGGAAAGAAGGAGAGAAGCAATACCGTGCAGGTTGCACGGTATACACCACGGTGCAGCATAAGAAGAGAATACCGTACACCATACCGTGGAAGCTACACGGTATTGGATCCCGAAACATGAAGACAGAAGACTAATATCGTGGAGACTGCACGGTATGCTGCACGATATTGATGAAAAAACCTGCAACAACTCTATTTACTAGCCATTGCAGACCTTGTAATTTGAAATGTATCCACTCCCAACGGCCCCAAACGGTTAGATTGAGTTGTTTGGGTGCCTATAAGAGTATTGTAAGGTCTGAACTCATAATACACACACTTGTTGTGATACATTTTACCTTACTCTCTCAATTTACTCTCTTTTTCTCATTCTAATCTCAATACTCTTCCTATAATCTCTAAATTCTAACACTGTGTTGATGAGAAATGTTCTTGGAGGTTACGTGCATCAAAGCTCAGTTCAGGTTATTTCGAGATAAAGAGGTATATACACGATCATACTTGTGATACAACACTTCAAAATCCAAGTCACAGACATGCAACTGTAAAAACTATCGCAAGTATGATTTCTGGTAATTTCTGCGAAAAGAAGGATGGTCTCAATCCAAAACAGATTATAGCGCATATGAGAATTGATCATGGAGCTCATGTTAATTACAAAAAAGCTTGCAGGAATAAAGGAGAAGCTGAAAAATTGGTGAGAGGTACAGCTGAGGAAAGCTATGTCAACATAGGTAAATGGTTGCACATGGCGAAGATAAAAAATCCTGGAACAGTAACGTATCTTCAGTCAAGTGAAGGAAAATTCAAATATTCATTCCTTGCTTTTGGAGCTTCAATAAGAGGATTTTGATTCATGAGGAGGGTTATTGCAGTTGACGGTACATTTTTAAAAGGAAAGTACAAAGGAACTTTATTGTGCACTACTGCGCAAGATGGGGATTATTATTTGTATCCCTTAGCATTTGATGTAGTGGATTCAGAGAATGATGACTCATGGAACTGGTTCTTCAGGTATTTTCAGAATTTATTAACTTTTCAAGAAATTTTAAGAAGTATTTTTACCAATTTTCATACCTTTACTAAATAGAATCAGCACATCTTCTTATTTTCCTTTATTTTTTTCATGATTTAGGAAGATTTCACGGTTTTTAGGATGCTTTATGTCTTTTTTTCATAGCCTCCCTAAAATATTTTTGATCTCAAATATCATTCATTTATTTCTCCGTAGGTGCCTTGATAGTGTAATCCCAGAAGCTTCTGATTTGGTTTTTATCTCTGATCGTGCTCCGTCAATTGCCAAAGCGCTTTCTGAATTTTATCCATCTTCTTACCAGGGTATATGTAGGTTTCACCTTGAAAACAACATTAAAGCACGTTTTAAGAGTCAACATTTGATAGAGCTTGTTCAAGCAGCAGCAAATGCCTATACTATGATTGAATTCACTGAGATTTTCTACACAATTACTGATTTTAATCAGAGTTTAGCAAAGTATTTGCAATAAACTGATTTTAGGAAGTGGGCTCGTTGTTATGTACCGATGAATCGGTATAACATGATGACAACGAATATAACAGAGTCCTTGAATTCAATTCTTGTAGAAGCTCGCGATATGCCAATCACATCACTTTATGAGACTATTAGGATGACTTTAACTGGTTGGTTTCTAAAATGGCGTGAGAAGGCTGCAAATCACGACAAGACTGTCACTCCAACAGTTGTAAAGAATTTAGTAAAGAATTAGGATGATGCGTCTGAGCTTGAGGTTTTGCAAGTGAATGAAGATGAGTTCCAGGTAAAGAAAGGAAATGATACGTTTATTGTTGATTTGAGCAAAAAGAACTGCTCATGTCGTGTCTTCAACATAGATCGAATACCTTGTGTACATGCCATTGCTGCTGCAAAAAGTGTATTTCGTGACGTGAACATGTATGCGGATGAGCTTTACTCAACCAAAATATGGGCTGAAGCATATGTTGAGAGTATTCACCGTAATGGTAATAAGAAGGATTGGACTTTTCCTGAATTTGGGACAGATTTTTTTATGTGCACCACCTTCTACTAGAGTAAACAGAGGTAGACCGAAAAAGAAGAGGAAGAGATCTGTTGGAGAGTATGGGGTACCAGGTTCAAAATCAACAGGTCATAGATGCAGCAGATGCTCTGAAGGAGGACATAACAAGAAAACATGTAATGTTGCAATTTGAATATTATTGTTTTCTTTTATTCTTTTCAAATTAGTATGAAACTTGTCAAAACCTCTTTTTTGATGATTGATATGATTCAGGAGAACAAAATACAATATTAATTTTGGTATTGGTTAGCATATTGGTGATACTTTTAGACAGACCTTTTTAAATACTTTATAATGCTCCCAAAAATGCAAGCATTATAAATGTAGAGGTTGCAAGAACAAATCGTTTGGAAGCTTATTTTATATTTACACAGGCCTTTATAAATAGTTATGATACTTCCTAAAAGTCAACAATTTATTCCCAAAAGTCAGTAAATTCCTTCTTAAAAAGACAAATGTAAACATTCAAAAATTATATTTACACAGGCCTTTATAAATAGTTATGATACACCTAAAAGACAACAATTTCTTCCCAAAAGTCTGCTAATTGCTTCCCAAAACACAAATGTAAGCATTCATAAATTATTTTTACACTAGCCTTTATAAATAGTTATGATACTTCCCAAAAGTCAACATTTTCTTCCCAAAAGTCAGCAAATTGCTTCCTAAAACACAAACTTAGGCATTCAGAAATTATATTTACACAGGCCTTTATAAATACGTTATGATACTTCCTAAAAGTCAACAATTTATTCCCAAAAGTCAGCAAATTGCTTCCTAAAACACAAATGTAAGCATTCATAAATTATTTTTACACTGGCCTTTATAAATAGTTAACATACTTCCCAAAAGTCAACATTTTCTTCCCAAAAGTCAGCAAATTGCTTCCTAAAACACAAACTTAGGCATTCAGAAATTATATTTATAGAGGCCTTTATAAATACGTTATGATACTTCCTAAAAGTCAACAATTTCTTCCCAAAAGTCAGCAAATTGCTTCCTAAAACACAAATGTAAGCATTCATAAATTATTTTTACACTGGCCTTTATAAATAGTTATCATACTTCCCAAAATTAAACAAATAGCATCCTAAAAACCTACTTAGGCATTCAACACTCTGAATTTAGAGAGGCCTTTCTAAATACGTTATTATCTTCCCAAAAATCAATTAATTCGTTGAACAGATGCGTTGTTTCGATGTGCACACGTTTGAAATCATGCGTATATAAGTTAGACGACTTAAGGAACACTATCATCGAGGTTTTGGAGAGACACGACAAGGAGTGGAGTTGCGTCTCTTAATGACTCTTACTCATAACCGTTCCCATTATAACCGTCTCTTAATGTGCATTTAGGGTTTTGAATAGCAGTCTATAAAAATGATCGTTTGTTTACTACAGTTTGAAAAATTAACAATGGCTTACACTGCCCTTAAGCGCGCCGAGAAACTTCTCAAGCGTAGTCCACTTCCTTTCGTCGTCTGTGTTGGCCCTGTTAAGGATCCGTTCTACTGGGAGTGTGTTCTGAATGGGCTAGAAGACTCTCCATATGAAGGTGGGATTTTCAAATTCTCAATGACTTTCGATGCAGAGTTTCCGCAAAAACCCCCCAGGGTTATGTTCAAAACCAAAATCTATCACCCAAACGTTTCAAAGGTGCGTACTATCTTGTCAAGTGTGCTTCTTACATCGCAATGGAACCCTGCTTTCACGGTGGTTGATCTCATAGAGGCGGTTTGGAATATCATGGCGAAGCCAATTCTCGACGAAGAATGTTGCATGGACGAAGCTATTCATGAGGAATACTTAAATAACAACGAAGTTTTCATGTGGATTGCGCGTTCAATGACTGAGGCTCACGCATCAGGTTTCGATTAGTTGTACTTTTACTGTATTTCTCTTATATTTTGTTGCTACTTCTAGTGTATTTCTCTTCTATTTCAAACTTTGATTCCCCTTTTGTTGAATCACCTTATTATGGATTTATTATCATTCACTCTAATTGTCTAATCCATCATATATTCCAAGAAATAATCTGATATTAGATAGGCCTTTCTAAATACGTTATCATCATCCGAAAAATAAACATTATCTTCCCAAACATCAATAAATTGCATCCTAAAAACTAATTTAGGCATTCTACAATCTGATTTTAAACAAGCCTTTCTAAATACGTTATCATCCTCTGAAAGTTTAACACTTCTTCCTAAAATGTAATAAATTGAAGCATATATGATAGATTAAATGGAACCATATAGATATATATGATACATTTGAACTGATTTCATTTTGCAGTCAAGATGGCAATATCTCATCTAATGGAACCATAAATTAACAAATATGATTTCTTTGAGATTTCTTTTTGCAGATTCTCATCACATGCTCTATTTATGGAGATTCTCATCAAATGGAACCATTTAACAAATCAACTATTGTTGTCTAAGTTCTTTCTTTCATAAAGTTAAGATATTGTAATGTTTGCTATGCGCTTTTTATGTTTATGTTGCGATTTTTATCTATGTGTTTTTGATTGTTTTCTTCTAAAATTCTCTAGAGGCATCATATAGTGCATTATTGATTTCTTTTGGAGTCAAGATGAGCAATATCTCACCAATACATTTTCCATGAAGAAACAATCGAAGTAGAAAGTAAAATGAGAGGCACGAAGTTAAGTAAAGGTTTCCAAATAAACTTATAGTAGCAATCATGGAAACAAGGGGGAAACATAATTGTTCTCACAAGAAGCTAACAAAGATGACTAGAAAAACATAATACGAAAATAAAATATACTCGGAATCTGTGTCAAAGCCACCATAGATCTTTTTTGCAAGTCGGTAGAATATGCACTCAATGCATCGCTTCTCCCTTGGGTGGGAACATTCTTCTTTGGGGATATCATCACACTTAAACGTTGCCAGAAAATGGTACCTACGCCTAGGGATCAAAGTCTGGATGTGCTTAACAATCTGCTCCCCAATCTTGTCCAATTCAATGAAAGGCTCGACGAAAGAGTAGTGATACCAAAATTCCATGTATGCAACTGAGTCACTTGAGCAATAACCAAGTAGAAGTAAAAGCAACTTACTATTGGTGTATTCTTCCTCGGATTCTCTGAGCAGTTCCATCGCCGCCTCCAATTGCTCCATTTTGTACGCCAGACGGATGCTTTGGAGATAGAGGGCGTATGGGTTTTTCGCTAGGACGCAGTCGTTAAACAAGTAATGATCCTTAGAATGATGGTCCGCCATCCACGGGAACATGAGGTCAAAAGTGTTGATCGGCAAAGAACGTAATCCGGTGCGGTCTGGTGGAGATGACATTTCATTTGCCTTCCGAATTATCTGCCGATCTTTGGCCTCCGAGAGTTGTTTCGCATAAGAAATTAGGTTTTCAAGATATATGTAGCCAACACGTGCATATTCACTGTCTCAAGGTCCATGAAAGGTGACTACAAATGGGCCAGGTGTTTTGTAAGGAGAATTTTAGACCGAGCAATTAATAGGTCCAGCAATTTTTGTCCACAATACTCAGCTAGAATATACGACACAAGCACACAATATACACTACCAAAATACCAATTACCTTGTCCTTTTTATTCCAACTCGTCCTAATTAAGTCATATTTAGACAGACCTTTCTAATACGATAATATTCATCCTAAAATTAACAATATCTTCCTGAAAATACAGTCATTTCATCCCAAATAAGTCTGTTTTGAAATTTACTTTAAGCAACTACAAAATATTAAACTCTACGAAATATTAAAGTCTGTTTTGATCAAAATTTTCGCCCCAAATTGCATTCTAAAACACAAACTTAGGTATTCAGAATTTATATTTACACAGGCCATCACCCATCCCAAAAGTCAACATTTTCGTTTTAATGCTATTGAAAGAATCTTTTTTATATTTTAGAATTCTTTTAGGAAATATCGCAACTATTTTGGAAGCTTTTGCTAAATACGAGTTTTTTTATCTAAACAACTATTTCTATTCATAAATCATTCTAAAGGCAACAATTTACGTCCTTAAAGCAAAATGCACCATTCACAAATCATATTTAAACAAAAAATATTCACAAATCATTAGCAATGCATTCAAAATTTATATTTACACATGCCTTTATAAATATGTTATCTACTTCCCAAATTTCAACATTTTCTTCCCAAAACTAAGCAACTTTCATCCTAAAATACAAATGTAAGCATTCATAAATTATATTTACACCGTCCTTTTATAAATAGTTATCATACTTCCTAAAACTCAACATTTTCTTCCCAAAAGTAAGCAACTTCCATCCTAAAACACAAACTTAGGCATTCAGAATTTATATTTACACATGCCTTTATAAATACGTTATTATATTTCTTAAAAGTCAACAATTTCTTCCCAGAAGCCTGCAAGTCAACATTTTCGTTTTTATGCTATTGAAAGAATCTTTTTTATATTTTAGAATTCTTTTATGAAATATTGTAACTATTTTGGAAGCCTTTGCTAAATACTAGTTTTTTTTATCTAAACAACTATTTCTATTCAAAAATCATTCTAAAGGCAACAATATACTTCCTTAAAGCAAAATGCAATATTCATAAATCATATTTAGACAAAAAGTATTCACAAATCATTAGCAATGCACTCGGAATTTATATTTACATAGGCCTTTATAAATACGTTATCTACTTCCCAAATTTCAACATTTTCTTCCCAAAAGCCAGCAACTTTCATCCTAAAATACAAATGTAAGCATTCATAAATTATATTTACACTGTCCTTTTATATATAGTTATCATACTTCCTAAAACTCAACATTTTCTTCCCAAAAGTAAGCCACTTCCATCCTAAAACACAAACTTAGGTATTCAGAATTTATATTTACACAAGCCTTTATAAATACGTTATCACCCATCCCAAAAGTGAACATTTTCTTCCCAAATTTCAGCAAGTAAACTTTTTCGTTTTTATGCTATTGAAAGAATCTTTTTTATATTTTAGAATTCTTTTAGGAAATATTGCAACTATTTTGGAAGCCTTTGCTAAAACGATTTTTTTTTTTATCTAAACAACTATTTCTATTCCAAACTCATTCTAAAGGCAACAATATACGTCATTAAAGCATAATGCACCATTCACAAATCATATTTAGACAAAGTTTTTTTAAAATAAACAGTTTTCTTCCTAAAAGTCAACAAATCACACTAAGGAAAGCTTAACAGTTTGTTCAAAATGGTTCTTGATAGTTTATAAAATAGAACTTTAAAACACCCTCAACATCTATGTATTTCAAAGAAACGAATCAGGTAGCCATATTCAAGGTAAGACTTTTTGCTTCGTAGTTGAATTTTTCTCTATCGTTCAAGAATTGATATGCCACTGTTTCTATCTCCCTATAACCTTCGCCCACTTTTGGTTGAGACAACATTTTGTAAATGGTCTCCAGAATCTGCTTACAAAACCGTTATCATTATGATTCATTTACCAACATATATTCATTTGAAATAGATAGAATTTTTTTAAAAATTACCATTACTAAATCTGTGCCACAAACATATTCATTCGTTATTTCCGGAAGATGAATGATTCCTCTTTCAAAATTGGGATGGTAGATAGGGGTCTTCAAATAGAACTGCACAAGTTAAATTTTGCATTATAATAGTGTTTATGAATTCCGGCTGTTCTAAAATCTTGATTTGCTTCCTAAAATTTTTACTAATCATAAATTCAGAGTGTACAGTGAGGATTGCATAATCATAAACATTTAATATAATTGCAAAATATACCTTACGAGGTTGGATTGGGTAATCCTCGGGGAAGTTAATTGAAAAATTGAGCGTTCCTCCTTCGTAAACACTGTCGTTTGGTCCAAACATACAAATATTCCAATTGAAGTAGTTCTCATTCTCCAGTCCTAATACTACATTATTTGTATTTACACCAATCAGAAAAGAAGTAATATACAAAAAGTTTTAGACAAATAAACCTGCGCTGAAGAATGCATGAGGGTGTTTCTTGACACTGTTGTATAGTCTTTTAAGATGATTATTTGCTTTCACTGGATATTGCATGGAAAACAAAAAATAGTAAAATTTTTTAGAGATAATATGATAATGTATTAATATTTTTTTTATAAAATGTCAAACCATATCAATCTTTTTGTTGAAGAATTCATCAAAAATATTCGCTACAAACTTCTTCCTGATGTCTTTTGCATTCTTGTCATCCAATTCTTTCATGTCTTCTACCCCCATGGAATGACATTCAATATGTTTCAGTACAAAGAGACCAAAGTTTGCCTTTCTATTTGTTCTTGGAATTATTTTCTTGTTCATGGTAGTTATTGTTAATGCCTTGTAACCATTTTCTCCATAGAGCTTGGAAAGGTATGATCCAAATAACTCTGCACCAAAAACATGAAATCAGTGAGAATAAAATGCAACAAATATCTTCATAAAACAAAAATATATCATTCACAGACAAAATTAAGGATTTACATAATAAATAGACATTGTAATTCAAAAAATGTCAACAATACCTGCAAACATTCTCGTTAATGTATGAATTTGAACACACTTCGAACTTTCCTTCTCATTTTCGAAAATTGTTATTGTTCGCAATCTCAAATTTATGCATCCAATCCATACGTCTATGGAGTGTGAAGTATTTCACCTAAATAACTGCAAGTGCACATCGTACAGTTGTAGTATGAAAGGTTATCGATCCCACAGAGATTATGTCTGTTTTTCAGTTCAAGCAAGAAATTCCTCTTAAAGCCAAATTTCAATCAAATGGTAACTTTATCTAGACGATAACTAAGTAATTGGTTGTAAATGTAACTAAATGAAATTGTAAATGGATGTTGTAAACAATAAATGAAATCGCAGATTTAGGGTATTAGGGTTTGCATGGATTCTACACTTATCAATATTCAACAGGTTTAGTGAACTCAGAAGGCAAAGGTATAGAGATCCCTATGTCCAGGCGATTCTACCTATGAGACTAAAGACTAGACCAGAAATTTCTTTTCAATCTATGGAATCTAGCTCATGCATTTAATATAGATCTGATTGTTCATAATCTACTCTAGCGAAATTTCTTTTGTCTAGAATGAGATTACCTACTAAAATCTTGTTTCCAGTTTCACTACCAACTCTCGTTGCATAGCTTAACCTATTATCAATATTCTAAGTGATCAGGTTAGAATAAGCATGAAGAATAGATGAAATAGAAAAACCTACTGAAATGAATCCATAACAATCATAAACCCTAAATCATGCTTGTAATCTACTCAAACATAACATCAAGCATCAAATCAAGCATATTAAGTATTGAATAAAGCATAAGTAAAACAAATCTGAGAGGGGCATAAGCAACAAAGTCTTGGCCTCCTCTTCTAGTCTCAGCAACAAAGTAACTCAAGAGAATTTTAGGTACCTGTCTTCTACGGAGAATGGGGGTTGAGAGATTGGAAGTGGCACTTTCAGGTGGATTATCGCAAAGGAGGAAGAATGTTCTCTTTAAGTGATGCTTATACACACCGTGAACTAACCGAGATGGCTCGGGACGACTATAAGCTGGTTGAGAGTAGTGATTTGATTGAGTTATCCTATATATTACCAAAAGAAATGTTGGAGGTTTTGGATAAAGATTGTCCCACCCCACCTTTTAAAGTCAGAAATGATAGACAAGTCCGTTCTTTTTTGGAGTTAGCAAAAACGCATTGTGTTCGCCTATGTGTTTCGAGTCGCCTCGGTAAGGTCAGTGAGAATGATGAAGAGGTTGCTAGTGCGGAGAATTACATTAAGGCTAATGATGATGTCAGTTCTGAGGAAAATTATGAGGATGATTATGATGAAATTGAAAACAAAGATATGGATTTATCTAATAATGATGAGGGTCTTGGAGAAGTAAAAGATGAAGATGTTGCTCAAGAATTTGTGGTTAAAGAAGAGTACCTTGACAATTACAGTTTGTATGGGAAGATCAACGATGAGGATAGTAGTGATAGTGATGATGATTTTAAGCCGTTTCTTGGTAGGGAAGAAAGCTTTGTTGGAGAAGGTCGAAAACCGAGCATGACATGGACGGATGGTATTTCTTTGTATAAGAGCTTCCCTAGCAAGGATGCCCTTAAATCAGAGATTCAAGTGACGGCGAATGGGTCAATTTGCCTTCAAAGTGTTCAAGTCAAAGAAATCTCTATTTATAGCTAAGTGCCGCGTGATAGGATGCCATTTGAGGGTTTGAGCTATGGTGAAAAATGAACCAAATGCGTTTACCATGACCGTGTATAATAAATACCATTCTTGCACGATTTCTGACCGAGTAGATCTAAAGAAACGGTATGCTCCGAGATATATTTCCAAGCTTTTTTACGATGAATGGAAAACAATTGATGGAGTTACGCCGAAAATGCTTAGATCTGTCCTGTTTGTGATGTTTGGTTTGAGTATGAATTATACTACATCTTATCGGGCCATGATATATGCACAACAAATGGTGAGAGGAACATCAGAACAAGGATATGAGCAGCTGCCTTCGTACCTACATCGCCTCGCTTTAGCTAATCCCGGTATTGTCACTGATCTCGTGCTTGATTCGGAAAACAGGTTAAAATATATGTTTTTGTGTCTTCGAGCCTCCATGCAGGGTTTTAAGTATCTTATACGAGTGATGGTTGTTGATGGTTGTCATCTTCATGGGAAGTATGGAGGTGTGTTGCTAGTTGCTTGCGGTCAAGATGGGAATTTTCAAATATTTCCCTTAGCTTTTGCCATTATTGACTCGGAGAATGATGAATCATGGGCATGGTTTTTCACCAAGTTAAGTGCTTGTGCGTCATCAGAGTTTGCTTTAACAGTTGTTTTGGATAGACACGTCTCAATAAAGAAGGCCATTGAAACTGTGATGCCATGGGCAACTAGAGGTATGTGCTACTATCATCTCCAGAATAACATAGTAACGAAGTTCAAAGGAAAGCATCTGTTGTACTTGGTCCGAGGTGCTGCATATGCTTATACGCATGGTGATTATGCCTAATATATGGAAGCCTTACGAGCAGCAAAGCCCGAACTTGCAGATTATTTGGAGGTCGCGGATGTGAGATTATGGTGTTGAGTTCACTTCCAAGGGTTTAGATTCAATATCCAAACAAGCAACATCGCCGAATCTCTCAATTCCGCGTTTAAAAAATCTCGAGGATTTCCCCTACCATTCCTTTTGGAATTTATACGTGAGAAGTTAGCAAGGTGGTTTTATAAAAGGCGTGTGAAAGATATGAGTCTCACAACACCACATAGCAAAGAGGTTGAATATTTACTTGCTATTCGTGGTTACTTTGCTCAATTCATGGGGGTCCAACGCATTGATCATTGGCGATTCAATGTGACCGGTAGAGAAAGAAACTATGTTGTTGATTTGCTACACCGAACATGTGATTGTGGTGTGTTTCAAGTCGAGAAAATACCTTGCTCACATGCTATTGCTGCTGCTCATGTGTCTCAAACGTCTGATTCCTCACTAGTATGCCCCGCATACACAAAAGAATATTTGCACGCAACGTACGCTTGTAACATTTATCCTCCCAATCGCGATGGCAAAGATCCTGAGTTTGTCAAGGTAGAGCCTTTGCTAGTTAGGCGCCCTCCTGGAAGACAAAAGAAGTTTAGATGGCAAACCTAGATTGAAATTGCAAAGAAGACTAAGGAAAAATCACGAAAGGCTCACAAGCAATACAGTTGTTCAAAATGCAAGCAACCCGGGCATACTCGACCTCACTGTGTGAGTTATAACCTAACCACTTATCATCATTGTACTTTATTTTATTGGATCTTGACATTATTTATGTGTTTTTGGTTGTAATCAAGGGTTTCGAAAAGTAGAAGTGTTGGACTCTGGCTTGAAGTCTCATCATGAAGTCTCAAGATGAAGTCTCAATCAAGTACTTTTTTGTGTTAAGAAGTCTCCTTATGGAGTCTTCTTCTGAAGTCTGTTAATGAAGTCTCAATCACGTAATTTATCTGGGTGATGAAATCTCTTCTTGAAGTCTTCTCATGAAGTCTCAGGAGTACTACTACCTGTTTCTCATCTTACGATATGACTTGTTGTGATTTTCTGTTTTGTGGTTGTTTCAACCAACATTTCAAAACCATTATCTATATGAATGTAGCACGATTATGTTCCTATCTTCTGCCTTGGTGTTTTTTATAATGAAATTGGATTACTTTGTTAATCATAAGAGATAGTCATCCAAAATAAGCAAGTACTACAACAAAGATGAAACAACCTACCCTATCAAGTTACAACACCATCACTTATGCCTTTGGGTGGTACAAAAACATCCCCTCCATGACAGCGAAAAGAAAAGCAATATTTTGCGCTATACAAATATTATATGCAAAATAACCAAAAGTTAAGGGGATCCAATCTCTTCATCGTTTCACTTCTGGTCGTACACGTCCAATCCGTCATAGTCAAGTGGCTCTGTTCCCTTCATGTCGAGCTCGTCACACACCTCCACTGCTAGCTTCTCCCTTATTTTCTTGATGTTGGAGTCACACAAGAGGTGCTTCGGGAATGGGATGCCGAGAGAATGGCACTCGATGTACTTTAGAGCATATACCCCACAGTCACCACTCTGTTCATTTTGAGGAACCTCTTCCTTTCGAGCCACTTCCCATGTATATGGAACATTGGGGTACAACTCTTTCTCTTCAGGAAGCGCAAGAGAGTTGAGCACATACCCAAGCATCTCACAAATAGGAGTCACCGCTTCTACCAATACTTTTTGCTTGCAGACCCCGACAATGCTATCCCAGATCATCATGTGCCTCTTCGGAATATTAATGAGCAATGCTACCCAATGAATTTCCCCTAAGTTGAGGACCGTGTATATCTCATCCACATCCACACCCCAAAACTTATCACTCCTGCAGAACTTTGGATGCTCTCCTCTGTATAGATCCAACGTATTTGGTGGTAAAACCCTTCTTGAACCACCAGGACTCGCCGTAGTTTTAAATAACTCGTAATTCGACCGCCATAGTTAGGTGAAGATTGAATCCACAAAACAGATCTTGTCACTTCTAAACCACTCTGGATGCTCATGGTACCGCTTCCTGAGTAGAAAGATTTCGGCATCCATTTGCTACAGAAAGAACACAGTAAGTTATGAGCAGTTCAGAGGTACAAGAGAAAACTGAGATTTCAGAATGAAGTCTCAGACTATTTTACAAAGGAGACTTCGTACTGAAGTCTCACGAGGTCGACTTTGAGACTTCACTTTTAAGTCTACTTTGTAAAATATACAGAGACTTCAGTGCGAAGTCTCTCATGAAACTTCATTCTGAAATCTCATGCTTTACCACAGCTCGAAGACTTACCATGTCCTAAAGCCATCTGGTTGGTATCCTCATTACGTGATACCACCACGTGCTGGAGGATTTTTTCGGTTTAGTCTTCGCTTTCTCTCTGCTAGATTAAGCCAAACACACTCAAATCAAATTGAAGCCATTACAAGAAATTATAGAAATTAAAGTACGCAACTTACGGGCATTTAGCTAGTATCTCAACTAGTGCTATTTTCTTGGTCTTGTCAATAGGACCAAAAGGATCGTAGCCACGGCCGCGTAAAGTTGGTTGGATCTGTGGTACTGGTTGTACAACATGGGGGACTTCCTCACCCTTTTCCTTCCTAGACTTAGCCAAGAGTTTTGTTGCCT